>JAYESA010000001.1:171493102-172093102 GCA_036927795.1 Iris macrosiphon
ATACTAGATATAGATATATATATACATATTGAGTTTGGGTATATATATATGGGTATATGTGTGTATGTGTGAATAGGTATACATATAGATACGTAGGTATATGCATATATGTATTAGATATATATTTTTTAGCCTAGATTATTAACTAGGTATATATCTATAAGCATAGTTAGTTAGCTAGAGGGGTAGTTAGAGGGGTATTAGGCGATATCTCAATACCTTGAGATATCCAAGGTATTGAGTTTCGAGCGGAGTTTTTGAAAATTTGCCTAGGTTTGAGTTTAGAGATAGTTTTTTATGTATATGTGTATATATTTACGCGTGCTAGCATAGGTTTTAGCGGGTTTAGGCGGGGTGCGTAGCGTAGGGTGAGGTATCGGATACCGAGGGTATCCCAGTATCTCAAGGAGGCGAGTTTGAGGGTTTATTAGCTTAATGACCTAGTTTTGACCTAGAATTTTAGGAGCACCCTAGTTTGACCTAGAGTTGACCGTAGTTGACTCGGTTGACCGCCAAAGTCAACTTTTGACCTAGATTTGACCCAGGGTTGACTTTTTGGATCCATAGTTGACTTTTTGATCCAGATTTCACCGGTTTGACCTAGAACGACCCTAGAAGCTTATTTTTAGTTATTTTATATTTGTTTAACTCATTAGAAACCTGTTTAACCTTGCTTTTTGTAATAGGTCCTTGCGACACCAGTTCGGATCGCCAGTTGCTCAGGACGTCAGACGAGTACATTCTCTGATAGTTTTCATTATCTGATGATTATTATGATTCGGCTTCTAGTATAGTATTATCTTATTTTTCTGGCACAACACGGGACACGGACTGGTATTTCTGGATTCATTTACTTGCGACACGTATATTTCATGTTTCTGGCCTCTATTCTGGAATCACCTACTGGCATCACCTACAGGCATCACTCATGTTTCAGGCTGGACTCATACTTGATCTACGTGTCGGGTCTTGGATTCACTTGTACTAGTTGGGGCAGGGAAATATTCGAGTAGACATGTAAATATTCCTATCTGGAATCATCAGGAATCACCCCCTCTGGTCTAATCTGGAATGCTAGCAGCCGCGCACCCAGTGCGGGGTGAGCCGTACTTACCCTTAGTCGTTTACATGTCGAAACAGGTATTTCAAAGACACGAGTTCATTCTTTCTAGTCTGGACTCACTTGCATTTCTTGCTGGTCACACTTATAGTTTCTGGACTTGACTCACTACATGTATTTCATGCTGGACTCACTACACGTTCTTGTGCACATACTTGATCTTAGCTTAGATTTCTTATATCTTGCAGTCATTTACTATCTTGCTTCTGATATTCATGCTTCTTTACCTTTATGCACCAGTGATACATGTATAGTTCTTGTTTCATACTTTATTTCATTCTCCTTGCTACTTGCTATAACTGTTTTATAGTTTTTATCATTTAACTGGAACTGCTGTTAGAGGTGTACTTGCTCCAGTCCTGACTGGACATATTTTTTTCAGAGTATCCGGAGGAGTGGTGTCCAACGTTTTATGGACCTCAGCCTGTCGATGGTGCAGACAGGGACCCTCTAGTTTAGGAGTAATTTTCGGATTGGTAGCCGGGATCACTAAGACCTTTTTGTTGTTTTTATTAGCTTTTAGCACCAGATTTGTCTCCGGTTTTGGATTGAGACCTTGTATTGTATTTGATTCAAGATGTTGTATTATTATTATTGAAGTTGTGATTGTTTTAGTAGCAGTTATTTAGACTTGGTAGCTGTTAGTCTTCTTTGTTATCTTATCGTGCTTAGATTCGTGATTGGGTACATTGTGATTATCATTATGATATTGCTCCTCCGTTTGGAGTTGAGATATTGACAGGTTTATATATTGATTGTGTGAGATTGTTAACTAGATAATTGACCTAGACAGCGTTCTACCGCCGATGCTGCGGTTTAGGCTGGATGTACCCACGACTCATGCCCGATTTTTCGGGTGCGGGTCGTGACAGCGCAGTACATGGCTAGCCGACAGCCGCCGCCGCTTCCACCGTCGACTTGATAGATTTTTGAGTTTGTGTTATTTTTTTGGGTTGGTTGTATGTTTTTGAATTGATTGTATTTATTTGACTTGATTGTATTTATTTGACTTTGTGGAATTGTATAACACCATCGTATTTTTGGACTTGAATTGTATAACATCGCTTACGCCTCCACCGTTGTATTGTTTGAGTTTGTGGTATGTTTGGATTTCTCTACTTTATTAATTCATTGTATATATAACATTTGGACATATTTGTGTGGGTTTTCATAGTTTGTGTGGAATTTACTTGTATGAAATATATTTGTGTGGAAATTGGTGAATGTATAATAGGTATATGCTCAGCAGAAATTAATTTCTGGGAAAATTATTACCTTTAGCGACATACTAGCGTCAAAAAATCTGATAAATCTCAGCTCAGCGACAGATTTTCGACGGACAATCTCAGGTCAGTGAGTACCTAGCAACAAAAAATTTTGTCGCTAAAACATTTGAGACACACAAATGTACCAAACATGTATCAGGGTCCGTCGCTATCAGTCGCTAATCCGTCACTAGGAGTGACGACTTAACGACGGATTAACGAGAACTATGTGAGTCCAGAATGTGCAAAATCTTCTGAAAAATTTGACAATTTTTGGGTTCACATAATCCGTCGCTATTATGTCGGTAAGTAGTCTGAGAGTTTAGCGACGGAACTTATACGTCACTAATACGTCGCTGACATTATTTCGCTCATTCTGTCGCTAAGCCGTCGCTTGAGCGACGTATTAGCGATAAAAAATCCGTAGCGACGTTAATATTTCTGACGGAATAATTTCGTCGCTAATACGTCGCTATTTAAAAATAGCGATAAAAAATTGCATTTTAGTGACGGATATTTCCATCGCTAAAACAGTATTGTTTTGTAGTGATGGTTCTATCTCTTTTAGACAAGCATACAAGTTCTCTATTTAAGCATGGAGGTTATCGTTCTATCATTTCCAAATGTGAACATTAACTACTTAGCAAACAAGCATTGTAAAAACTCATATTCATTATTAAGACGAGTAAAAATTAGAGAATGAAGTTAAGTCCACTCACCTAGATCAATCGTCTTATGTTTCGATCGAGAAGGCTTTCGTGCAAGCCAACAAAGCAATATATCTTCTACATAGTGCCAACGCGGAGCGGGGCACTACAGAGTCGCTACCTTATTTGCCATTAAATTGGGAGTCTAAAAGAACTTGCTTTAATAACAAACTAAAGAAAGTACAAAGAGGTCCTACACAGACAATCTAAGTATAATTTTTGATTCTGGGGCGTGACGATGGAGATTGAGTGCTGCAGTGACTCTTTTACTCCGTTGACGGTCCGATACGGACGTGAGAAAGCTTTTTTCTATTCTTTCTCATGTGCCTATTGCTCGCCTCTCTTGTGTGGGTGTGCTACCCTGTTATTTATAGCCGCCAGGCTGACGGGCTATAGATGTCGCATATGCTTCTGTTTGGTGGCCGCATGGGGGCTCCTTCAACAGAATACGGTTGTAACAGGGACGCATACTACGAGCGTGCTGCCATATAGAATTGGTTGGGATATGCAATTGATACAATCTCGGTGAATGGGGCATAGTCGTTATTGACCATTTATGTGCACAATCTGGTCAGCTGGACACGTGGTTTGTACTAATTGCGTGAGAATCTCTTCGGTTGCAACAAAAAAGATCTTGCAAGTTTGAAGGCCGCATAACTTCTTGGCCGCATAGTCGTCCTGGCCGCATATGTGCTCTCGTCCATCCTTGGTCTGATGGACACTTTGGCTTCATGAGGAAGAGGACGCAAAGAGTCAAGGCCGCATGTGTACTCTCGTTTGGCATTGGTCTGATGGACACTTTGGTCGCATGAGGACGAGGATGCATAGAGTCGAGGCCGCATGTGTGCTCTCGTTTAGCCTTGGTCGTATGGACACTCTAGTCTCATGATGATGAGGCCGCATGGGTATATAACTGCATGCAAGCTCTTGTCTAGCCTTGGTCGGATGGACACTCTGGCCGTATAAGGACGAGGATGCATAGGGTCGAGGCCGCATGTGTTCTCTCGTTTGGCCTTGGTCGGATGGACACTCTGGCCGCATGATGACGATGTCGCATGGGTATATAGCCGCATGCAAGCTCTCGTCTGGCCTTGTTCGGATGGACACTATGGTCGCATGAGGACGAGGTCGCATGGGTATATATCCGCATGCAAGCTCTCGTCTGGCCTTGGTCGGATGGACGCTCTGGCCGCGTGAGGATGATGACGCATAGAGTCGAGGACGCATGTGTGCTCTCGTTTAGCCTTGGTCGGATGGACACTATGCCTACATGATGACGAGGCCGCATGGGTATATAGCCACATGCAAGCTCTTGTCTGACCTTGGTCGGATGGACACTTTGACCGCATGATGACGAGGCTGCATGGGCATATAGCCGCATATAAATGGACACATGACGTGGCACGTCTGTCGAGGCCATCAATGCGTGATATGACTTTCTGCCTTTTTCTGAGCCATCATCTTCAGGAATCTCGAAGCGTCTCAGTGTGACGAGTGATGTGTCAGAGTCTGACAGTCATCAAATTCCGTGTCAGGAAAGTTTTATGTGGCCTCCCTGCTCTGTGGTTATTCAGGCCGCATAGAGTTGTAGAAGCATGAAAAATACGCTGAGTAGCTGTACGCGGCATTTTAATGTTGGGCAGCGTAAGGAGCTAACTTCATGGCCATCGACGTACAAACAGAGCTTTCCCGCTGAGAAAAGCGTGAGATATTAGCTCAAGGACCATCCGCGTAATGCAGTATGACCAGGCTGCTTCAGCGTAAAAAGAGTGCCCCATCGCCTCTATGGCGTAAAAACTCATCCGCCTTCAATTCAGCATTTAAGCGTACGAGGAACACTTCGTATTCCCTGAAATGAACCTGTCAAATCACGCAGTGAACCTGACGTCTGACTCCTGACAAAAAGTACTGCACGGCTACCCAGACGACGGCTGGAATAATGACAGACCCTTCGGACACGCCTCTGCATTTAATGCACAGGATGATGGCGGATCTTGGCATTTAATGCAAGGGATTTGATTATATCTCACCGGGCCGTCGTTGAAGGTGATACGAAGGAATACGCTGCCTTGTTTTACACAGGCAGATGTGAGCTGCTTACGCTCCGCAGAAGACAGACAGGCTGCCACGTCAAAAGCTGCTCTTCGTACAGGGCTCGAGGCACGTCTCTGCACCTAATGCTCAGAACGGTGGAAGGCCTTCGAGACACGCCTCTGCAATTAATGCACAGGATGATGGCGGATCTCTGCATTTAATGCAGGGGATTTGATTAATATCACCGGACCATCGTTTACTGACGTCTCCTCGGCGTAAACTGCTTTTACGCATACAAGGGGATACACAGGCAGACGTGAACTGTTTACGCTCCGTGAAAGACAAACAGACTGCCACGTCAAAAGCTGCTCTTCGTACAGGGCTCGAGGCGCGTCTCTACACTTAATGCTCAGAATGATGGCAGACCTTCAGAACACGCCTCTGCAATTAATGCACAGGATGATGGCGGATCTCTGCATTTAATATAGGAGATTTGATTATATCCCCAAGAGCCGTAATTCCGGCTAAAGATCACTCAGGCTTCTATGCCTCTTCGGCTTCTATGCCCGCTAGGCTTCTATGCCTCTTCGGCTTCTATGTCCGTTCGGCTTCTACGCCCATTCGGCTTCTATGCCTGCTCGGCCTCTACGCCCACTCGGCTTCTATGCCTACTTGGCTTCTACGCCATGGTGACAGACATTGGCTTCTACGCCAACCTCTTCTACATGAGGGATACCTACCTACGTGGCTTCTACGTCGTGATCTTCGCAGCAGTTATACGCGTTTGTCCCTTAGTTGGACACGCGTCACACGCTCATACAAAAGATCATCTATACGCGGGCAGTGGTTATTTTAACCATCGTGTAAAAGGGTGCTGTACTTTCCACTACTCGGTTTCTACACCGACTGAGTGGTCACTGTCACTAAAACTCTATAAATAGAGACCTCTATCAACAGAGGAAAAGGGTCGAACTTCAGAAAAGATCGAACAAAAGGTCGAACTTCAGAAAGATCGAACAAAAGGTCGAACTTCAGAAAAGATCGAACCAAAGGTCGAAAAATTGGAGATTGAAGAGAAGTCGAAGAATCAGAGAGAGAGAAGAATCCAGATCTCAGGCAAGGAGTAGCGATCAACGACTTTGACATCGTGCATCCATCCTCCTTCGCAACCTTCGAAGCTGCTCCCCGTCTTCTACGGCACTTCTTCATCATCGTGTGGTCCAAGGGACAAAGTGATCGACTGCAGATCAGACTCCTATAGCAATTTTTACCCAGATTTAAAAATTGTACTCGACATCCTCGTATAGGATTAATTGTACAAGCTTGTTTGTAAACCAAAGAAACGGGTTTCGTATAAACCTCGTCTTATACACATTTTTTTTCGTTTATCACCATAAACAAGATGGCGACTCTGCTGGGGACATCCTTCTTCTCTGACGAGAAGGCAATTGCTCAACACGATGCGGTATCCGTGGGATCCGTAAAGAAGACACTGGTCGTCCAGTTCGACCAGTCTGCCTACGAAGATATACTTCGGACAGGGGGTAGCTCTCACTCTCTCTCTGTACAAGACAACAGGAAGCTGCGCAAGGTCTGGATGCCCAAGACATCCACTACCGTTCCTGTCGAATCTCCGACCTCTTCGACCACCGAGGTTGTAGCATTGCTCCCTCTGCACCCTGCGCGTAAAATTCAGTCTCCCGCCACTGGCAGAATCGACAAAACTTCTGGCAGTGCCTTAGGGCCAACCCAGAAGTATACACCGCGGCCTGTGCGTAAAATTCAGTCTCCCACCACTGGCGGAATCAAAAAAACTTCTGGCAGTGGCTTAGGGCCAACCCAGAAGTATACATCGCGCCCTGCGCGTAAAATTCAGTCTTCCACCACTGGCGGAATCGACAAAACTTCTGGCAATGCCTTAGTGCCAACCCAGAAGTATACAACACGCTCTGCGCGTAAAAAGCAATCTTCCGTCGATGACGCAGCAGACAGAATTTCTGACAATGCCTCGGCGCCAAATCAGAAGTTCCAAACGCGCTCCACGCGTAAAAATGCATCTGCCCTCCGCGGAGAAACAGATGATCCATGCGATCTACGCAAGGGAAAGCAAGTAGCAGACTGCTCAAATTCTCGGCCTTTAGGCCAGCAAGGGAAGAATCTGCCCGCCCTCCGGATTACGCGAGGAACTGATGGCCGACTGAGGGCCTCCTCGGCTCTACGCCAGCCGGAGCAGAGCTTCAAACTACGCCAGGTGGAATCCCTCAACGTACAGAAGGCTCGATTGACGGAAAGACACCCTCCTCGGGGATTATCCGCTGACCAGATGGCCAACCCGTTGTATACGGGTGGCACAGGGAAAACTGGGGTTCCCAACATCCGCATGCCTACTGCGGTGAACAGAAGGAACAAACAATCTTCTTCTTCTTCTGTAAATCTTCCTGACCTGCGTACATATCTAATCCAGAAACGCAAGGATAGGGGATCTTCCAATATGTCTATTACGCCTCCTAGGGAGCGTCATTGTAATAGTCATAGGATTGTGGTTAATTGTTGCTGTTCTGAAGCAAGACGGTCAGTTTTCGACCGGTTGAGCTACTCTCCATCTTCCCAAGAAGAAGAGCCCACGCATGCATCAGTGAACATGGCTTCACACATACCTAGAGGACGATCGAGCTCAAGACATCATTCCTCTAAAACTCCAAGCCGAAGGAGATTCAGCCAGCTCCTTAGAAACACTGAAGCTGGGGTGTTCCAAAACAGCCGTTCGAGGTCGCAACAACCGGCTTCGTACTCTTCTGATTCCGACGCTGGGGGTCGCCAGTCTCCCGAATCAGAAGCTGAAAGTATAAAGTCAACTTCTACAGCGACCTATACTAATCCTTCAATGACACCCAGGGAGATGGGAGTTTATACCATTGGAGATGAATGCAAGGAAGCTCTGCCGTTAGGGAGCGCGGAACAATGCATCACTATACTAGAGACATCTCTGAAACAAATGCAATCCATGATGGAGAACATGCACCAGATGATGCTGACCCAACACGCAGCTGCTATGGCTCAAATATCGGTCCCTCCAACTCAGATACATGTAGGGGTGGACTTACCACCGTCCAACGCAATCCAAGAGCCTGCTCTAGACCAGGAGTCAGCAGTTCCTCCGCTTCCTCACTCGGAGAATGTATTACCTCCTATTGGAGTCGCGATACAACCGATTCCGCACCACTCCGTGGTCTCGCTACCGGCTAAAAATCTGATGCAAGCAGCACGGGAGTTGAAAGCCCAATTTGATGCCTTGAAGCACAAAGATCAGCTCAAGAAATTGGGGATCAACCAACCTTACCCAGCTATCTGGGAAGAGGTCCCTTTTCCTCCGAGATACAAACCACAGACCATGGCTTTGTTCGAAGAAAAAACATCACCAAGTCAGTACATGAACTACTTCAGTATGATGACGGTGCTATTACAAGGGAATGACGTCCTCCTCACCCGGGTGTTCAAGGGATGTCTCTCGGGAGTGGCTTATCAGTAGTACCGTAGCCTGGCGGACAACTGCATTTCGTCATTTGAAGACTTCAAGGCTTTATTCTTCACACGATTCTACGAAGGAGGGATGGACATGTCTATGTCCTCTCTCATCGAAGTAAAGCAGAAGAAAAAAGAGGACGTTCGCACTTTCATCGAACGTTTTCGTCAAGCCACTTTGTAAATGCCTCCCGGAGTTCCAGACTCGACGTTGGTGGACATTTGTAGGAAGAACCTTCTTCCTGTAATCTCGGTGTTCACAGGACCATATCAGTTCCATGATTGGCCCTCATTCATCATCTCAGCGGTAGCCGCCGAAGACAACAGTCGGAAGGCCCGTGACAATGGCATCATGATCTCTGCCTCCGACAGAGGCAAGAGGTCATCTCCCAACAACAGTCGGAAGGCCCGTGACAATGGCATCATGATCTGGGCGATCAACACGTCCAGGCAAAAGACTGCGGCTACCACGCAGACGAGACCGGGGACTTCCAGGCCCATTGAAGTCTACTCTTTCGACGACGACGATATTTCGAGCATATTCGAGTGTCTCGTCAAGAGCGGCAAGATTACCCTTCTTGAGGAGAAGCGGCCCAGTGAAGTCGGCAGTACTAACAACCCTAAGTAATGCATCTTCTACAGATACGTAGACCACCCTACAAAGACGTGTTATATACTGAAAAGGAAGATCCAGGAGTTGATCGATGCTAAGGCCATCACTCTGCGCAATAGCGAGAAGACGGTCACGGCCAACATGATCTCCCTGCAATTTGGCAATCTGCCTCTCCGAGAGGTCCCGGATGGTGTTACACCTATTCCCGGACAACGATGAACATCGTCAATCTCCCTCCAGCTAGGGGTCAAAATCATGACCTGGTACCCCTAACCACCCGGTGGGGCGAGATTATGTGGGTTCATCCAGATTTGGTGTCGGAGCACGAGGAAGAGACTAATGCTACTAAGGCTAAGTCTAGAAAAAGCTCCAAATGCAAACTATGTCATATGGTTGCGAATTCTTCGACATCAGACGAAGACGAGGTATTGGCTGCAACCCGTTCAGGGAAAGCTTACCTCAAGGACTACGGAGCGAGTCAGAAAGATGCACCGGCAGACGCTTCAGCTGCCAAACCTGCAGAACCAGAGCCCGCCGTACCAGAGGCCGGTCCTTTGAAACCAACTTCGGCGGACAAGGGAAAGCAAAAAGAAGTGCGCTTCGACAAACCTTTGAAAAATATTCAAAATAAAGGTTTAGAGAAGCCATACAACTTCGACATCCTGGCCCAACTGGCCAATACACCAGCCAGGTTGTCCATCTTCGAGCTACTCAGGCTCTCTCAGGACACTCGTCAAGCCCGGAGTAAAGCATTAATGCAGGCAGATGCATACTTGACCCAGCTCAAGTCCCCTGACGAAGAACCCGTGGCATGTCCTCAATGCCACAGTGTGATGGAGGTGGTCCCGAATATCACTTTCACTCAAGATGACATGCTGTTAAAACATAACAGGCATGACAGACCCCTCTATTACACCGGATACGTCGGTTCCATGGAGGTCGACCGGATTCACATAGATTCGGGATCGTCAATCAGTATCATTTCTCATAGTCTGCTCAGACCACTGAGGATCCCCACCAGCGAATTGGCTTACACCACCACCACAATCGTGGGTTTTAAGGCTCGGAGAAGTAAGCCGTTGGGGAAAATTCGCCTGAGAATCCAGATTGGCAACCTCAGATCGGTGGCTACATGTTACGTCATTGATTCAGAGGTGTCCTACAATATTCTGCTGGGTAGACCTTGGATCCACGACCACAACATCGTTCCTTCCACTCTATATCAATGCTTTAAATATGTAGATACCCAAGAAACAGTACAAACGGAGGTTGCTGACCTGAACCCGTTTAAAGGGGTAGAATCCTACTACTCCGATGTCGTGTTACTCTCAAGACTACATGAAAGAGGTGTCAGGCGAAGCAGAGAAGGAATTCCAGCGGGAGCCTGAAGAACCCTCTGCCGAACGACCACTATCAATCAAAGTGAAAGGGCGAACTACTCGTCCAAAAGCCATGGAGCCTATGACTATCCACCTGAACAAAAACAGGTCGGGAAGAGGAGGGCATCCTCTAGTGATCACTTTGAACCAGAAGCCTCCACCCTTGGTCATCAACCTTCGGCGCAACAGGCAGCCGAGTGATGTAAATGCAACCAGGAACGCAGTTTCTGATGATAATAAAGGGCCTCTTTTCCAGTACATCGACGCCCAAATTCCAAATCAGGAATCCTCTCCCCATGACGATATAGAGCCTATAGCACAAAAATTCTTGGCAGCTATAGATTCCTATCATCCGTACGTGTGGGAAGTAGCGTCATCATCCAATGTCGTCACGACATATGGACCACATGAGGATCCTATCTTTATTGTTCCGCCTGCCCGCAATAGTCAGCGTTCAATAGTCTTCGGCCGCATGCGCAACGAACCGACTATACAAGAAGATTCCTTCGATGACGATACTGGTGAAATACAAGTTCACAGGTACAGCCCGCAAGCTTTGAAGATCATGCAAAGTATGGGTTAAGTCTTGAAACTGGAACCAGGTCTCAACTACGGGAAAGGCAGACGAATACCGCTGCACGGCGATCCCCACTATCAACAAACTCATTTTGGGTTAGGGTATGCCGCCTCCCTTGCAACTTCCGAGTCGAACGAGGATATCTTTTCCTCTTTCCAAGATGGCTCGTCGCCCTCCGACTCGTCTGAGGCTCTCGAACGAACATTATCAGTGTATATGGTAGTGGCAGATTCCTTCGAAGCAGACGAACAAGAATCTGAGCCATTTGAGAATGACTCTTGGGCTCAACAAATGGATACAAAATAGAAATTTTGGTTCGAGCAGAGAGAACCTCCCACTGAAGATGAAGTTATCCAGATCAATGTTGGGGATGAACTTTCGCCAAAGCCGATATTTATCAGTAACAATCTTTCCCCAGCTGAAAGGGAAGAAGTTATTTAACTGATAAAAGAATACATCGACGTCTTTGCGTGGAATTATGAGGATATGCCAGTTCTTGATCCAAAAGTGGCTACCCATAAACTCAATATATTGCCCAATTCGAAGCCTGTGAAGCAGCACCAACGCCGGTTCCGCCCGGATATGATGGACGCCATCGAAGCTGAACTCAAGAAGTTGATAGCCTGCAGTTTTATCCGGGAAGAACAACATCCCGGCTGGGTCGCCAACGTTGTCCCGGTCATGAAAAAAAATAGGAAAGTACGCGTCTGCATCGATTACCGAGATCTAAATGCACCCTGCCCGAAGGATGAGTTTCCTCTTCCCATTACGGACGTCATGATTGACAATACATGCGGTTTTGAACGTATGTCTTTCATGGACGAATTTTTAGGATACAATCAAATCAAGATGCATCCTGAAGACGAGAAGCATACTGCCTTCCGGACACCATTGGGGGTATACTGCTATACGGTCATGCCCTTCGGGTTGAAGAACGTCGGGGCTATATACCAATGGGCTATGAGTAACATATTCCATGAGTATTTACGCAAGATGGTGGAATGTTACGTGGACGATATAGCTGTCAAAAGCCGTCTCAAGGATAATCACATCCAAGACTTGAAGACAGTATTTGAGTTGATGCGCCAACATCAGCTCAAAATGAATCCTACAAAGTCCTTTCTGGGTGTATCTAGTGGCAAATTCCTGGGATTTGTCATTATCGCCAAAGGCATTCAAGTAGACCCTGATAAAGTCAAGGCTATCTTAGAAATGTGACCACCCCATAATCTGAGAGAACTCAGGGGATTTCAAGGTCGTCTGGCTTATATCCGGAGATTCATATCCAACCTCTCTGGGAGATGTCAGCCATTTTCCCGTCTCATAAAGAAAGGTGTATCCTTCGTGTGGGACGAAGCCTGTCTGCAAGTGTTTAACGATATCAAACGCTACCTCACTAGTCCGTCGGTTCTGGTGCCACCAGTCGTAGGAAGACCATTCTTCCTGTACGTTCGAGCGATAGACCATTCTCTGGGAGCTCTTCTCGTGCAGAAGAACGATGTGAGACATGAACATGCTATCTACTATCTAAGTAGAATGATGATCGGAGCTGAGCAACGGTACAATCCAGTGGAGAAGGAATGTTTGGCTCTGATGTTCGCTATTCAGAAGACGCGGCACTATGTCACAGGCCAGGCTATTCATATCATCTCCAGGATCAATCCTCTTCGGGTACTGATGAACAAGCCAAGTGTTCTTAACTCCCGACTCGCGACCTGGGCGATGTTATTAACACCATATGACATGGTGTACGTCCCTCAGAAGTCCATCAAAGGCCAAGCATTGGCTGACTTCCTAGCTGCTCATCCGATCCCGGAGGCCTCCAAATTATATGAGGACATTCCCGACGAAGTTGCAGAATGTAATTCCGCAATGGAAAGTGACGCATGGCAACTATTCTTCGATGGCGCCTCCAGGACTGGTCCCAGGGGAAACGTAGTTTCAGGAGTAGGAATTGTCCTGGTTACTCCTGACAAACTCGTCATCTACCGAGCATACTCTTTTAGCGAGCCCTGCTCCAACAATGTCGCAGAGTATAACGCTCTATTAATCGGGCTCCAAGTCGCTAAAGAACTGGGGGCGAATCTCTGGAAGCTTTCGGTGATTCTCTGCTGATCGTCAATCAAGTCAGAGGAATGTATGAAGTCCAAAATCCAGACCTCATCCCCTATCACCGAGCAACGGTCGAGATAGGCATGACGTTCAAAGGGTTCTTCCTAGAGCATGTACCTCGATCTCAGAATCTGGAAGCGGACGCCATAGCCAGTCTAGCTGCAGATTTAGCTACTCCTATAAGAAGGCAGAATTCGGTAATCCTTCTTAACAGAGATTTATTCTGTATGAAGAACAACTTTCACATAGAATGCAGCTACGCTGTGAACACCGATCCTCCTACGAGAGATTGGAAAAGTCCCTTTATAGATTTCATGGCATACGGAATCTTGCCGGAGGACCCTAAAGAAGCAGTATCCGTCAAAAGACTTTTATTACGATTCTACTTCGATGCATCTTCACAATGCCTATATCGCCGGGCCTACGACGGACTGCTATTGAGATGTCTCTCCAATGACGAAGCACAGCAGATTATCCGTGAAGCTCACGACGGCGTATGCGGGGTGCATCAACCCGGTCCTAAGCTACATGATCGTATCAGGAGAATGGGCTATTATTGGCCCACTATGATCGCAGACGCAATCAAGTATGCCAGACAATGCAGAGCCTGTCAGGTTCATACAGACTTCATACATCAACCGTCTGAACATCTACATCCTACGGTTGCATCCTGGCCTTTCGACGCATGGGGTATGGACATCATTGGTCCTATTCACCCGTCTTCTTCCAGAGGTCACCGGTTCATACTGGCCATCACGGATTACTTCTCCAAATGGGCAGAGGCGATCCCTCTTGCTGAGGTGAAGGCATCTAATGTGATCAGCTTCATCAAGCATTATGTCATTTATCGCTTTGGGATTCCCCGAAGGATAATCCATGACAATGGGCCTCAGTTCATCAGTCAAGCGTTTCATCGATTTTGCGATAAAAATTGGATACAAAATATCGCCTCTACGGCATATTATCCAGCGGCTAATGGTTTGGCGGAAGCCTTCAACAAAATCATTATCAAACTCTTGAAGAAGTTCGTCTCCTCGAACAAGAGAGATTGGAACGAGAAGCTGAAAGAATGTCTCTGGGCATACCGCACAATGGTCCGAGCACCGACAGGTTGCACCCCATTCTTATTGGTCTACGGGAGTGAAGCAGTCCTTCCCATCGAAATTCAAATTCTGTCACTCAGGATAGCATTCGCTAATGAGCTGACTCAGGAAAAGAATGACCTGCTAAGGCTTCAGGAGCTAGAAGGATTAGACGAGAAACGCCTTCAAGCTCAACAGAGCATCGCGTTCTACCAGGCACGCATTTCCAGAGCTTTCAATCAAAGAGTAAAGGAAAGAGTATTCAAAGTTGGCGAGCTAGTCTTAGCTGTAAGAAGGCCAATGATTCTTACTCACAGGAGTAAGGGCAAATTCTAGCCCAAATGGGAAGGCCCTTATGTGATCGAGACAACGTTCTCAAACGGCGCTTACAGGTTGGCCCAGCCTAATGGAGACTTATTAATGGCTCCTATCAATGGCAAATTCCTGAAAAGGTACTACGCTTGACCTCCCTTGCTCGAGTGGAGTATGGTGAAGATCTTATTCTGACAAAACTACTTCCAAAATGAAACTAGTTGGGCCATATTCTATCATGTCCATATAACCTCTGAATAGATATGTTCGACTAATTTGGAACTGCAAAACCTATCACGTCCATATTACCTCTGATAGTGTTTTGTGTACAAACTTTAGTCAAAGCATATTCTATCATGTCCATATAACCTCTGAATAGATATGTCCTACTAAAGCATATTATATCATGTATATATAACCTCTGAATAGATATGCCCTGCTAAAGTTTACCGAGAGTATATCACGTCCATATTACCTCTGATATCACTCTCGCCCAAACCTGTCATTTATATTCCAAAATGATGGGTCCACAAAGTCAGAAAAGAGTCTCTTTATTCATTCCCAAAAAAAGAGCAAAATTATATTTGCAAAGCAAAAAGGTACATCATATGGGGGGAGCGGTTAGATCGCGAATCTGCTGCGCCAAAGCAACCATTCTCTCATCCCGGGAGTTCAAGACGTCGGCACGAGCCCGTTCCAACCTTGCCGCATCATTGTCCAGAGCAGCTAGCTCAGACCGAGCCCACACAAAACCTGAGTGGAAAGCGCCCACATGCGTCAAGTTCTGCTGAACAGTCGTCCGTCGCTCCTTCAGTACATCTCGGGCTGCCGACAAAGAGAGAGCCTTCGCCTCTACTTGAACGAGATCCTCCTTCAATATGCGGGCCTTCGCTGCCACTTTCTCGTATTCGGCTTCGCACCGGGTCAACTCGGGGACGATATACTCCAATTGGGCATGCTCCTGATCCATCTCCTGCCGCTGAGCCTCGATGGACTTATTCAGAGACTCTATTTGCCCAACAAACTCGGCAGTCAGGGAGTCGTACCTAGCTTGAACGAGACCGTCAATGCTGCCTCGAGCTAGCTACAGATATTCGTTAATGGGTTGCTCCAAACCTGTAACACCCTGATTTTTCAGAAATTTTTAATTTGGATTTTTCACAATTTTTTTATAATTTTCTAGAATTTTCAAGAATTTATTTTAGATTCAAATATAATTAAAAATATCCCAAACTTTTATTTTATGTTCTAAATAATAAAATGTATTTTCTAGAAGTTTTTGGAAATTTTCTGAGTATTTTTAGTATTTATTGGGAGCTATTTAGGCTAATAACTAATTTTTAGGACTTGTAGAATTTATGGTGCAAGCTCAGGAATATAAAATGGACCCACATTATTTTCTAAGGTTTATAATATTATTATATATTTTTTGGAATTATTTCAGAATTTGTGGAATAATGTTAGTATTTATTTTTAGTTTTATGGCAAAACTAATTTTTAGAGCTTCTCCTAATTATAGTAGAAAATCTATGAATATAAAATTATCCCAAATATTTTTTTAAGGTTTTTTGGTTCAAAATATATTTTCTATAATTTTTCCAGATTTTTATGATTATTTTTAATGTTTATTTTGAGTTATTTAGATTTAAAATGACTTAAATAATATTTTGATAAAGGCAAATCAAAAATAAATAATATAAATAAAACCATTCAATCAGATTCTAACACATGTCAGCCTATAGATATCCATTCAGCCGCAGATACATCTATATATATATATATATATATATATATATATATATATATATATATATATATATAAAATATAATAACCCTAATTATCTCATTATTTTAGAGAGAGAGAGAGAGATTTGGGAGAATTGTCATCTAGGGTTTCTTCATCTTCCAGAAGCCATTGCGCATAGCTCCGGACTCCAAACGAGGCCTAGTTTCTTGAGTTAGAAAGATATTGAGGTTAGTTTTCTGATTATATAATTTGTTTTACAAAATTATTAGTATTAAATTCTGGAAAATTCGTAGAGCACAGCATGTCCGAAAATAGATATGTTTCGATGTTTTCGTAATTTCGGGAGAACTCGGAATCAGAATCACGAACCGTTTAAAGTTTCGGAAATCTAATGTCGAGATCATCGACATATATTTTTTCCAGAATTTAATTTGAAGTATTTATATACTGTTAATTCTGTAGAACTTCTAGGTTAGAATTTAACCATCGGTGCACAATACAAAATTTGTATGTGCCATAATTCCCAAACGAATTTGAATTCGGACGAGCCGTAAATTATAGTATATTTTTGATGCTGAAATCTACAGGAAATCATGCATGAAAGTCGAGTTTGTGTCGGTTGACTTTTTGGTCAACAGATCGCCTCGATTTGCGTGCCATGAGTCTCGAGTTGATAAAATTCAGTTTCTTTGGACAAAATTTAGGAATTAACATAAAATTAGAATAATAAGATTAAAATAGGATTTTAGAGTAATTATTCCAGAATTAAATAAATTAAAATAAATTATCTTTTGACGTGATAAATTTGTAATACATAGGCTATTTGGACTGTGACTTGGACTCTGATTCATACCAGCAACAGGACCCCAGGCAAGTGTACCTTGCCAAACTCTGCAGTATTGTTATATATTTTCCTTGCTTTATTATATTACTATGCATGCTTAACCTAGGGCCGTGTGACGTACTTAGCGTCCGATTATAGTCGGGTGCCAACACCGTACGCGGAGTTGTGTATTGTCATCTAGACATGGATATTTATGATCCTCTTTATTCTCGTATTTGTCCTATCAAGTACACTATAACCCAGGACACTTGACACTATTCATGAGACAGAATCTTCCTGAGATATTCATGGTGATTCTGTGTAGGATACATATTTTATGACATAGACATCATATTCATAGATATTAGATGACTTGCTGCATTAGATATGATCGTGCGTGACATGGACATGGTGCATCATGGACATGAGACATGTGATTACATTGGGTGGGGAGAGACACACAGGCTACAGGCTGAGTTTATATATATATATAAAACATAGTAAACACATAGTAAACACATAGTAAAATACATAGTAAACACTGCTACCGGCTCCAAGACACAGAGCTTGTAGTGGTCTCAGCCTGAGTTTAGTGATGCTCTCAAATTGCATTTTCACATAGATGGTTATATAGTTTACCCTATTTATTTTATTTACTATTACACTGCATTTTGGCATGTCGATTTATGTACCTTGTTATGTCCCCTGAGGACCTGGATACCGGACTTTGTCCCCAGGACTAGCAGACGAGATCGACCCCGAGTTACACGGGACAGGAGCATTAGCAGAAGATGGAGCAGGAGCAGACACTGGAGCAGTACCAGATCCAGTAGACGATTGATCCCCGAGGGTATCATCTGGGTATAGGCTTTCCCCATACTCGGTATTTGCTGTGGTTATCTTTATTCTTGTATCTTGACAGATGTATCAGACTCATTATCGGGTTATTTTCCCGAGTTTATATCATATTGAGATTGATCTTGCTTTATGATTCTGATATTGTTGTATTCATTTCTGTGGATGAGATTAGTATATCTAGACCATTATTATTGTATTACAGCTTAAGTACGCCCCGATGGATCCATTAAATTAGGTTTGTCCATCGGTGTGTGCTGCTGGCCATTGCCACGTGTCTAGTCCCTCGATATTTTGGGACTGGGGCGTGACATGGTTTTTGTGGTGGCCCATGCAGGTCGACGACTAAATTGTTCGGTTTCAACTTAGGAACCGAGCAAGCCTGCAATAAGGATAGGATAAGTTTTTGGATCTCATCCACTTGCTTGAATCGTTCTTGACATCTATATCGGATTCGAATTAATTTCTTGACTTGCATCCTGCCTTGATTTTCGTACGCCTCTTATTATTTATTTTGGTTGTTACTCTAAACTTTTTATTATGTGATTGGTAATTAGAACTTGACAGTTTGAGTTAATCTTATAGATGGTGACCTAATGATAACCCTTAGCTTTGAACCGCGTAATTAGTACCCCACCTCGATACAAGTTATCTTTCCTTTCCCTTGAGACTAGTAACCTGTCCATTCTCACTATTGACACATGACCTATGATCACTATGATTAAGACTTAAGATGACCATTACTTACGTAATACCATAGGAGACCCTAATAAGAGTTCTGTTTTATTTAGATGTACAAGGTTATTTTGCAGGACCCTCTTAAGACTGTCACAGTATTAGTTTAATTCTTATAAGTTGGGTAGTATGCCTCACAACATAGTACCACCTAGCCCTATTGATGAAGTGACTTAGGATGACACAACTTTAGACTTGCATAAGACGACAGTATTTATTCAGACGATAGAATTTAGAGGTCCTTGCCCCCATTTGGTCGACTAGCGACATAGACAAGGAGTTGTATGATAACTGTAGAGATTGTAGAGTCTTTTATTATTGTTGCTTATTTTGTTTCTGTTTGTGAACTCGAATTGATTTGTACCTCCTTTCATCATCATCTAGTGTACTTATAATTTTTGTACTACCTTGACTTATGCTGCTATATTATAGCCTAGTTTTTGCAAGCTTATTCTTTATCAAGCTTGTTCATGACATATGTGTTATTGGGGCCTGATCAACCCCACTAATACAATTGTCTATTCAGAATCAATGTATTATGGTCTGATCAACCTTAGTGCATTTTGGTTCGCTCTTCACACGACTACTTTACGTGGATTGAGATATATAGTTAACTAGTAGACGCCTGTACTTACCCTCTAGATATGTCTGAGCAGATCGTATCGGTTACATAACTGTACTAATACGAGCATGCAAACAAAGGATTACCAAAATAGGATTTCAATCCACAACTGCTTTGACAATTCCCAATTGAATTCTTTAAACGCCTTGATCTCAATACTTCTATTCTATTACGCTGCCCTTGAACTCTTTATTATTGGTCTCCGTCTTCCCTTATTTCGGAAAGACGGAACATCGTGCTTGGTATAAATTGATACACAGAGAATACTAGATATACCCCATAGGCCGATCACATACTTGAGGATTATTCTTCGTAATTAAGGACATATCATATATGATATGATCGGCATTGAAGTTCGAGGATTGAATGACATGAGTAAACATATTAAGGAATATTCTCTTAAGGTATATAGCCTTATGTGATAGATGGGTAAATTCTAAGTTGGGTAGTAGTGCATTGTCAACTCGAGAGGAATTTCTTTTAGATTGTGATCGAGTAAGATTAAATTGGGAGAGGTTCAAGCCATTTTAATTTTGAGAATTTTAGAAGAATGACTAAGATGATGAGGATTAATGAATTGATATTGAGGACCCAATATTTATACCTTAAGTACATGATTTAAACAATGAAGGTAAAATCATCAACTTGAAATTTAGAGGATAAAAAGATGAAATTTCAGACTTGAACAATGGTGGACTGCATTTTAATTTTTTTTTTAAGTTGATGATTTGAGTTAAAATAAAAAACTTGATGGTTGGACTACCTATTTGAAATATTAAGGATGTGAATGGAATTTAAGAAGTTGAAGCATACAAAAACTTATAAGTGAAAATAGGAATAATAATGGACTCGAATTACTTCTAGAGGAGATTATGATAATTGGAGATCGTGAGGTAAAATTGATATGCGTATTTAAATCTTGAAGATGATATATGGATTTAATTTAAATTTGGATATGGATAATTTGAAAAAGCGAGAAGAGATAACCATAGGTTGAATTTGATTGGATCAGTGGTCATCTTAACCTAGAAGTGGTTACAATGGATATGATTAGGATTTTAATTGTCGCAAGGAGATTGCGATTGACTTGCCTTATGTACACGAAGGATTAACAAATTATGCCTTATTTTAATTTTGAGGACGACATTGTCTTAAGTTGGCTGGATTGTGAAACCCCCTCACCTAAGAAGTAGACCTACTTGGCTTAGATAGTGAGACTAAGGCTAGCTCGAATCCACTTAGGAATAGAACACGATATTTTTCATTTAGTTTTATAACATGGTATCCCTCGGCGCGCCTTACCATTGCTTCGATAATTGGAGCACTTCCCTAGTCACTGCCTTCCTACAAATTCTACACCTTGTCCTAGACATGCCCATCCTCCAATTTTCATCTTTGTGCAATGTTTCAATTATTGGGTGCTTTTATGCAAAAGAGCATTTAGGTGTCCACATTATTGGACATGACACACGAAGAAACCTATTTTCACTCATGTGAATTTCTCCCATGATTTTCGGAATGTGCAACGTGCAACATCGTCCACTCCGTTAAACCTAGCCTTGCATTTTAACCAATACAAATCTTAGACCATCCTTGACTTCTACCATGGCTTAATTTTAATTTCGAGGACAAAATTTTTATAAGTTGGGTAGATTGTAACCCCCTGATTTTTCAGAAATTTTTAATTTGGATTTTTCACAATTTTTTGTAATTTTCTAGAATTTTCAAGAATTTATTTTAGATTCAAATATAATTAAAAATATCCCAAACTTTTATTTTATGTTCTAAATAATAAAATATATTTTTTAGAAGTTTTTGGGAATTTTCTGAGTATTTTTAGTATTTATTGGGAGTTATTTAGGCTAATAACTAATTTTTAGGACTTGTAGAATTTATGGTGCAAGCTCAGGAATATAAAATGGACCCACATTATTTTCTAAGGTTTATAATATTATTATATATTTTTTGGAATTATTTCAGAATTTGTGGAATAATGTTAGTATTTATTTTTAGTTTTATGGCAAAACTAATTTTTAGAGCTTCTCCTAATTATAGTAGAAAATCTATGAATATAAAATTATCCTAAATATTTTTTTAAGGTTTTTTGGTTCAAAATATATTTTCTATAATTTTTCCAGATTTTTATGATTATTTTTAATGTTTATTTTGAGTTATTTAGATTTAAAATGACTTAAATAATATTTTGATAAAGGCAAATCAAAAATAAATAATATAAATAAAACCATTCAATCAGATTCTGACACATGTCAGCCTATAGATATCCATTCAGCCGCAGATACATCTATATATATATATATATATATATATATATATATATATATATATATATATATATATATATAATATAATAACCCTAATTATCTCATTATTTTAGAGAGAGAGAGAGATTTGGGAGAATTGTCATCTAGGGTTTCTTCATCTTCCAGAAGCCATTGCGCATAGCTCCGGACTCCAAACGAGGCCTAATTTCTTGCGTTAGAAAGATATTGAGGTTAGCTTTCTGATTATATAATTTGTTTTACAAAATTATTAGTATTAAATTCTGGAAAATTCGTAGAGCACAGCATGTCCGAAAATAGACGCGTTTCGATGTTTTCGCAATTTCGGGAGAACTCGGAATCAGAATCATGAACTGTTTAAAGTTTCGGAAATCTAATGTCGAGATCATCGACATATATTTTTTCTAGAATTTAATTTGAAGTATTTATATACTGTTAATTCTGTAGAACTTCTAGGTTAGAATTTAACCATCGGTGCACAATACAAAATTTGTATGTGCCATAATTCCCAAACGAATTTGAATTCGGATGAGCCATAAATTATAGTATGTTTTTGATGCTGAAATCTACAGGAAATCATGCATGAAAGTTGAGTTTGTGTCGGTTGACTTTTTGGTCAACAGATCGCCTCGATTTGTGTGCCATGAGTCTCGAGTTGATAAAATTCAGTTTCTTTGGACAAAATTTAGGAATTAACATAAAATCAGAATAATAAGATTAAAATAGGATTTTAGAGTAATTATTCCAGAATTAAATAAATTAAAATAAATTATCTTTTGACGTGATAAATTTGTAATACATAGGCTATTTGGACTGTGACTTGGACTCTGATTCATACCAGCAACAGGACCCCAGGCAAGTGTACCTTGCCAAACTCTACAGTATTGTTATATATTTTCCTTGCTTTATTATATTACTATGCATGCTTAACCTAGGGCCGTGTGACGTACTTAGCGTCCGATTATAGTCGGGTGCCAACACCGTACGCGGAGTTGTGTATTGTCATCTAGACATGGATATTTGTGACCCTCTTTATTCTCGTATTTGTCCTATCAAGTACACTATAACCCAGGACACTTGACACTATTCATGAGACAGAATCTTCCTGAGATATTCATGGTGATTCTGTGTAGGATACATATTTTATGACATAGACATCATATTCATAGATATTAGATGACTTGCTGCATTAGATATGATCGTGCGTGACATGGACATGGTGTATCATGGACATGAGACGTGTGATTACATTGGGTGGGGAGAGACACACAGGCTACAGGCTGAGTTTATATATATATATAAAACATAGTAAACACATAGTAAACACATAGTAAAATACATAGTAAACACTGCTACCGGCTCCAAGACACAGAGCTTGTAGTGGTCTCAGCCTGAGTTTAGTGATGCTCTCAAATTGCATTTTCACATAGATGGTTATATAGTTTACCCTATTTATTTTATTTACTATTATACTGCATTTTGGCATGTCGATTTATGTACCTTGTTATGTCCCCTGAGGACCTGGATACCGGACTTTGTCCCCAGGACTAGCAGACGAGATCGACCCCGAGTTACACGGGACAGGAGCATTAGCAGAAGATGGAGCAGGAGCAGACACTGGAGCAGTACCAGATCCAGTAGACGATTGATCCCCGAGGGTATCATCTGGGTATAGGCTTTCCCCATACTCGGTATTTGCTGTGGTTATCTTTATTCTTGTATCTTGACAGATGTATCAGACTCATTATCGGGTTATTTTCCCGAGTTTATATCATATTGAGATTGATCTTGCTTTATGATTCTGATATTGTTGTATTCATTTCTGTGGATGAGATTAGTATATCTAGACCATTATTATTGTATTACAGCTTAAGTACGCCCCGATAGATCCATTAAATTGGGTTTGTCCATCGGTGTGTGCTGCTGGCCATTGCCACGTGTCTAGTCCCTCGATATTTTGGGACTGGGGCGTGACAAAACCATTAACTATCTCCTCCAGCATGTCAGCTACCCCAGTGTCGTTGAATTCTCGGATCGGCACTGTCGCGGCCAGGGCGGACCTCTTCAGCGACGCAAAGCTTAGATTCTTCGCCAACACCATTGATATTAACATTTTCAAGGTGGTGTAGAAGATACCAGTGTACTGCTCGGTCAGCACAGCTAGATCCGAATGGACACTGGGAGTGGCCGCAATAGTGGCGAGTCCCCCCCCCCAAGAACAACCGCAGACGATGTTGCCACGGTCGTCGTCTCAACAGGTGGTGCGACAAAAGAAGCAGCGCCAACGCCAGACGAAGCGACCGGCGTACTCAAAAGAGGCATTATCGCAATGACAGGCTCGTCCTCCTCTTGAGATATCGGAATCTCTTCGACAGGCGAGCCGGCACCCGAAGATGTTCCCTCTTCAAAATCAGACACCTCCGTATCGCCGCCAGGACCTGGCACAGAGCCAAAGGGCGCATCTACACTGCCCTCCCCGAAGAGGTCTTCCCCTGAAAAGAAGTGTAAACCCCCTGAATTTTCAAAATTTTAAAAATTGGATTTTTCATAATTTTCTGGAATTTTTGGGAATTTTCTGTAATTTAAAAACAGGGTTTTAATTTTTAAATGATTTTTAATTGATATTAAACAGTATTAAAATATTATGAAAATAATATTTTTGGATGTAAAATGAAAAACTGGACTTAGGACAATTTTTCTGGAATTTTTCGGACCCCGGACCTATTTTTAAATGCCTAAAAAGTATTTATTTATTTAATTATTTATTTATTAATTTGTTTCTGATTATTATTATTATTATTATTATTATTATTATTATTATTATTATTATTATTATTATTATTATTATTATTATTATTATTTTTATTTTTTTTATAAAATACCCCAGCCCACTGGGCCCGGCCCACCGGGCCCAGCCCGAACCCAAACCCAGCCCGCGCCGCTAGCGGGTCGGGTCGGGTCGGTCAGACCCGTCCGCTAGCCCGCAACCCTTCTCCATCCAGTCCCCGCACGACCCGCACGCCGCCCGCGCGTCCCGGCCGCTCCGCCCGCCTCGACCGGCCACGTCGCCTCCCCGCCCGCGCCCTTCGGCCCACTCCGCCCGCCATGCCCGGCCAACCCCACCGCCGCAACCCTATTTAAAACCCTCGCTCCCCCGGCCATCTCCTCCCCTCCGCCTCCAGCTCCAACGCATCCCTCGCCGACGCCGCCACCGCTCCACCTCGCTGACGACGAGCCACCGTGCCGCCACGCCTGCACCGCCTCCTCCTTCTTCCCCAGCTCCGGCCTCTCTCCCCCACCGCGAGCGACAGCCGCAGCAGCTCGAGCAGCCCCGCGCCGCCTCCAGCGCCGCCGCCTCCGCTCGAGCGACGCGCCGCTCTCCGCCGCAGCTCCCCCGGCCGGCCTCCCCCGCCCTGGGCCGCCGCAGAGCCGCCGGAGCTCAGCCGAGTTCCCAAACCCCAAACCCAAACCCTAATTCTCGGGTCCCTGTGTCCGACACGAGTCGGACACGGTTTGACCATATTTTTTGGGTCCCCTTCAGGTGCGTGTAACTTTTTGCTCGTAGCTCTGTTTTCGATTCCGCAAATTGCGTTGCGAAGCCTGTATGACCCTCTCGGTGTCCGGATAAACTGTTCGGGGTATCGCGTCCTGTGGTGATCGCGCACCGCGATCCAAAAATAGGAAAAACCAGACCCTGTTTCACCCCGGAACCGAGTACGCCCCGCCAAACGGGACGACTTGGTCATGCGCGGTCTTCACAGATACGTGCGCCTCGTCGATACGGACGTGTGGGATTTCGCGAAAGCTGATTCGGGTGTGCGTGCACACCGGAATCAACGCGTATCCGCGGACATCGCCCCGTATCCGTACTTTCTGGAACGTGCCCTAACTTTGTGTACACACGTCAGATCGAGACAAAACTTGCTCCATCGGACTCGTAGCGATACGCTGGTCCTGTGGGTGAAGTTTGGTTCGATTCTGAGAACGTTGACGAAATCGCGTGTCGTGGGCCCCACAAGCCCCGCTCGACGGACGATTTTGTGATCGGCTCATCGGAATCCAATTCAGGAAGTTCCGTTGGGTTCGTATCATCGTTCCTGACCTGTTGACACTAAGTTTGGTGAATTTGGAGACCGTTGACTCGGACGCGTTTTTCGGTGCAAAGCGGGCCCACCGGTGGATCCCGTTTTGGCCCGAAACTGCCGTTTCTGCCCTTGTCTCCAAATTGGACCCAAGGACAGGCATTTCTAGCTGATTGATATTTTCTGGATCTGATGGTGATGTTTGTTTCAGCAACCGAAGTACCGCCTGCAATTTCCGTCGAAGTCAGAACTGCAAATATAGCCGGAACCACAGGCAAGTGTACCTTGCCAAACCCTGCAGCTTGCTAGTTATTTCCTGGACTTAATTATGCAACAATGGACAAGTAAAGCTTGCCAAATCTCAGTAATTCTTGACATAGTGTTTTAATGGATTTCTTGTGGAATTAAATATAAACATGTTTTAACTGCTTAACCTAGGAAACGAGTGACGTGCTTAGTGTCCGATCATAGTCGGATGCCAACTCCGTACGCGGGGTTGTGTAACGTCACATAGACATGGATATCGAGACCCGATAATGCTCGTACTTGTCTTATCAAGTACTTCAGAACCCAGGACACTTGACACTATTTCATGAGACAGAATCTTCCTGAGACATTCAAGGTGATTCTGTATAGGATGCAAGTTCTATGACATAGACTTTACATTCTTAGACATTTGATTCATAGCTATCAGACTTGTTGCATTAGTTATAATCGTGCGTGACATGGACATGAGGCATCGTGGACATGAGACGTGGGATTACATTGGGTGGGGAGAGACACACAGACTACAGGCTGATATTATATATAAAACATAGTATATATCATAGTGTAATTCATAGTTATTGCCGCTACCGGCTCCCCGACACAGCTTGTAGTGGCTACAGCCTGAATTCTAGTGCTGCTCTCATATTGCATATCACTTAGCTGGTTACATAGCTTACCCTCTTGTTTAATTATCTGTTGCACTGTATTTATTTTGGCTTGTATTTTCTGTACCTTGCTGTCCCCTGAGGACCTGGATCCGGATTATGTCCCCAGGTACAGCTGAAGAGAATTACCCAGAGGTGTACGGTACCGGAGCACTCCTTGGAGCAGAACAAGGAACAGAGGACGAAGTAGTGGCCGAAGATTTCTCCTGAGCACCGGCTTCAACTACACAGTATTTTCATTTTCAGCATTTCTATTCCTGTCTATTTTTCCTTAATTGTAACAGAATAATTCTCGAATTTGTTTCCCGAGACAACCTTATTTGTTATTGCATATTCCATTGCATGATTTCTGGCAATTAATCTGTGTTATTTCTGTGGATGAGATTAGTAAAACCTGAGACTTGTAACTTATTACTACTAGACTACAGCTTAAGCATGCCCTGATGGATCCATTAAATTGGGTTGTCCATCGGTGCGTGCTGCTGGCCATTGCCACGCTTCTCCAGTCCCTCGGCATTTTGGGACTGGGGCGTGACATGGTTTTTGTGGTGGCCCATGCAGGTCAACGACTAAATTGTTCGGTTTCAACTTAGGGATCGAACAGGCCTGCAATAAAATAGGGTAAGTTTTTAGGATCTCATCCACTTGCTTGAATCATTTTTGATATCTGTATCGTATTCGAACTAATTTGAACTTGCATCTTGCCTTGATTTCTGTGCGCCTCTTATTGGTTATTTTGGATGCAGGGAAATGGACCCACAAGAATGCAATGAGACTCCCGCCGGAACCCCACAAGCTACAGGTGTCACCTATGACGACAAAGTGACACCAGTCGGAGGAGTTCCCTCAACTCAACAAAGCCAGCAGGCAGGTCAACCTACCTCCCGATTCCGACGCGATGACATTCCACCTCCGCCGTAGTTCGTTCCACCAACGCCCGTACTCCCACAAGAACAGCCAATTGACGGGCAGCAGATATTCCAAATGATCTTCGCGATGATGCAAGCTCAGCAACAAGTCCAACACGAGGCTCAGCGTCGCGAAGCTAACTTCTGGAGGGACAGTATCATAACTATACTAGAGCAGGCCAACCTACCAACTCGACGGCCAACTACAAGCTCAATCACTGACTTCCGCCAACTGAAGCCCCGCACCTTTTCTGGAAAGGAGGAGCCCACAGAAGTTCATGAGTGGCTCACCAACATCCGGCATCAACTTGAAGCAGCTGAGCTTCCACGGGAACGCTGGATGACTGCCGTCCGAATGCAATTGACAGGCAATGCGCACCACTGGTGGTTGTCTGAAGAGGCGCGACTCGGACTAGACCGAGTCACTTGGGAGGAGTTCTCCAGACTCTTCCAAGAGATATACATTCCTGCCATCGCTCGATCAGAAATGCGGGACAAGTTTAATCGTCTCACCCAGGACTCTATGACGGTGGAAGAGTACAACGCAGAATTCATTCGTCTGAGCCGCTTCGCCCCAACCCTGATCCCGACAGAGGAAGAGAAGGCCGAGAAATTCTTCGACGGACTGAACATTGAGCTGCAGAAACTAATTGGGTCCGTCGCACCAACATCATACTCGGACGTTCTCGCTGCAGCCCGACGCATGGAACGCGTCACCAGGAGAGAGTCTCGCCTCAAGCGGCCAATCACCTCAGCACCAGACAGATCATCACCGGGAGAATCGGCAAAGAGATCTCACACGAACCAGCCACCCAGGGCAGCTTCGCAGACCCTTCCTACCTGTCACTACTGCGGCAAGATAGGCCATGTCGAGCAGAACTGCAGACGCAAGTTGGGATTATGCTTGATTTGCGGCACCAATCAACACATAGCCAAGGACTATCCCCAGCATCGAGATGGAGCACCAAGGGCAAACCAACTAGCTTTGCCAGCACCGAGGCCACCTCTGGCACCTCAGGCGACACTCTTCCAGCAAGCCCAACAACAGCAGAGGAATCCACCACAAGGACGAGGACAATCTTATGCGATGATTGTGCAGGACGCTGATGCGAGTAAGTGATTCATAGTTATCCGTTTCTAGTCTTGTTGTAGCTCGTGCCTACTGGTTCGTGACCTCAGCCCCAACCTAGTAATTTGCAACTTGTTAATAACAACCTGATTTTTATAAAAGTATAGTTTTAACTAGATTTTCCTGTAAAGTGTAAACTTTCAATTTTAGGGAAATGGTATTTCCCTGAAGTCTCTTGTGATGTGCTTTCAAACGATACCTGCGACCGTGTCATCTCTGCTGACCGGTTATTCTTTGATTGTGAGGACGCAATCCTCTTAAGGGGGGTAGATTGTAAACTCCCTGAATTTTTAAAATTTTAAAAACTGGATTTTTCACAATTTTCTGGAATTTTCTGGGAATTTTCTGTAATTTAAAAACAGGGTTTTAATTTTTAAATGATTTTTAATTGATATTAAACTGTATTAAAATATTATGAAAATAATATTTTTGGATGTAAAATGAAAAACTGGACTTAGGACAATTTTTCTGGAATTTTTCGGACCCCGGACCTATTTTTAAATGCCTAAAAAGTATTTATTTATTTAATTATTTATTTATTAATTAGTTTCTGATTATTATTATTATTATTATTATTATTTTTTTTATTTTTATTTTTTTTATAAAATACCCCAGCCCACTGGGCCCGGCCCACCGGGCCCAGCCCGAACCCAAACACAGCCCGCGCCGCTAGCGGGTCGGGTCGGGTCGGTCAGACCCGCCCGCTAGCCCGCAACCCTTCTCCACCCAGCCCCCGCACGACCCGCACGCCGCCCGCGCATCCCGGCCGCTCCGCCCGCCTCGACCGGCCACGTCGCCTCCCCGCCCGCGCCCTTCGGCCCACTCCGCCCGCCATGCCCGGCCAACCCCACCGCCGCAACCCTATTTAAAACCCTCGCTCCCCCGGCCATCTCCTCCCCTCCGCCTCCAGCTCCACCGCATCCCTCGCCGACGCCGCCACCGCTCCACCTCGCTGACGACGAGCCGCCGTGCCGCCACGCCTGCGCCGCCTCCTCCTTCTTCCCCAGCTCCGGCCTCTCTCCCCCACCGCGAGCGGCAGCCGCAGCAGCTCGAGCAGCCCCGCGCCGCCTCCAGCACCGCCGCCTCCGCTCGAGCGACGCGCCACCCTCCGCCGCAGCTCCCCCGGCCGGCCTCCCCCGCCCTGGGCCGCCGCAGAGCCGCCGGAGCTCAGCCGAGTTCCCAAACCCTAAACCCAAACCCTAATTCTCGGGTCCCTGTGTCCGACACGAGTCGGACACGGTTTGACCCTATTTTTCGGGTCCCCTTCAGGTGCGTGTAACTTTTTGCTCGTAGCTCTGTTTTTGATTCCGCAAATTGCGTTGCGAAGCCTGTATGACCCTCTCGGTGTCCGGATAAACTGTTCGGGGCATCGCGTCCTGTGGTGATCGCGCACCGCGATCCAAAAACAGGAAAAACCAGACCCTGTTTTACCCCGGAACCGAGTACGCCCCGCCAAACGGGACGACTTGGTCGCACGCGGTCTTCACAGATACGTGCGCCTCGTCGATACGGACGTGTGGGATTTCGCGGAAGCTGATTCGGGTGTGCGTGCACACCGAAATCAACGCGTATCCGCGGACATCGTCCCGTATCCGTACTTTCTGGAACGCGCCCTAACTTTGTGTACACACGTCGGATCGAGACGAAACTTGTGCCATCGGACTCGTCGCGATACGCTGGTCCTGTGGATCAAGTTTGGTTCGATTCTGAGAACGTTGACGAAATTGCGTGTCGTGGGCCCCACAAGCCCCGCTCGACGGGCGATTTTGTGATCGGCTCATCGGAATCCAATTCTGGAAGTTCCGTTGGGTTCGTATCATCGTTCCTGACCTGTTGACACTAAGTTTGGTGAATTTGGAGACCGTTGACCCGGACGCGTTTTTCGGTGCAAAGCGGGCCCACCGGTGGACCCCATTTTGGCCCGAAACTGCCATTTCTGCCCTTGTCTCCAAATTGGACCCAAGGACAGGCATTTCTAGCTGATTGATATTTTTTGGATCTGATGGTGATGTTTGTTTCAGCAACCGGAGTACCGCCTGCAATTCCCGCCGAAGTCAGAACTGCAAACATAGCCGGAACCACATGCAAGTGTACCTTGCCAAACCCTGCAGCTTGCTAGTTATTTCCTGGACTTAATTATGCAACAATGGACAAGTAAAGCTTGCCAAATCTCAGTAATTCTTGACATAGTGTTTTAATGGATTTCTTGTGGAATTAAATATAAACATGTTTTAACTGCTTAACCTAGGAAACGAGTGACGTGCTTAGTGTCCGATCATAGTCGGATGCCAACTCCGTACGCGGGGTTGTGTAACGTCACATAGACATGGATATCGAGACCCGATAATGCTCGTACTTGTCTTATCAAGTACTTCAGAACCCAGGACACTTGACACTATTTTATGAGACAGAATCTTCCTGAGACATTCAAGGTGATTCTGTATAGGATGCAAGTTCTATGACATAGACTTTACATTCTTAGACATTTGATTCATAGCTATCAGACTTGTTGCATTAGTTATAATCGTGCGTGACATGGACATGAGGCATCGTGGACATGAGACGTGGGATTACATTGGGTGGGGAGAGACACACAGACTACAGGCTGATATTATATATAAAACATAGTATATATCATAGTGTAATTCATAGTTATTGCCGCTACCGGCTCCCCGACACAGAGCTTGTAGTGGCTTCAGCCTGAATTCTAGTGCTGCTCTCATATTGCATATCACTTAGCTGGTTACATAGCTTACCCTCTTGTTTAATTATCTGCTGCACTGTATTTATTTTGGCTTGTATTTTCTGTACCTTGCTGTCCCCTGAGGACCTGGATCCGGATTATGTCCCCAGGTACAACTGAAGAGAATTACCCAGAGGTGTACGGTACCGGAGCACTCCTTGGAGCAGAACAAGGAACAGAGGACGAAGTAGTGGCCGAAGATTTCTCCTGAGCACCGGCTTCAACTACACAGTATTTCCATTTTCAGCATTTCTATTCCTGTCTATTTTTCCTTAATTGTAACAGAATAATTCTCGGATTTGTTTCCCGAGACAACCTTATTTGTTATTGCATATTTATTTCTATTGCATGATTTCTGGCAATTAATCTGTGTTATTTCTGTGGATGAGATTAGTAAAACCTGAGACTTGTAACTTATTACTGCTAGACTACAGCTTAAGCATGCCCTGATGGATCCATTAAATTGGATTGTCCATCGGTGCGTGCTGCTGGCCATTGCCACGCTTCTCCAGTCCCTCGGCATTTTGGGACTGGGGCGTGACAAGAAGACAAGAGGAAGTTAATATCAACATAATGTTAATTTTCCTAAAGAAGTGGCATAAAAAGACGACATTTACCCATGGCCAATGGTGTATATGTCGCGTCTGCGGCCAGTACAGCTAAATCATTTCTTAGTGATGCTAGGCAAGCTGTCATACCTGGAGAAGGGCGTGCACTAACAAACACTGGGAAATGCTCTTCCAGGTCTTCGTCGAGATCCACTTGAGGTTCACCAGGGGAAATCTCGCCAGGTGCACTCATAGACACGGCGGGGGTCTCTCCCGATGTTGATCCAGACAAAGATATCCTCATTCGGCTCAACCCCGGAGGCGACCTCGTTCCACTACCTGACGTAGTAGCAGCGACGGCAGCCCCCAACAAGAATTCTCCGGCACCACCGGCCGGAACATTAGAGGGTCCCTCTCTAAAAGGTGAGGAACCTCCAATCAAAGAATCGTCCCCAACATGGGGAGACGCAGGCTCACTTCCATGTACCTCAATACCAGGAATCCGAAAAGGACGAGTAACCGTCTTCTTCTTCCTCTTACGAGGGGAAGTCTCCTTCGGAGCAGGAGCTCTTCGCTTCCCAGAGATTACCAAAGGCCCTGCGGGCGCAGGTATCTCACCCCTCGGCACCGACAACAGAGGCTCATCTGGATCGACGGATTCCTCACCCTCGTAAGAAGAAACCGAGGGGACTTCGACTCTTCCTGCAGACTTGGAAGAGGGCACCCTAAAACTTCCATGCATATCAAAATTGCGATGGAAGGTGTTGGTGGCCACATAGAACTGGGTATACGAGTGGAGGATGCGCAGCTCCGTGGAGAGTATGATGACGGCCACAGTAAAACTTGCCCCAGTGCAGCCCATGATAAAATATCGCCATCCCCTCGCTCCGTCAATGAGTCCACCTCTGGACCTGAAGCTGGTGACGGTGTTGCCCACATGCAACTGATCATACCCAAACTGCCTAGTAAACCGACTAGGCAGGTAGGGTTCAAAGAAGCACTGGTCTTCGCTTCTGTACAGCAAGTGGGAAGGTCTAATGCAGACCAACCAATTAAAAGCCTCAGGAGAAAGAATGGTCTTCTCTCTACCTGAATCCTCAAGCCTAATTCCCGATTGATTGTGATGTACAGAGGGGACAGTGCAAAAGAGCTTCCAGCTATGGCCGCAATTCAGCACCCGCCGACAGTCTAAAACTGTGAGCACGTTCCAGGAGAATTTCTTATAATTCAGCAAGAAACTACCCCCCAAGCTACTGTCGAAACCTGGAGACATCACCCAGGGGTTATGGATAATTAACCATCCCATCAAATACAGGTATGGTAATTCCACCCGGGGAAAACTTTCACGCCGAGCTTCATCGGCGAGCAGCGCCTCAGTCATCGCCCTCAGGCCAGCTTGTATGCGGCACACCATGGCAGGGAGCAAGCCCAGTCTCGCCCCGAACACCAGGCGCACAGCAGGCCACAAGGTGTTGCGGTGAATACGATCCGCAGATGCGATGCCGGGTACCACTAGTCGGCGTAGCCATATAGAGAGGAAGCCAGCCAGTTGAGCTTCCTTGGACAGAGGCCTGCGGCAATGCCTCAGATAACTGTAGGCCTTAGTACCTGTAGGATATCTTTCTATCCCTTCGTTGAGGATCTGATCTGGAGCCCCAGCGTCTTCCATAAGATCGTCGACTACCTGAGCAGTAAGTACGCTCAGAAAATTCACAGGCTGATCCTTGCCCTCCAAAACTTTCTCTGGTTGAGCAGTCCTGGCCCGATGAAAGAAGAGGTAGGACGTCCATCTGTTGGTATTAGCCAAATCCGAAGGCTCACCATAAAAGGCGGTGCAAGCAAGGTAGTGGCACATCAGCTCCTGGTACACTTTCACTACCCGAGGGTCTGAATCCCCCAGCTCCCGGTTCATGGGAACATACTCTTCATACGGAGTATCCCCCATCGGCAGTCTCGAGATCTCTGCCATCTCATGGAGGGCCAATCCTAACTCCCCCAGTGGAGTGGCGAAAGTCCCGGTGAGCAAAATATATCGCTCCATCAGTGCCAAAAACATATTGGGGTTAGGAGGTAACCCAACACTGGTGGCATTCACAACTGCGAACAGACCGATTCTCTCCAACTCGGTCTGAAAATGCTTCAGGGCCCAATCAACTAAGCGAGCCCATCGAAGATTTGTTGGGGTCATCCACCCATTGCACCGAGGATTCAACTTGGAGTATATTCCTCTGCGCCCCATAAAATCATTGTAGAAGGTCAGCAATTGCACCGGCTGGAGCACCAAGCTGTCTTCACTCGGGACACTGCCCGGGTACAATCCCCTGAACGGTATTACAGGGCCGGAAGAGCGGCTGACAAATAGGCCAGATCCTTTCTGGTAGAAGATCTTCTCCGGCCTGCCGTGAAGATCGGGAGTCAGCGTCCACGACATCCTCCTGGGATGTGTAGCATGAAAGAATGCCGAGATGGGATAATCTCTCGGCATCTTGGGCAGATGCAAGACCAAGCTCCCGGCAGGAATAACCCAGAGTTCTTTCTTGGGCTTCGTCTGGGACTGCTTATCAATCATGTTCCCGAAGAGAAAAGCCGGCTTTATATACTGGTCTCCGTCTACGTTCGCCAGGGGCTCTCCTCTCCATTAATCATGTTCAGCAGCATTCGCTCGCCCTGAGCCGATATCAAAAATTCCCTTCCTTCGGGATACTGGGGCCCGGAGATAGGAAACGTAACGTGCGACAGATCCTCCAGATAGTTGGAGTGCAGCATCCCGGCAGCAGAACCCATCACATCGGCTAGCGGAGACTCATGCAAGTTAACTGCAAGGGTGCAAGAAAAACACGTCAGCTTCTATACTGGACATTAGAATCTTGCAACATATGTCAAGAGGCAACATTCTGTGCTTTACGCCAAGACTGTACAAACTTGATCATTTACGCCGGAATTTTTATCCAGAAGCGTAAAATTCAAGTCGGCAGTATACAGTCTGTGCTTTACGCCAGACTTCCAAAATTCGAGTTGTTACGCCAGAATTTTCATCCACAAGCGTAAAACTCAAAATTTATAGTATGCACCAAGTTTTCGGCAGTCAAAGCTTTTACGCTCAACTGCGAAAATCTGGAGTTTTTACGCTGGCACATTAGAAATGTGGATGTAAAAGATGGAACGCCTCCGTGCATCATCTTCCTCAAAGAGGCTATCAGCACAGAAGACGACCTAGCGCGGTCACGTTCAACGTGTGCGAAGGATTTTTCGTCGGTCTCTTTTCGTCCCAAAAACTCTACCCTTCAGGCCGGGTGCACTGCTCTTCGGCGGGACACTTCTCTCAAAATGAAGTTCGTCTTGCCCGACCGGAGACACTCCCGCTTGAGCAGAAGAACGAGAAGAAGAATCGACCTTCTTTCCCTTAGAGGAGGAGGTTTGTTTCGAGGCCATCACTGGAAACTTTGAAGACTCGGGGAAGAAACAAAGAAAAACTCGAACAGTCGAAGGCTTTCTTTCGCAGAAGACGGATGAAAAGTTTTTCTCTCAGAGACTTGGGGTATATATAGAGTTCGGATGGACTCCTCGAAGCCCGAACCAAATCTCCTAATTAATATTCAGTTATGATTGGGGACTACGTCAGCCTATTATTCTCGAAAGGCGGACAGTCAGCGAATTAGAAAAGTTTTCGTGCAAAGCAGATTCGGGGTTTTACGCTAAAGGAGCTTTCTACGCTTGACAGCAACAGATCTGCGATTTTACGCTCACAGGCTACAAGTCTCTAGTTTTACGCCCGGATGCCTTTGTGCTCGGTAAGCTTTTACGCTCGAGAAGCTACAAACCTACGACTTCACGCTCAGCAGCTACAAATCTATGATCTCACGCTCGGTGGCGTTTAGTTTACGCTCAGAAGTAACAGATCCACAATTTCACGCTCGGAAGATTTCCTTTTCACATGCTACAAATCTACAGTTCTGCGCCAAGGAGTTCTCTACGCTCGACAGCTACAAATCTACGGTTTTACGTTCGGAGGCTACAAGTATATAGTTTTACGCCCGGATGCCTTTGTGCTCGGTAAGCTTTTACGCTCGAGAGGCTACAAACCTACGACTTCACGCTCAGGAATTACAAGTCTATGATTTCACGCTCGGTGGCGTTTAGTTTACGCTCACGAGGCTACGAACTTACGATCTTATGCTATGACTCTCTGCACATCTGAAAGATACACAGGCCAGGGTACGCATACATCTGAAGGATTCTCAAGGCGGTCAATTACAAGAGTTCACACAGAAGATACTCCTTCTTGACCCAAAAATATCCCAAGTACTCAAGGTATACGTTCAACATTAAAAAATAACTCTCTTTCTTGGGTCGATTGGAAGTTCATCCAGACTCCAGTTTGAATATTTTGTCTACGAATCAAGATGGCAACTCAATTTGACAGCCATTTCTCGCCCTGATTCCAAGGGACTTTCGAGAAATCATTCTTGAAGATGATGTCTGAACAGGAATTTTGTTTATCAGAAGCAACACTTCAGAATTCTACGCAGCTCCCCCATTCCTAACAGCAGAACGGTTCAAATACTCGAATGCTAAAGCGGCTTTCTGCGCATCCCTAGTTATGCGTAAAAGACAGGACGGGACCTAATGCTCTTTCTATCAGAGTCGGCGTAAGAATACCAGACGTGTCGAAGCTACACATATTCAGACTTCACAGCAAAAAAAAAGTATGGCAAGATGATCATATGCAGAGAAGAAAGACGACTTTATTAAAGGTTAAAATCATGATTACATATGAGGGAAATCCAGTCTACAAAGGTTTTCTTCATTCTCATGATTACATGTGAGGGAAATCCCGTCTACAAAGGATTTTCTCATCGTCGTCTGAAGATCGCACCCAGAATCTGTTCTGCCAGGTTCTCGCATGGGCGGCAATTCTTCATCCATCTTCTCCAGCAGTCAGTCGGTTGCCGCAAACCGACTGACATATTGTCAGTGGCGGGAGGATACAAAATTAGGCCTAGACCCATCCTCCAATACAGAAAAGCAGGATAAATCTGCTTTCTTACGCCCAGCGCCATGAATACTCGTGGACGGCAGTTACACTTTGTCTGCTCTCGTCCACGAAGGCATCAGAAGAAAATATACAGCTTGCAAGCTGTGTGGTCTAATACGACCCTTCCTCTCTCCTGGAAGAACCGCCATACAAAGTTGCTGATTATCCCGAGCAAGGGAGGCTATGATATCCTTCCATGGTCCATCGTTGCAGATGACACTTGCTCGAAGATGCCGCCTTTTTTGGCTCCTTACATGCTGGAAGAACATTGTCTTCTTCTTTCTCAGGTCGACCCGACGAACCCCGGCCATCATCTCTGTGTGGTGAAAGAAATGTGGGAAAAACAGGTAAACTCCTCGGTCTTTTTATAGGCGAAAGAGACCACACCTACTCCCAATAACTCCGCCATAAAGTCAGCCTTGAAAGAACGTGTCAGACTTGACCGTTTCAGGCTCCATTCAGAAGCGTTTCAAATTACGAGGAATGTCTCATGCTTCATTCAAAGCGTTTCAAATTACGAGGAATTTAAAAGCTTTGAAGGGGGTCTTGTAGAAGCATGAAAAATACGCTGAGTAGCTGTACGCGACATTTTAATGTTGGACAGTGTAATGAGCTAACTTCAGGGCCATCGGCGTACAAACAGAGCTTTCCCGCTGAGAAAAGCGTAAGATATGAGCTCAAGGACCATCCGCGTAATACAATATGACCAGGCTGCTTCAGCGTAAAAAGAGTGCCCCATCGCCTCTATGGCGTAAAAACTCATCCGCCTTCAATGCAGCATTTAAGCGTACGAGGAACGCTTCGTATTCCCCGAAATGAACCTGTCAAATCATGCAGTGAACCTGACGTCTGACTCCTGACAAAAAGTACTGCACGGCTACCCAGACGACAGCTGGAATAATGACAGACCCTTCGGACATGCCTCTGCATTTAATGCACAGGATGATGGCGAATCTCGGCATTTAATGCAAGGGATTTGATTATATCTCACCGGGCCGTCGTTGAAGGTGATACGAAGGAATACACTGCCTTGTTTTACACAGGCAGATGTGAGCCGCTTATGCTCCGCAGAAGACAGACAGGCTGCCACGTCAAAAGCTGCTCTTCGTACAGGGCTCGAGGCACGTCTCTGCACCTAATGCTCAGAACGGTGGCAGGCCTTCGAGACATGCCTCTGCAATTAATGCACAGGATGATGGCGGATCTCTGCATTTAATGCAGGGGATTTGATTAATATCACCGGACCGTCGTTTACTGACATCTCCTCGGCGTAAACTGCTTTTACGCATACAAGGGGATACGCTGCCATATTTTACACAGGCAGACGTGAACTGTTTACGCTCCGCGGAAGACAAACAGACTGCCACGTCAAAAGCTGCCCTTCGTACAGGCTCAAGGCGCGTCTCTGCACTTAACACTCAGAATGATGGCAGACCTTCAGAACACGCCTCTGCAATTAATGCACAGGATGATGGCGGATCTCTGCATTTAATGTAGGAGATTTGATTATATCCCCAAGAGCCATAATTTCGGCTAAGGATCACTCAGGCTTCTATGCCTCTTCGGCTTCTATGCCCGCTAGGCTTCTATGCCTCTTCGGCTTCTATGCCCGCTCGGCTTCTACGCCCATTCGGCTTCTATGCCTGCTCGGCCTCTACGCCCACTCGGCTTCTATGCCTACTTGGCTTCTACGCCATGGTGACAGACATTGGCTTCTACGCCAACCTCTTCTACACGAGGGATACCTACCTACGTGGCTTCTACGCCGTGATCTTCGCAGCAGTTATACGCGTTTGTCCCTTAGTTGGACACGCGTCACACGCTTATACAAAGGATCATCTATACGCGGGCAATGGTTATTTTAACCATCGTGTAAAAGGGTGCTGTACTTTCTACTACTCGGTTTCTACACCGACTGAGTGGTCACTGTCACTAAAACTCTATAAATAGAGACCTCTATCAACAGAGAAAAAGGGTCGAACTTCAGAAAAGATCGAACAAAAGGTCGAACTTCAGAAAAGATCGAACCAAAGGTCAAAAAATTGGAGATTGAAGAGAAGTCGAAGAATCAGAGAGAGAGAAGAATCCAGAGCTCATGCAAGGAGTAGCGATCAACGACTTTGGCATCGTGCATCCATCCTCCTTCGCAACCTTCGAAGCTGCTCCCCGTCTTCTACGGCACTTCTTCATCATTGTGTGGTCCAAGGGACAAAGTGATCGACTGTAGATCAGACTCCTATAGCAATATTTTACCCAGATTTAAAAATTGTACTCGACATCCTCGTATAAGATTAATTGTACAAGCTTGTTTGTAAACCAAAGAAACGGGTTTCGTATAAACCTCGTCTTATACACATTTTCTTTCGTTTATCACCATAAACAAGAGTATACTATGCGGCTTCTAGATCTTTGGTTGATCAGGCCGCATGTGGCTTCTCTGTGACTTGGTTGTTTAGGCCGCATATGACTTCTCTGAGGCTTGGTTGTTCGGGCCACATATGACATCTCTGTGGCTTGGTTGTTCGGGCCGCATATGACTTCTCTACGGCTTGATTTCATTTTTGAGGGGGCATGACCTCTATGCGGCCTACATGATTTTTTATGCTTCTACAAGTATTTTCTAGTGAATGCCTATGAAAGAGTTTATTGTGTCCAAGTACTTGCAGTTCAAGGAAGCGCTTTCAAATGGGACGCCAGTGCTATAAATTTTAACTTGTTTTATTTTGTTAAACTCGGTAGTATAGTAAAATGTTGTATTTTTATCAATAAAAGTTTATTTGTAAATTACTAAGTTTAGTTTAATTACTCATTAAGTGGAAAGGTGATTGAATAAAGATGCATGATAAATATATTCAAATTATTTTATTTTTCCAAGAAAATGACTTTTTGGAACGGTTATAACTGTTACGAAATTGAAAAATAGTAATGGAATAACACTTTTTTGTAATAGTTATAATTGTTACAAAGATAATTTCGTCACGGTTATTATAGTTACGAATTTTAATTTTTACCAGGCTATTACCATGACGAAATTTATTTTCGTATCAGTTATTACCGTGACGAAAATCGTTACTAAATTTAGCCACGGGCATCCATTCCAATTCATAATATAACATTGTGTAAGAAAATCACGTAGCCACTTTTCCGCACAAACAACAGTCCCAAATTTCTTCCTTGTTGATGGAGTAATTGGTTTCTCCAATTGACTCGGCCCCTATCATCATGGTATTAAAATGGTTTTTTTCATAGAGGGAGGATGTTTGGTGCTTAAAACCTAATTAAAGGAATTAAAAGATCAACAAAAAAATAAAAGTCTATAGACATTCTTAAAGACCTTTTATTTCAAAATATTATACAAGGAAACGAAAGGATAGGAAACTTTAACGAAGTTGCAAGAAGCAGACATACCAACCAAGTCGCGCACTATTAATAAAAGTAGAATTATTCAAAGTAGCTACTTGTAGAACTCAAGCACACATGAACTGGCATAAGAACAAATAGCTTTGATCCCGGAGAAGCCGGCTTCCTTTGCCAAGGATTCGAACTCCTTCTCCGTCCTCTCTTTGCCTCCTGCGTTATGGGCCAACATGATAAGGTCGAGATGAATGGCATTTTGTGCTGCCGTGGTCGAATCGGGGTATGCTGGAAGCAGGCACTCCATTATGATCACCTTTCCATGGGGCGGCAGCGCCTTCCAACAATTCTTCAACACCTTCAAGCAATGCTCGTCGCTCCAATCATGAAGAACACACTGCATGGTTTACATAGATATTTTTTAGTCTCTCTCTACTTTGCACTTTTGCATGCACGTGGAAAGAAAATTCACACACTTGGAAATTAGGCTTTTAGATCATTTCCAAGTCAAATTGCTAATTCTTCTTCTCTTCTTCTTCTTTTCCTTGATGGGTTAGTTAACTTAGTTCCTAAGATTATAACCTAAACCAATATGTTAGAATAAATACATAACCATCCACTTTCGTTACAACTCTAGAGTTCTTGTTAGTGGTAACATTCACGATCGATCAAAATAAATTAGTTCCAATTCTTTATACAATTAAAAAAAGTTTGAATCCTTTAACAGTTATTTCCAGCTGACTTTAACACAGTATCAGAAAGAAATACGACCTAAACTGAAACAAATTGTTATTCGTATTAATTACTTCGACTCAGCCTATTCATGATCAGTTAAAGATTGGTACGTGGGATTTTTTTTTATTTTTTTTATTTTGGCTTATCTTTAGATTTCAAGCCAGTAACTATTGAGAATGAGATTTATGTTAAAGAACCTAATTTGGTGCAAAAAACAGGGACAAGACAAAGAAATTGTTGAGAAAAAACAGAAATTTGGTGCAAAAACTTTAGATTTCGCTGACTAAAGTGATTGTGTATTGGCCTAATCAGTCTTAGTTGTTCCTAGGTTTCAACATTTTGTCAAATTCAAGAATCATATCTATTTTCCACTAGATTAGTCGTGACAATTTGTCAATCAGTTCATATGCAGTGAAACATACGCACCTTTATAAAAATAGCATCTCCACTAGGAACACTTTCAAACATATTCCCGCCAATATGTTCAACTCCTGCAACAACAAAGTCAAGTTATAGAAAAGAACCTCATTAGACTGTATCGATATATTTGTCATATCTGACCTGTATTATATATGACGAATATAGTCCAAAATACACTAGAATATAGTTAAAATAAGATAAATACCTGGAATAAGCGGTGCCTCCGAGATCACATGGGGCAGGTCGAAATTGATTCCCTTGATGTGAGGGTGCTTCCTGAGGATCATGTCGATGGTTCCTCCGACCCCGCCTCCAACGTCGACGAGCACCTTGAGATCGTCAAAACCTTTGTAGGTGTCGAGGATCTTTTTCATGATTATGGTGGAATTGTTCCTCATGCTCTCGTTGAACACCTTGTTGAATCCGGGATCCATGCCAGCGTACTCGAATGCCGGCATACCGTAGGCTTTGTTGAATGGGATTCCCCCATCTAACACGGCATCTTTTAAGTAGTACCTGTTGCAAATAAATTGATTTATAAATACTTTCTTACAATACGCATCATATTGATGATATTTGAAAGATCACCCTCCATCCCTCGACCACCCGGATCGCATACCTTCACTCTACCATCAGACTATATATATATATATATATATATATATATATATATATATTGGATGATTTAATTGTTTTACAAACTCCTGATTCGAAGGCCTACAAATTCGGTCCGAAGGTTCCACACATCACGGCCCTTAATTCCGCACATGCACCTGCACCGTACCTGCGCTGCATCCATCACCAACTCACCACTTAATTTTTTCAAAGAAGAATTAAATGACGTCCAGAAGGCTCCAACCCGCAATCTCCTGAATAATATGTATCGGTCTTAACCACTAAACTAGACGTTATTTGCTATATATATATATATATATATATATATATATATATATTGTGTGTGTGAGAAGTACATAGCCACCTCCAAGCAGTAGCAATGTATTTTTTTAATGCAGATATGTATTGAGGTTAATTAGTTGGATAGTGAATTGTGTTCGAGAACATAAACAGCCTTTAGATATCCATTTATATATATATATATATATATATATATATATATATATATATATAAAAGGAAAAAAAAAGAGGGCTAAATTTTAACTCGATACCCTCAACTATTCAAAAAAAAAAAAAAATTATACCACTTAATAACTCAACTATTATTGTATAACTTAATATTCTAATATTGCTCACGAAAAAATTTAAAATGACAAAAATATCTTCTCATTTATGATCACTGTAAATATCTCCAAAGGGAAAGATGAAAATAATTTGTTAAAAGATTATTATTTATTTTTATTGAAATAGAAAAATTAATTTCTAGATGGAGGATATCAACTTGAAAATATTCAATAGATGTGGATAGTGACTGGTATAATATTAAAGTTTATGATATCAAATTGAAAAACTTAAATAAATTTTTTTTAAAGCAAAAATTAAATAGTTGAGGGTATCAAGTTGAAATTAAGCCAATAAAAAATAAACAATATCAAAAGAGCAAGAATAGTTATTTAAAAATACTGATTTGCTTCCACTGACATAGAATTAATTATTAGTGAGATGGATTTGCAGCTGCTCATTGGATTTTTGGAACTACGTGAAAAAGATGTATGGTGATATGTAGGAAATAAAATTGTGCTAGGTCTAATTATCATTTAAACCCTATATTTTATATCAGCTTAAAGTTTAAATCTTGATATGTCCAAATTCAAATTTTGGGTCCTAGATTATTTTCTTTTGGTTTTTTTTTCCATTATATTTTCATTTTCAACATATTTGTCATTGTTTCCGACATGTGTTGGTTGTTGCCCTTGTACTATTCATGATATTATGGAAAAATAAACCCCCCAAAAAAAAAAAATTAACTTATCTCCTACTTTATTTACCATATTTAAGATTGTACCCTACAGTTTTCCCATAATGTACAAGAAGTTCCACTTTTACCGGAATTCGTCTGGAATTGACAGTCAATTCTTTGGACCCAAAAAAATTGACCAAAAAGCTCATCTTATTGTCTTCTCCCACTTTTCTCTCACACCCTCCCCCGCGGACAGGCTGCCGCCGTCGCCGCTCCTCCACCCATTACCGCCACCGCCTCTCGCTCTCCCTCCCCCCCTCCAACCCGCCACAGCCCCCCCCCCCCCCCCTCCCCACTCCCCTCCTCCTGCCCGTCCCCGCAGCAGCAACATCAACAACAGTAGCTGCAGCAAGCGTGGCGATGGGTGGCGAGCGACGGTGAGCTTCGCGAGCACGGCGAGCGGCTGTTGTTGATGTTGCTGTTGCGGGGGCGGGACGGGGGGAGTAGGGTGGGGAGGGGATGGTGGCGAAGGTGGGAAGGGGGGGAAGCGGAGGCGAGCCGTGGCGGCGGGCTGACCGCTGGGGAAGAAGGGGGGATGAGAGAAAATATGAAAGAAAATATGAAAGGAACATTTTTGTCAAATTTTTTTGGTCAAATGAATTGATCATGAATGAACAGATTCCGTCAAAAGTGGAGGACCTTGTACATTATAGAAAAATTGTGGTGCGCACCCTTAAATATGGTAAATAAAATGGAGGATAAGACAATTTCTCAAAATAAAAATTCAGGATCAAAAATTTTCAATGGGTAATTAACGTTTAGACCCTAAATTTTATACTACTTTAGAGTTTAAGATGTGACATGTTCAATTGCACAGGTTGGACTCAGAATTTTTATTTTTTGTTTTCTTTATCTCATTTTATCTTTAACATTAGTATAACAGTAACAACCAACACATTTTGAAAAGAAGAGTCTAGTCGAAAAATAAAAATCTAGTATTCAAACTTTTTAGTTTGACATGTCAGAAATGAAACTCTAAATTAGTTTAAAATTCAAGGTCTAAACGCTAATTAGTCAGACATGTCAGAACTTAAACTCTAAACTAGTATAAAGTCTAGTGTCCAAACGATAATTAGCCTTTTTGTATTCAAAAAATCTATGTAGATGAATAAAATTATTTCTATTTGTATGAAAGATTAAAGATTTACAAAAATTATAAATTGGAAGACAAGACGTGATTGCAAATGGAACATAGAAGCTGAAAAGTATGCATGGGACGTCATTTGTTGTGGCCCTCCTATGGAAAAATGGATGGGGCGCTACAAGCAATGGCAATGGCGTCCCACATGGATAGTTGGAGTTTTCGCACCTTAATCAATAGATACCATCGGCAATAGAAAGCCCTCTGAGAAGCAAGAAGGGAAAGGGAGTCAAAGACGGATTGTCCTAAGATTTATTGATGTTAGCATATTAGCTCTTTTTCTCTGAATTACCTCCCGGCACGGTCACCGTCCCGTGGGTTCGCTCGCCTTCTATTAGCTCTTGGTACAGTCGTCTCATTTCACGACTTTAACACACTAAAAAAAGAGATTAGGCATGTGTTAAATCAGTAATAAACCCAAGGACTTACTTTTCGGAAGTAATCCGACATGTGTACATAGATTTGTTGGACGCCATCACCAATGACGTCTCCCATGATTAAGCTTTATGGTTTCGAGATTCCTATCACATCAGCTCAACAATGGCTTATATGAAGATGTTTGATATTTATGTGGAGAAATCAAGAAATTCTGGATCAATTTTCCACGCTCCTTCTAGGAATGCATTATTTAGTGGTGCTACTTCACACTCTTGGTCTAACACCAATGTTGGTCGGTCAGCTATTCTGGTTCTTTTTCTTCCACAACAGGTACAGATATAATCACGGAAGGATGAAATAGACAGAAGTCCAACTCTGGACGCCATTGACAATGGTGTGCCTCAATAATACTTTTTACGAAACGTCTCACTCTATTTATGACGCCATCACCAAAAATGTTCCACTTTGACTGTGTCATTAGTAATTGCGTTCCACTATTTACTATTTTCTCTGCGATGGACTGAAAAAATATTATCGTGTTATAATAAAGTAGGTAATGGTTTGTGCAATCCGTACCAGCTCTTCATGAGGACCTTATCCTGGTTCATGAGTGCCACGGGAGCCATGGACACCCCGTCCTCGTCCTTGGTCAAGAACTTCATGACCGGTGCGGCCCCATACTTTCTCTCGCCACTACTGCTCTCCACGGAGCAGACGAGCACGTTGTAGCTCGCCAGCAGACTGAGGATCCTGTCCAGCATGACGGGCGCCTGCGGGTTCTCCGTAGGCAGCTGGCTCGATATCTCCGCGGGGGACAGGCGCGCCCCCGGCCCGGCCTTGGCGATGATCTCCAAGAGGCCGAGCTCGATGGCGGCCTTGAGCGTCATCGGGAGGACGGAGAAGCTGGTGAGCTGCAGCGCGTAGAGGCACGCCTCCTGGTCGGTGGTCTGAGGGGCGCAGAAGGTCTTGCTCTCATCTACAGAGCCCATGGTTGAGTTCCAGTGTAGAGAGAGAGAGGGGAATGGCGTGATTATCTTTTTTCATACATATATATAGGAATACCACCACCACCACAAGCTTTCAAAATGTCATGAAGTGACCTACAGTTACGATTGATCTTTACTCTAAAAGTCGACATGTAGTTGTCAATAAATAAGACAAGAATACTTTTCTGTCTTTATATTGATTTTTGATTTATTCTTACGGCCACATTATAATACTCCGCTCACTATTGACCTGTAGCTTAACTCTTCCTCTTAGCAAATGGGAAAAATGACTTTTTATATGGCGTGCTGGATGCGGTGAAGACCCAAAAAATTGTAAGGGAGCTTCTGACGTCGTAGAATAGTCTTGTGATGTTGATGTGTCTGTTAGTCAAGTGACGTTGTGGACCGTTGATTGTTTGATTTCAAGCCAGTACCCTATGGAATTATGAAGAAAATAGATTTAACAAACACACATCAGAAGCTATAGTAATGAGTTGGTGGAAGCATGACTGGTAGGTGAAGGAAGTGCCCATGACTCAACTATAGCGGTGGTAGTTGGAACGGTGGTGAATCTTTGTCTATCACGTCTTTTTGTTAGAATTTTTTTGCGAGACACAATAAAATTTATTCGGCGGACTAATTAGAATTGAAACTAATCATATTTAAAAAAAATTATATATACAGTCATTTTATTACTATTGGCTGCCCTCTCCTTCTCTTTCCACTCTTTCCTGAACACCTCCAAACTCGAACAAAATCAAATCTTTCTAACTTATAGTCACTCTCTTTCTATAAAATCCTAAACTTATTCTTCTCAATTTTATCCATTTCCTCCAAAACACTAATATTCTTCCCAATTTTCTTTTTAATTCTCTCACAAATCATCTTTCCAATCTTATTCCTCAATATTTTTCATATATAAAGATCATTGTACCGTAACTTAAAATATGTTTAGATTAACTTTCGATGAATTTTTGAACTTTTAAAACCATTTTAGATATACGAAGTTGACATAGTCACTGGTTGGAAGACGAAAGACTGTAGAAAATTTATATAGTCCTGTAAAAAATTTTCACAATCCCGAATACTTAAAAGGTTGTCAAAATTTTTAATAGTCCTAATAAAAATTTGTTGTATATTAGGACTATTAAAAAATTTGACAGTCATAACTGTTGGTAGAACTGTCAAAAATTTTGACAATATTTATTTACAGTAAGTTTTCATTTAGACTGTTAAAAAAAAAATTACAGTGCTAGTATACTGCAAATTTTTTTAATTTTTACCATCTTTGGATTTTTAATTTTTTTATTTTTTTAGATTTTTATATTGAATTTTTTTTAGATTCACTAGGAATACTACAATTTTAGATTTGTATATTATATGATTTTTAGATTCACTAGGAATACTATTTTTCTTTAAATCTACCGTAATCGAAAATAAAATCTTTCTTATTACGATTACTAAATTATTATTAATAGATAATTTTGTCATTATAAAAAATAAAATAAAATTCTTATCCTATTTTTAGTCTTCTTCACATTAATGAATTATATGATAAAGTTTGAACGTCCGGAGATATCAATTTTTACTCATTAACAACGAAATAGTAGAAAAAAATTAATCAAAGTCAAATTTGGAGATCGAAACATCATTAATTTGTGATTATGAAGTTACAAAAAGTCCGTAAAATAGTGAAACAGTTTATCCCATACTACTTTTCGATTCGTTCGTTTTGGCACCAGCTGGACATCGTTTTGATCTCCTAGTCAAAAGTTATAATCTTATAAAGTTTTAAATTTCATACTTTTAGTTGTTGCATGTGCGTCTAATCTCGGACGTAGATTATTTCGACACGAATTGTATTACTCTCATCGAGGACATACAAATCGACCTAATATTTGATCAAAATTATTTTTTGAGCAAATAACTATGGTCACCCGAAGCATGCTCTACGGTATACGTAATTTTCTTACGGTTTCGCAAAGGGAACAAATTTTTTTAGGATGTTTAGGACTGTCAAAAGATTATCTTCACAATCTTATTCCTCCATATGATCAATTTATAATTTTTTGGTTTGTAATTTTGAATTCATTTTGACAAATCTTTTTTCAAATTCTTCTAAATGTCCAAAAAATTATTGTATAGTAACATAAAATATGTTTTAAATTAACTTTGGACGAATTTTTGAACTTTCGAAACCATTTAAAGGATTTGAAGTTGGCACAGTCACTAGTTGGAAGACGAATGACTGTAGAAAATTTTTACAGTTCTGTAGAAATTCAAGACTGTAAAAATTTTCTACAGTCCCTAAATAAATTTTATAGAACTGTAGAAATTTTTTACAGTCCTTGAATACTTCAAAGATTGTCACACATTTTTTGATAGTACTAATGATAATTTTGACAGTCTATTATCATTTCCGTCAAAACTGTGCGTGAATTTTAGAAGATCAAAATCCTAAAAAGGGTTCGTAATTAATTTCGTAATATATAGTGGTTCTCTTAAAAACTTTTTAGCTATACGTGGGTTCACAGTCATCTTTGAGAAAACCAGAACAAATTACAGATTGCTATATGTAATATTTGGCATTCATGTGAGAACGGTGACTCAATTCAGGTCATTTAGGCCTCTTCCTTTGCCCGCATATATGTAGAACAGTTACGAACACATGAATACTTGGTATATGTAGTATAACTATGTAAGTTGTATTGAACTCGGCCTAGGTTGCATTGAGCTCGACTCAGCTAGCACTGTACTACCATACACAATGATTGTTACTTTCTGTCCTTACTTATTGTTTTCCTTGTATCACCTTGCTCACTCTTTCTTGCTTACTGGTTTTAATTTACTTTATGTCTCATAGTACAGTTTATTGCAGCTTTCCATTTGTCTTATATAATATATATGTGTGATATGTATGTGTGCATTTTCGATTTATACAACAAGTTAGTTCTTTAAACTCGTCTGACCATCACAAGTGAGTGTATTTTGTAGACCAACTTATATTGTATACAAACCATCAGGTATTTGTTGGTTTCAGTTGGCATGCTATTTAATATATTTCTGATGTGTCTGTGCTCACTATTAAAAATTGAAACAAAATTGACGGACTTTGACTTGGTTGACATTTCAACTCTTTGTTAGAGTTTTCCTACAAATATATGAAAAATAAAACTATAAAGGTCTGATTTTACAGGGGACATAAATATGGAAATGGATCTGTCTTTAGAGAGGTATCACCTATCGTGTTCTAAGTATGCCCGAAAACCGGTGTGTCAAATTATGTATCTCATTCTTTATCTTGAGAAATGGTGAAAAAGAGTTACAAGAATTTTGACTGTTGTAGAATGCAGGCTATAGCATTAACTTCACGGGGTTCTTGTCATTCGTCCGAGACCTGAAGTTTGGGAGTATCTTCTAATGAATGGTTGGGGAAGAGATAACCGTGTCCAAGTATTTGCAGTTAGGGGTGAGCATTATTCTATTTTGGATCAAAAATTGAATCGAACCGAACCGAATAAGAGATTCGGATCGATTTAAAAAAAAATCGACTCGGTTTAAAAAAAAATTGGTTCAGTTTCGATTTTGAAAACAGTTTTCGGACCAAAACCGAAAATCGAATAAGAATATATATATATATATATATATATATATATATATATATATATATATATATATATATATATAAAACAACAACAAATAAATCGAAAAACGGAATAAACCGAACCAATTTTATTCGATTCGGTTTGGTTCATTTTTGGTCTAATTTGGTTCGATTTCAGTTTTTTTTTATTCAGTTTTCGGTCGAATTTGGTTTTCCTTATTCGGTTCGGATGCTCAACCCTACTTGCAGTTCAAGGAAGATATTTTATATGAGATGACAGTGATATGTATTTTAACTTGTTTTTTTTTGTTTAAACTCAATAGTACAGTAAAATGTTGTATTTTGATCAATAAAAATTTATTTTGTGAATTACAAACTTTTGAATTTATAATTTAATTAGAGTATAGTTTAACTACTTATTGGAAAGCTGGTTTAATACAGATGCATAACTCAAAAAAAAAAAATTCCAAAAAATGGTTTGTGTAACAGTCATAACTGTTACAAAGGTAAATTTTGTTAAGATTATTACCGTTACAAAGGTAAATTTCACCATGGTTATTACCGTTGAAATTTATTTTCAGAACAGTTATTACTGTTGCGAAAATCGTTACTAAATTTAGCCACGGTTAATTCATCACAGTTATTACCGTTACAAAAATTATTTGTCATGGTAATAACCCTTGACAATTGTCGATTTTGGTGTAGTAGTGTAAGAGATTACGAAAAATGAAAGTTATTAATGAAACTATAATTGGATTGACTACAAACTCAAACACCAAGGGATTGTTTGGTAAACCGTATTTGGAGCCGGATTTGAGAATTTCATGTATTTGAAGCCAAATTCAAGAAATCCTATGTTTGGTTGGGTCTTGGATTTGGAATTGAAAAGTATGTAATAATTACTTTCCAAATCCATAGAATCCTACACGGAATCCTATGTTTGGAAAGTGGATAATAAATTAACAATTAATAATTTTATTAATTAAAATTTTATTATAATCTTAGTTAATAATTTATTAATCGCAATTATAATCATAATTAATAAATTATTAAATAATTATGATAATCATAATTACAATAATTAATTTATAATTACTTAATTTATAATTTTATGCATTTATATTTTATTACAATATTGATTAATAATTTATTAATCATAATTATAATCTTAGTTAATAATTTACTAGTTAATATTTAGATATTATTTTAATTAATAATTAATTAATCTTAATTATAATAATAATTATTCAGTTATTAGTTAATATTTTATTATAATCTTAATTAATAATTTATTAATCAAAATTATAATCTTAATTAACAATTAGTTATTTATATTTTTATTGATTAATATTTTATTATAATTTTAATTAATAGTTTAATAATTTATTAATCAAAATTTATAATTTATAATTTTTTAATTAATATTTTATTATAATCTAATGGTAAATTTTATTTTTCTATCCAAACAATGGATTTGAATTTTAACCAAATCCAATGACAAAATTATAGTTTACCAAACAATGAATTTGAATTTAGAAATTCATGATTGTACCAAAATCCAAAATTTGTATTTCCAAATCCAAATCCAAATCCAAAATCCAAATCCTAATTTTCATAGTTACCAAACAGAAGAGAGAAGAAATCATGGAAGAATGAGAAACTTTTTGGGTTTGAAATTTTGTGGATAAAGTTAGATCATAAACAAGAGAGAAGGTTGAAAATTGAATTTTATTTTATAATTGTTGATGGTTGATCACAATATTGATAGATTTCATCTTAGAAGCTTAAAAATTAATTAAGATTATGTTTCAAAGATCTCAGTGAACCCAGACTTGTACTTTTGATGAAGGTGTTCACTAGTTATCGATGCAAGAACGTTTTAGAGTTTTATGATCAATATGTTGACGTTATGGTTGTTATGATTTTGAAGATCTAGTAACTCATGGAACAGTAGGGGTGGGCACGGACTGAGTTGGATCCAAAATTTAAAGAACTGGAAAGGATCCGTTTTTTGGCAGAGCGGAACAGTGCGGATCGAATTTCTTTGGAACCATACTGGACTGGCCCGTTTGAAACGGTTCTTTTTTTTTTTAGAATAATGCTCAATGCGAGCTTCCCTTTTATCTGCTCTCTTTCTTGTCTTGCTTTCGAAGCTGCAACAACAATTGAGCTGTATAGTAATGGTGGTACCATGAATGAATAGTTACTTGTACAGCTCCTCTCAAGTCGCACTCACTATGCGTACTAGGTTTTGCCTCAGTTATGGTTCACATATGTAGCTGAATGTCTCTTCTGATTGGCTCAGTCATTTTGGAATCACTGTCTTATACGCTTGAAATGATCCTTCTGAAAAAACATACAGCCAGCATCTTGTAATGTCAATCTAACCAAAGATGAACAAAAGTGAAGGTATGACTTTGGATCATTTGGATTGGGAATTGTTTATTTCTCAGGTTTCCTATTTTGACTAGGGTCCATGATGAATGAACACTCCCAGAAACAATTTACAAGATATACAAGTTAATTATACCTAGACAATAATTAGGGCCAACTAGACAATAAAACTCGAAATTGTAATTCCTATTATACTCCCAAAAAGGGGCCGGATCGGGGTCCCGTTTGCTTTGAAAATATGATCTGTCCTAACCTGTTAATGTCACACGAACCCGTCATGTCCCATCCCATTTAAATTTTAAAATTTAGGAACCGACTTGTTTGGACAATATACAGTTCGGTTCGGTTCGGTTCGGATCGAAATTGCGGATTCTGGAATCGTATGTCCAACCCTATAGAATAGTATAGTTTTGGGTAACCTTAGTGTAAGATCTCACCTTCTTATTAATTCAACCCATATGCTTCTTTCATTAAATTGGACTGTTTTAACAACAAACTACAGAAAGTACAAATCTAGACAGACAATCTAAATACATTTTTTTTATTCTGGGGGTGGGGGGTGGGGGGGGGGGGTGACGATGGAGATCGAGTGCTGTAGTGACTCTTTTACTCCATTGACGGTCTGATTCTCTGGGGTGACAAAACTCTGCAAGCAGTTCCAAATACATGGTAAAGAATATATGACAAGAAATAGAAAAGAATACAAGATGCACAAGTAACTAGAAATGGAAATATAGTTGGAACAGTCAGATAAGTACACTATGAAATGGAAAGATAAATACAGTCAATATGAAAATAACTGCAAGTAGAAAAACTGGAATACTAGTTATGTGGTTTAGAGCACAAGTTCGTTATGTGATCGGCTTAGGTTACAAATGAGGTAAATAAGGTAACTCTATTATACGTGAGGTGTACAATCGACATACACATGAGGTAAAGAGGGCTTGATCACATAACCAACTTCTACTCTCCCTCCCCAACCAAAACTCATGGATCCAATCACGACACGTTACGCACATGAATACAATATAGTCACACTAGCACACAAAATAGTGGATGCACAAGAAGCACATGAAACAATGTCCGATGCACACAATAAAATATATGTGTAAGGAGTACCCATTGAACACGATAAGGGATAACATCTTCTGACAGAATCCATATAGTACCAGTCCGTGTAACAATGTGTCAGAGTCAAGTATATCAGTTCTAGAACTAGTAATATATACACTATCATGGAAGAAATTAAGAGAAAATGCTCAAATACTTCTTGCTTGATGAAATTGAGAGGAAATGGAAGAAAATGGGTTAAAATAGATGGTGGAATGAAGAGAATTGGGGATCTACAAAATTGGGGATCTAATTGAATGCACAAATGAAGAGGAAAGAGAGAGAGGAGACCCCTCTTCTAGTGCCCCCTCCCCCCACCCCTCCCCCCTTCCCCCTCTCTCCAAGCTTCAACAATTGTTCATCAAGCCCTACATGCTAAATTATGAAGAATAATTAAGAAGGGCTATTTTGGAAAGTCTCTAAACTAGTGCCAATTAAGCTAATCCTTCTAATTAACTAGAGGGAATGGGTCTATTGGGCCTAGTCTATGTGGGCTCAATTATTGTCATGACTAATCTAATTGTGTTCACTAGTGTCAAGTCTAACTAATATGCTAGCCCACTAACTATAAATAATTAATTCAAAGCTCAAATTAAATAAATAGCACACAAATTATTATTAAATTATTAAAAATAAAATAACTATACCAAATGACTAAATTATCCTCATATAGAAAAGTGAGGGTAACATATTTATAGTCATCGTGATGACAGACTATAGATGCCGCATATGCCTCTGTTTGTGGCCGTATGGGGGCTGCTTCAACAGAATATGGTTGTAACTGGGCCGCATACTACGGATGTGGTACCACGTAGCCTTGGTTGGAATATGCGGTTGATATAATCTCGGTGAAGGGGGTGTGGTTATTATTGACCCATTGTGTGCGCGACCTGGTCAGTTGGACACGTGGTCTGCACTGATTGCATGGAGATCTCTTCGGTTGCAACATAAAAGATCTTGCAAGTTTGAAGGCCGTATAATTTCTTGGATGCATATTCATTCTGGTCGCACATAGTCGTCCTGGTCATACGGTCGTTCGCATGGTCATCCTGGCTGCACATATGTTCTCTTTCGGCTTTGGTCGAATGGACACTTCGGTCGCATGGCGTTGTGGCCGCATATGAGCTCTCGTCTGGCTTTGGTCGAATGGACACTGTGGCCGCATGTTGACGAGGTCGTATGGGGTCGTAGACGCATATGATGTTTAGGCCGCATAAGGGAGGACACGTGGTATGACGCGTCTGTCGAGGCCATTAATGCGTAATGTGACTTTCTTTCTTTTTGTATGCCACCCCCTTTTACGAATATCGAGGCACTCAGAACTTTATGTTAGTCATTGGAGACTGTGTCGAGGGCTTTTTATGCGGCCTTTTACTCTGAGGTTGTCCAGTCCGCATGAGGGCTATTTATGCTATTATGGGGCTCCAATGGGAATGAGCAGGCTGTAACGCCCCGCTCCGCGCCGGCGTTATATATCAAGGTGAGTGGGCAGAACTTCGTTCTCTGATTCTTGCACGCCTTAATAATAACCTGAGTTTTTGCTTGCAATGTTTTCTTAAGAGAATGATAGAACCTGCCTTGCATGCTAATAAGAGAACTCACCTAGCTGTCTTGAATCAAAGTCTGCTAAACGAGAATCCTGATCGCTGGCTTAGAGTGCATGAACATGTTCACTATCGTCTATGCTTCGAGAGAACCATACTGTGCCTGAATGTGTTCAAGTGATAAGGCGGATTGCCCCGCAACAGATAGTGTTTATAGATGGTTCGTCTCGTCTGCATACTGAGAGTTTTGATAGTGTTCCATGCATTCGCACGCGGTCGGACAATGGCTTTTGGTGCAGAGCTGAACTGCATGTGTCACGGCTGCTACAGAGATAGTGGAAAGCAACCATGAGTCACAGCTGCCATTAGCATCAGATAAAGAGTCATTGGTATGCTGTTCCCCCAGCTGCCGATCCTGAATACTCGGGGACCGCCATTCATATAGCTAAGTCATTGTGTTGGCTTGGATAGAGGACTGCCCCTAAGAATGTGCATTGTGTGTCTAGCTTTGCATCTGACCCTGGAGTCGCACGAGACACGCTGCGCACACCCTGGAGCATTGATCGGTTTGCTTGCCTGCTCAGTATATGAAACTCTGTTTCCAAACATGTTTCTAAACAAGTAAATCGACTCTGCTAGAACTGCATGAAACGAACCTAGGTAAAACTAGAAAGATCACTAGTAATGTAATGTTTTATAACATGATTACTTAGTACCTGTTTGAGTGAATGCTTGTTTCTGTTCAGTTGTTTTATCTCACCAGTACTTATAAAAGTGCTGACCCCCCAACAGTTTACTTGCTTGTGCAGGTACTGGATCGTCCGAGGGAGCGATAGGCGTGCCACAGTCCCGAAGACCCGAAAATCTTGGTTTCGATTGTTGCCCCGAGAATGCTATCGTATAAGGGGGCATAATGTATGGAACGAACGTGTGCCTTTGCTAAAGGAACCCAAGTTGCCTCGATTGTCCCGAACACTCAGTTGGCTAATGCATTGCATTGCAACAAGTCCCTTTCCGCTGCTAACTCGATAGATGCGATGATAGCCAACTCTGAACTTAAACGATATGGCCTTGCACGGGCGCAACCCCAGGCCCGTACGGCATCACGTCCCCCGAAAGGTCTCGAACGGGCCATTCGCCTGGCTCCCTTCCTCCCTCGCACCCGCGGGACGGGCGCGGTGATTCGCGTCCGGCGCGCCGAGGCACGGTGATTCGTGCCCGGTTCGCTAATTCCCGGCCGCGCGGGGCGGGGCAGGGCGGAGCGGCGGCCCGGGCGGGGCCGGGGCGTGACAGAATGGTATCAGAGCCGAATCGATCTTCGGGCCTCTATGACTCTGAGATGATATGGTTTTGCAAAGAGCGTTCCATACAATAAGTCCATAGATATTCTCAAAGTGCAAAATGTTTCCTGAACTTGAATTGCTTGATTGTTTCGATTGAGTACGGCGAGGGACGGCACTATCGCTACTCGGGATATCGAGAAGTTTATCCTTGAAGTTTCGAGGACGAAACTTTTTGTTGGTGGGTAAGTATGTAACGCCCCGCTCCGCGCCGGCGTTATATATCAAGGTGAGTGGGCAGAACTTCGTTCTCTGATTCTTGCACGCCTTAATAATAACCTGAGTTTTTGCTTGCAATGTTTTCTTAAGAGAATGATAGAACTTGCCTTGCATGCTAATAAGAGAACTCACCTAGCTGTCTTGAATCAAAGTCTGCTAAACGAGAATCCTGATCGCTGGCTTAGAGTGCATGAACATGTTCACTATCGTCTATGCTTCGAGAGAACCATACTGTGCCTGAATGTGTTCAAGTGATAAGGCGGATTGCCCCGCAACAGATAGTGTTTATAGATGGTTCGTCTCGTCTGCATACTGAGAGTTTTGATAGTGTTCCATGCATTCGCACGCGGTCGGACAATGGCTTTTGGTGCAGAGCTGAACTGCATGTGTCACGGCTGCTACAGAGATAGTGGAAAGCAACCATGAGTCACAGCTGCCATTAGCATCAGATAAAGAGTCATTGGTATGCTGTTCCCCCAGCTGCCGATCCTGAATACTCGGGGACCGCCATTCATATAGCTAAGTCATTGTGTTGGCTTGGATAGAGGACTGCCCCTAAGAATGTGCATTGTGTGTCTAGCTTTGCATCTGACCCTGGAGTCGCACGAGACACGCTGCGCACACCCTGGAGCATTGATCGGTTTGCTTGCCTGCTCAGTATATGAAACTCTGTTTCCAAACATGTTTCTAAACAAGTAAATCGACTCTGCTAGAACTGCATGAAACGAACCTAGGTAAAACTAGAAAGATCACTAGTAATATAATGTTTTATAACATGATTACTTAGTGCCTGTTTGAGTGAATGCTTGTTTCTGTTCAGTTGTTTTATCTCACCAGTACTTATAAAAGTGCTGACCCCCCAACAGTTTACTTGCTTGTGCAGGTACTGGATCGTCCGAGGGAGCGATAGGCGTGCCACAGTCCCGAAGACCTGGAAATCCTGGTTTCGATTGTTGCCCCGAGAATGCTATCGTATAAGGGGGCATAATGTATGGAACGAACGTGTGCCTTTGCTAAAGGAACCCAAGTTGCCTCGATTGTCCCGAACACTCAGTTGGCTAATGCATTGCATTGCAACAAGTCCCTTTCCGCTGCTAACTCGATATATGCGATGATAGCCAACTCTGAACTTAAACGATATGGCCTTGCACGGGCGCAACCCCAGGCCCGTGCGGCATCACGTCCCCCGAAAGGTCTCGAACGGGCCATTCGCCTGGCTCCCTTCCTCCCTCGCACCGCGGGACGGGCGCGGTGATTCGCGTCCGGCGCGCCGAGGCACGGTGATTCGTGCCCGGTTCGCTAATTCCCGGCCGCGCGGGGCGGGGCAGGGCGGAGCGGCGGCCCGGGCGGGGCCGGGGCGTGACACAGGCTCCAAGGTGCATGAGAAGTATGTGGCCTGTAAAATTTTTATGCTTCTACACTATATACATGTGGTCGATCAAGTAAAAGAACGGTACTTCATACTATCATTTGCGTACCTAATTCAATCGCTTGATTCACTTCCATCTCGAGGTGGTCTCTCCACCGATGACCAACCTCTACCATTCCAGTTGGCAGGTTTGATTTAATTAATTGATACCAATGTTTTAAAAATCGGACCGATGATTGAACCGAAAATCTTGGGTACAAATATGATCGGAGTTCAACCGGAGTTCAAATAGGCCATTTACGAGAACCTAATGATTTGAGACATGTAAGATATTCACATTTACTTCTTGCTTTGGTTTAGTTTGGTTATGAATATGTTTTATTTGGTTTGATTTTATAACTATAAGGTCTCTCAAAACCAAACCAAGAACCAAATGATCCAAATCTCAGTGGATAAACTTTTTTTGAGTTTCCTTTGAAAAAAAACAGAATCGGCCAATTCAATTGTGTACCGGTTCGGACGGTCCATCGATTAAACCCAATTCTGGAAAAATATTGGTTCTTAAAAATCGGTTCAAGTCAGATCGGACCAATTTTTTGGCAAAATTCGGTCAAACCCGGTCCATCGATCCGCTCCGAATTTTACAACCCTGATTGATACATCCCAGTCAGACTCAATACTTCATATTCTTACTGAACAATGAACGTGCTAGCAACATAGTGCACTGTTGGATTCATAAATAATTAGTATTAACAATAATCGAACTCAGCGGGCTCTTATGTTTAGCGATGAGAGGTATAACCTTCCTTGCTAGGCGGGTAGTCTTGGGATCAAACCGCATGGGAGGTGTGGGTGTGTGTGTAAAAAGTGGGGGCAGTGTCCCAAATGACATGCAACGCAACGTGTACAAAGTTTCGTGCATTACGCCAGGCATCGAAAAAATAAGCCCTTTTTTGTTGCAATTCCTGTGATTTGGAGCGGAAGGTGCTTCTCTCAAGGTCTGCTTGACAATTGTGGGAGTAGCGGTTATGAGGTATTTTTAGAGTATCAGTTATGAATGGTTATGAGACGTCCGATTTTGAGTGGTTTTACGTATATGCTTTTAAACCAATCCAATACATGCTTGGTAACGAGCGATTCTGGTTTTTTTTTTACAAGAATGAATGAAATAAAATAATAAAAATTCCTTAAAATCCACCAATTTTAGGTGTTTTTAAAGCCACCCAAAATTACATTACACTGATTTTGGGAGATTTTTGAGTCGACCAAAGCCAGTGCCTCATAATAATTACCAAGCAGAGGTTTTCATAAACGGTCGGTTCAAAAATATTCCAAAATCGGTGAAAACACCGTTATGAAATAGACCCTCATGGGTCTGTTTGGATTGAGGGTTATAAGAAAGTTAACTGAGGGGAAGTTAAGTGAGAAAAAAAAGAACCATGCTTGGTTTGAGGGTGGGAGTTTAGGAGGAAAAGTAATAGAGGGTTAAGTGAAAAAAATTTAACCCTCTTTTGTCCAGTTTTTTAACCCTCCGAATTGGGAGGTTAACGAGAAAGAAGTGGGAGGTTTTGTTTAAAAAATCATAAATATACCCCACTTAACTATTTTCTCCACTCAAAACCACTAATCCATGCAAGAGTTATTAAAAATATTCCACTTAACTCTTTTTTCAATCCAAATAAAATTACATGTATTGTCTACCTTCACCCTCACTAAATTTTATTTCACTTAATCTCAGTTAACTTTGCTCTTTCTTTCTTTCTTTTTTTTTTCTTTTTTTCCCACAGTCTAAGCAGATGGTGAAGGCTTCTTCTTTGCTTGTTCTCGTTTTATCCTTGCGTGTGGTCCGTGCAACTGCCAGTGTGTCGACCAAACCGTGAAAATGATAGACTCAACCAGCAGACATTGCGTCGGCTTGCTAGAACTTTGACTTTGATTTAGCAAGTCAAGTTCCTCTCTCTCATTATAGCTGGTTCACAAAACATTATACCACCACTGCAGAAATCTAGTTCTCAACCAATAAAACGTAAATCTTAGCCCAATCATGACGATCTAATTCATAATATGACATCGTGTAAGAAAATTACATAGCAAACTTTAATTTCCCCACGATCGTTGTCCCAAATTTAATTCTTCTGCGACAAGGCTCGAGTAATTGATTTCCCCTTACTGGTCCGCAAAAAATGACAATCTTCTTAAAGAAGAAATGATATGTTGACCGCAAAATGACCTTTTATTTCAAAATATTACAAGGAAACGATAGGATAGGAAACTTGAACGGAGTTGCAAGAAGCAAAATTACAAAACAAGTCATTATTAATAAAAGCTACAATGATTCAATCTAGCTACTTGTAGAACTCAAGCACCCATGAATTAGCAAAAGAACAAATAGCTTTGATCCCGGAGAAGCCTGCCTCTTTTGCCAAGGATTCGAACTCCTTCTCCGTCCTCTCTTTGCCTCCACAATGAGCCAACATGACAAGGTCGATATGAATGGCAAGTTGGGCTGCTGTAGTCGAATAGGGGTATGTTGGAAGCAGCCACTCCACTGCGATCACCTTTCCATGGGGCGGCAGCGCCTTCCAACAATTCTTCAACAGCTTCAAGCAATGCTCGTCGCTCCAATCATGAAGAAGCGACTGCATGCATAGTTTACATAGATATGCTTTAGTTTATCTCTAGTTTTCACTTTTGTACGTTGAAAGAAAAATCAATTGGAAATTAGGCTTTTAGATCAAATTGCTAATTCTTCTTCTTCCTTTTTCCTTGATGGGTTAGTTAACTTAGTTAATTCCTGTGTCCTTTCTTCATGTCGTTGTCCTGTGTCCTTTCTTCATGTCCATCCACCTTCGTTAGTGGTAACATTTCACGATCGATCAAAATAACTTAGATTCGAATTCTTTATATATATAAAAAGTTTGAATCCATTTAACACTTATTTCCAGCTGACTTTAACACAGTACCAGATATATAGAAATACGACCTAAAGTGGAACAAATTGTTATTCATATTAATTACTTCGACTCAGCCTATTCATGACCTATATATATGAACTAGGATAAGAAGCCAGTTAAAGATTTGGTAAGTGGGATTTTTTTTTTTTTTTTTTTAATTTGGGCTTATCTTTAGATTTCAAGCCAATAACTATTGAGATTGAGATTGATGTTAAAGAACCTAATTTGGTGCAAAAACAGGGACCAGATAAAGAAATTTGGTAAAAAAACTTTCGATTTCGCTGACTAAAGTGATTGTGAATTGGCCTAAATAGTCTTTAGTTGTTCCTAGATTTCAACATTTTGTCAAATTCAATATTCATATCTATTTTCCACTAGATTAGTTGTAGCAATTTTTCAATCATTTCGTATGCAGTGGAATGCACGTACCTTTAAAAAAATGACATCTCCACTAGGAACATTTTCAAACATATCCCCACCAATATGCTCAACTCCTGCAACAACAAAATCAAGTTATAGAAAGAACCTCAATAGACTGTATCGATATCTTTGTCATATCAGACGTGTATTATATATATGATGCATATACTCTAAAATATGCCAGGACACAGTTGAAATAAGATACCTACCTGGGATAGGAGGTGCCTCCGAGATCACATGGGGCAGGTCGAAATTGATCCCCTTGATGTGAGGGTGCTTCCTGAGGAGTCGATGTCGATGTCCCGATCCTCCGACCCCGCTCCGACGTCGACGAGCACCTTGAGATCGTCAAAACCTTTGTAGGTGTCGAGATGTTCTTCATGATTATGGTGGAATGGTTCTTCATGCTCTCGTTGTACATCTTGTTGTATTTCGGATCCGTGCTGTTGTACTCGAATATCGTCGTACCGTGGGCTTTGTTGAACGGGATTCCCCCATCCAACACGGCATCTTTCAAGTAATACCTGTTGCAGACAAATTCATTTATATTCTCTTTCTTTTGCTTCTAATAACTTGTTTCTTAACTAGTTTAGCTAATTAAATATACTATCATTTTGCTATTAGAGTTTCTTCCAATGCGCATCCTATTGACAATATATATATATCGCATCCATATTCGACTTGCACTCACATTAATTCTCTTACAGAAAATTAAATATGCTTCATCTGTTGCTCGAACCTGTAATTTTTGGTAAGATATATCTCACTCTAACCACTTGAACTAAAAATCATTGACGCACAAATATATATATATATATATATATATATATATATATATATATATATTTTGTTAGGACGAAGATAAAAGCCTTTAGATATCCTCTTTGAATTTTTCTGATTTGCGTAATCCGTACCAGTTCTCCATAGGGACCTTATCCTGGTGCATGAGTGTCATGGGAGCCATGGACACCCCGTCCTCGTCCTTGGTCAAGAACTTCAAGACCGGTGCGGCCCCGTACTTCCTCTCGCCAGTACTACTGTCCACGGAGCAGACGAGCACGTTGTAGCTCGCCAGCAGACTGAGGATCCTGTCCAGCATGACGGGCGCCTGCGGGTTCTCCGTAGGCAGCTGGCTCGATATCTCCGCGGGGGACAGGCGCGCCCCCGGCCCGGCCTTGGCGATGATCTCCAAGAGGTCGAGCTCGATGGCTGCCTTGAGCGTCATCGGGAGCACGGAGAAGCTGGTGAGCTGCAGAGCGTAGAGGCACGCCTCCTGCTCGGTGGTCTGAGGGGCGCAGAAGGTCTTGCTCTCATCTACAGAGCCCATGGTTGAGTTTCAGTGGAGAGAGAGAGAGAGAGAGAGGGGAATGGCGTGATTAGCTTTTTTTTCATACATATATATAGGAAAAAATGTAAGGGAGCTTCTGACGTCGTAGAATAGTCTTGTGATGTTGATGTGTCTGTTAGTCAAGTGATGTTGTGGACCGTTGATTGTTTGATTTCAAGCCAGTAAATATTGACCCTATGGAATTATGAAGAAAATAGATTTAACAAACACACATCAGAAGCTATAGTAATGAGTTGGTAGAAGCATGACTGGTAGGTGAAGGAAGTGCCCATGACTCAACTATAGCGGTGGTAGTTGGAACGGTGGTGAATCTTTGTCTATCACGTCTTTTTGTTAGAATTTTTTTGTGAGACACAATAAAATTTATTCTGACTAATCAGGATTGAAACTAATCATATTTAAAAAAGTTTATTTATACAGTCACTTTATTACTATTGGCTGTCCTCTCCTTCTCTCTCCACTTTTTCCTAAACACCTCCAAATTCCCACAAAATCAAATCTTTCTAACTTATACTCACTCTCTATAAAATCCTAAACTTCTTCTTCTCCATCTCATCCATCTCCTCCAAAACACTAATATTCTTCCCAATCTTCTTTCCAACACCCCCCCCCACCCCCCACTTCCCCCCACCCACAACCCCACAAATCATCTTTTCAATCTTGTTCCTCAATATTTTTCATATATAATTTTAGAATGCCTAAAAGATCGTTGTACAGTAACTTAAAGTATGTTTTAGATTAACTTTCGATGAATTTTTGAACTTTCAAAACCATTTTAGATATACGAAGTTGACACAGTCACTGGCTGGAAGACGAAATACTATAGAAAATTTATATAGTCCTGTAAAAAAAATTCACAGTCCCGAATACTTAAAGGGCTGTCAAATTTTTTGATAGTCCTAATAAAAATTTATTGTATATTAGGACTATTAAAAAATTTGACAGTCCTAACTGTTGGTAGAACTGTCAAAAATTTTGACAATCTTTATTTATAGTAAGTTTTCATTTAGACTGTTAAAAAAAAAAATTACAGTGCTAGTATACTGCAATTTTTTTTAATTTTTACTATCCTTGGATTTTTAAATTTTAACTTTTTTTAGATTTTTATATTGAATTTTTTTTAGATTCACTAGGAATACTACAATTTTAGATTTGTATATTTAATGATTTTTAGATTCACTAGGAATACTATTTTTTTTAAATCTATCGTAATCGAAAATAAAATCTTTCTTATTATGATTAGTAAATTATTATTAATAAATAATTTTGTCATTATAAAAAATAAAATAAAATTCTTGTCCTATTTTTAGTCTTCTTCATATTAATGAATTATATGATAGTTTGAACGTCCGGAGATATCAATTTTTACTCGTTAACAACGAAATAGTAGAAAAAAATTAATCAAAGTCAAATTTGGAGATCGAAACATCATTAATTTGCGATTATGAAGTTACAAAAAGTCTGTAAAATAGTGAAACAGTTTATCCCATACTACTTTTCGATCCGTTCGTTTTCGCACCAGTTGGACATCGTTTTGATCTCCTAGTCAAAAGTTATAATCTTATAAAGTTTTAAATTTCATACTTTTGGTTGTTGCATGTGCGTCTAATCTCGGACGTAGATTATTTCGACACGAATTGTATTACTCTCATCAAGGACATACAAATCGACCTAATATTTGATAAAAATTATTTTTTGAACAAATAACTATGGTCACCCAAAGCATGCTCTACGACATACGTAATTTTCTTACGGTTTCGTGAAGGGAACAATTTTTTTTAGGATGTTTAGGACTGTCAAAAGATTATCTTCACAATCTTATTCCTCCATATGATCAATCTATAATTTTTTTGGTTTGTAATTTTGAATTTATTTTGATAAATCTTCTTTCCAATTCTTCTAAATGTTAAAAAGATCATTGTATAGTAACATAAAATAGATTTTAAACTAACTTTGGACGGATTTTTGAACTTTCGAAACCATTTAAAAGATTTGAAGTTGACACAGTCGACACTGGTTGGAAGACGAAAGACTGTAGAAAATTTATACAGTTCTGTAGAAATTTAGGACTGTAAAATTTTTTTACAGTTCCTAAATACTTCAAGGATTGTCATTTTTTTTTATAGTACTAATGAAAATTTTGACAGTTTATTATCATTTCCGTCAAAATTGTGTGCGAATTTTGGAAAGTAAAAACCATAAAAAGGGTTCGTAATTAAATTTGTAATATATAGTGGTTCTCGTAAAAACTTTTTAGCTATCAGGACCGATACGTGGGTTCACAGTCATCTTTGAGAAAACCAGAACAAATTACAGATTGCTATATGTAATATTTGGCATTCATGTGAGAACGGTGACTCAATTCAGGTCATTTAGGCCTCTTCCTTTGCCCGCATATATGTAGAACAGTTACGAACACATGAATACTTGGTATATGTAGTATAACTATGTAAGTTGTATTGAACTCGGCCTAGGTTGCATTGAGCTCGACTCAGCTAGCACTGTACTACCATACACAATGATTGTTACTTTCTGTCCTTACTTATTGTTTTCCTTGTATCACCTTGCTCACTCTTTCTTGCTTACTGGTTTTAATTTACTTTATGTCTCATAGTACAGTTTATTGCAGCTTTCCATTTGTCTTATATAATATATATGTGTGATATGTATGTGTGCATTTTCGATTTATACAACAAGTTAGTTCTTTAAACTCGTCTGACCATCACAAGTGAGTGTATTTTGTAGACCAACTTAAATTGTATACAAACCATCAGGTATTTGTTGGTTTCAGTTGGCATGCTATTTAATATATTTCTGATGTGTCTGTGCTCACTATTAAAAATTGAAACAAAATTGACGGACTTTGACTTGGTTGACATTTCAACTCTTTGTTAGAGTTTTCCTACAAATATATGAAAAATAAAACTATAAAGGTCTGATTTTACAGGGAACATAAATATGGAAATGGATCGGTCTTTAGAGAGGTATCACCTATCGTGTTCTAAGTATGTCCGAAAACCGATGTGTCAAATTATGTACCTCATTCTTTATCTTGAGAAATGGTGAAAAAGAGTTACAAGAATTTTGAATGCTGTAGAATGCAGGCTATAGCATTAACTCCACGGGGTTCTTGTCATTCGTCTGAGACCTGGAGTTTGGGAGTACATTCTAATGAATGGTTGTGGAAGAGATAATCGTGTCCAAGTATTTGCAGTTAGGGGTGAATATTATTTAATTTTGGACCGAAAACTGAATCAAATCGAACCGAACCGAATAAGAGATTCAGTTTGATTTAAAAAAAAAATAGGTTTGATTTCGATTTCGGTTTTGAATTTTGATTTCGATCCAAAATTAAAAACCGAATAAGAAAATATAGTTTATATATATATATATATATATATATATATATATATATATATATGAACAAAACCGCAAATAAATCGAAAAATCGAATAAACCGAACATATTTAATTCGGTTCGGTTTGGTTCGGTTATGGTCTAATTCGATTTGATTTCAGTTTTTCTTATTCTGTTTTCGGTCGAATTCGATTTTCTTTATTCGGTTCGGTTTTGAACCGAACCGAACCGATGCTCAACCCTACTTGCAGTTCAAGGAAGATATTTCATATGAGATGACAGTGCTATGTATTTTAACTTGTTTTATTTTGTTTAAACTCAGTAGTACAGTAAAATGTTGTATTTTGATCAATACAAATTTATTTTGTGAATTACAAACTTTTGAATTTATAATTTAATTGGAGTGTAGTTTAACTACTTATTGGAAAGCTGGCTGAATACAGATGCATAATTCAAATTATTATTTTTTTTCCAAAAAATGGTTTGTGTAACGGTCATAACTGTTACAGAGGTAAATTTTGTCAAGATTATTACCGTTACAAAGGTAAATTTTACCATGGTTATTACCGTTGAAATTTATTTTCAGAACAGTTATTATTATTACGAAAATTGTTACTAAATTTAGCCACAGTTAATTCGTTACAGTTATTATCGTTACGAAAATAATTTGTCACTGATGGCAATTGTTGGTTTTGGTGTAGTAGTGTAAGAGATTACGAAAAATAAGAGTTATCAATGAAACTATAATTGGATTGACTACAAACTCAAACGCTAAGGGGTTGTTTGGTAAAACGTATTTGGAGTCGGATTTCAGAATTTCATGTATTTGAAGTCAAATTCAAGAAATCCTATGTTTGGTTGGGTCTTGGATTTTGAATTGAAAAGTAGGAATAATTAATTTCCAAATCCATAGAATCCTTCATGGAATCCTATGTTTGGTAAGTGGATAATAAATTAATAAATAATAATTAATAATTTTATTAATTAAAATTTTATTATAATCTTAGTTAATAATTTATTAATCACAATTATAATCATAATTAATAATTATGATAATCATAATTACAATACTTAATTAATAATTATTTAATTTATAATTTTATGCATTTATATTTTATTACAATATTGATTAATAATTTATTAATCATAATTATAATCTTAATTAATAATTTACTAGTTAATATTTAGATATTATTTAATTAATTAATTATTAATCTTAATTATTATAATAATTATTCATTTATTAATTAATATTTTATTATAATCTTAATTAATAATTTATTAATCAAAATTATAATCTTAATTAGTAATTTATATTTGTATTGATTAATATTTTATTATAATTTAAATTAATTAATCAAAATTTTAAATTTTAAATTTTGTTAATTAATATTTTATTATAATCTAATGGTAAAATTTATTTCTCTATCCAAACATTGGATTTGAATTTTAACCAAATTCAATGACAAAATTGTAGTTTACCAAACAATGAATTTGAATTTAGAAATTCATGATTGTACCAAAATCTAAAATTTGTATTTCCAAATTCAAATCCAAATCCAAAATTCAAATCCTAATTTTTTTAGTTACCAAACAGAAGAGACAAGAAATCATGGAAGAATGAGAAACTTTTTGGGTTTGAAATTTTGTGGATAAAGTTAGATCATAAACAAGAGAGAAAGTTGAAAATTGAATTTTATTTTATAATTGTTGATGGTTGATCACAATATTGATAGATTTTATCTTAGAAGCTTAAAAACTAATTAAGATTATGTTTCAAAGATCTCAGTGAACCCAGACTTATACTTTTGATGAAGGTGTTCACTAGTTATCGATGCAAGAACGCTTTAGAGTTTTATGATCAATATGTTGACGTTATGGTTGTTATGATTTTGAAGATCTACTAACTCATGGAACAGTAGGGGTGGGCACGGACTGAGTCGGATCCAAAAATTTAAAGAACTGGACAGATCCGTTCTTTGGCGGAGCGGAACAGCGCGGACCAAATTTCTTTGGAACCATACCGGACCGGTCCGTTTGAAACGGTTCCTAATTTTTGGATTTTTTTTTTTTTTTTTTTAGAATCTTAGGTCCAAAATAATGCTCGATGCGATCTTTCCTTTTATCTGCTCTCTTTCTTGTCTTGCTTTTGAAGCTGCAACAACAATTGAGCTGTACAGTAACGGTGGTACCATGAATGAATAGTATAGTTTTGCCATTAAATTGGATTTGTTTTAACAATAAACTAAAGAAAGTACAAAGAGGTCCTAGACAGACAATCTAAGTACAATTTTTTTTTATTCTGGCGGAGTGACGATGGAGATCGAGTGCTGCAGTGACTCTTTTACTCCATTGACGGTCTGATTTTGTGGGGTGACAAAACTCTGCAAGCAGTTTCAAATACATGATAAAGAATATATGACAAGAAATAGAAAAGAATACAAGATGCACAAGTAACTAGAAATGAAAATATAGTTGGAACAGGCAGATAAGTACACTATGAACTGGAAAGATAAATACAGTCAATATGAAAATAACTACAAGTAGAAAAACTGGAATACTAGTTATGTGGTTTAGAGCACAAGTTTGTTATGTGATCGGCTTAGGTTACAAGTGAGGTAAATAAGGTAACTCGATTATACGTGAGATGTACAATCGACATACACATGAGGTAAAGAGGGCTTGATCACATAACCAACTTCTACTCCCCCTCCTCAACCAATACTTCAATTGTCACGTTCCGGTCTCCCGCAAGTTCAATCATCCCCGTCGGACGTGAGGTCACCACGCCAACGCTCCTGAGGAATAATTGTCCTAATTCGGACGTGACGCATGTGCGAGTAAGGAGTTGTACTCGCACATGACAAGAAGGTTAAACGTAATGGTTATCATCGAACGAATAGACACCTTATCGTCACTCTTCGTTTTATCTCAAGTTGTACATTGATCTATCAAGTCATGTTCTTTTTAACAACCGTTCTTGCCGAAATCAAAATTCGTCTAGTCAAACCGTCCAACTTTAATGTTACCGTTTTGATCATTTCATAGTGTACTTCTAGCATTCTTCAAACAACTAAGTTCAAATCCCAAACCCAAGTCTATCCCATTTTGATACATTTTATTCATCGAGTTCGTTTGGAATAATCACCGAACATGTTCCCTTGAGTTCGATTATCTCCGTCGTACGTGAAATCACCACACCGGCGCTCCCGCAGGATAATCATTCTCGCTGGGACAGATTTGAATGTTATCTTTCCGAACTTGATTTCAAGGTCATTCTTCCAAACTCCAAGTCAAATCCGTTATCGCTTATTTTGATCCTCAAAATCACAATTTTACTAACTTGCATCATCCATGTTATCTTCTAACCATAGTTATGGTCTAAAATCTTCCAAATTTAAAATTATCGCATTCGTACTCAAACCGAACTCTATCGAGCGATATCCTACTCAAATTCAAATTTTTATACGCGCTATCATTCTTTTGCGCCATTATTTTCAATTGTACTAACTTCGACCGCATCTCCGATTATTTTATCTTAACTCAAGTTTTAATTCGCTTGTTTCAACTCAAAGTCGCGCGTACAATCAAAATTTTTTCAACCATGATATCAATTTCAATTGCCCTGAATTCCTATTCGATATAAACCTTATCCCTTATTCAACTCATTCAAACTCGTTCGAACCAAATCTTGCATGCTTCCCTCGAGTTCGCTTACTTGTTAGACATTGTTTATTTATACTAAGGCTTTACCCAATCTCGTCACTTGCCGCTAGACTCGCTTAATACTCCAAAATCAACGATTAGTTCAAACATTTCTAAGCCGACCAATACACCAATCAGGGTTCGAGCTATACTTTATGAATCTTTATAACTCATTATATCCTCAATTCGCATATTCGAACATGGGACCTATCGTATACACCACTCAGGAATCGAGTCACCCTAATAACTCATGAATCGCGTTCGCATCCTTCACTCGTATACCCAATTCATTTCTTAGAACTCCAGCACGGTCCCTATTTGCCGCCTTAACAATCTTAGGCTCGTATGCACCTCTATCCATAGTCCATCATACAAACTATGTTTTGAATCATAACCTATCGCTACGAATAACAGTCCAAACTATATCTGAAAATCCAACACAATTCCCTTTATTCGCCTTAGCGGTACTCCGATGATATCTCTATTTGTTTCTATTCTAAGTCTGACTTTATTCTTATCCGAACGATACCAAAATCTCGCTGCAACTCACTAGCACCAAGGGTCTTGGCGCACGATACTCAACGTAACTTGGCCAAAAGACTGTGTGCATAGACAACTAACCGAACGATATTTTATCTCGCACACTAACTCGCTTGGTGTTTTCGTATAGACATATAACTTGCCGGTTCTAACACGAGTCTATTCCCACAATGTCTTACACAGGTTGGCACAAAAGCCCACGCATCATAATCCCGTTCAAATAATCGTATCTTTCACATGCAATTTTCGAAAATATTTAGACTTATTGTATGGAACATTCATCGAACATCGAGAGAGAGCATCTATCACTTTTTTAATGCACAAGTTCAAAACTGAGAGAATCGAAACAAATTCCAATGACGTAAAGCCGTGCTCTGATACCAAAATATCATGTCCCGATCTCCCGTAGGAATCGACTGTCCCTACTAGGCACGAATCACCGACCAGCGCTCCCACAGGACGATCGTTTCCATCGGGACGCGATGCCGCGCGAGCCTTGAGTTGCGCCCGCGCGAGGCAAATACCGAAACGGCCGTTGATAACTAGTTCACAGAGTCGCCATAGCGGAAACATAGAATAAACACAAGTATTGAATCCAAATCAAGCTCTTTATTGACATGAGGTAAATATTACAAGCGGTGCTAGGCCGAGATTACAAGTCGCTCATGCTCTCTCTCTCTACAATGAATATGCCCTTAGGCTTAAAACTGATTCAAACGATCTGGATGATGATGTTCCCATATATTATGTCTCCTATATGTGAGCTCCAGGTCCGCGCGTCACGCTCCAAGACGCCAAGTGCAGTCCGGAGCCTCATTGTATTAAGCGATCTTCGAATCCGTACGAGTTCCACCTGCACCCTGCAAGCAGGCTGGTTGGGTGTCAGTACATTGAATGCACTGGTGGGGAGGCCTCTCACCCACGCCACAAAACAAGCACGTTCATTAGTTATGTGCAACGACTGATTTTGTTGTCTTTCTAGTCTTTTGCCTAGGATCAGTTACATAGCAATATAATGAAAGTAATATTTGTGTCTGCCCATGAGTGTCATAATGATGAACAACTGAATTCGTCTTACCATTTCTTACCGTGCGGCCTTCCCTGTTATATGCAATAATATAACAATGATCTACTGAATAACCAAGAACATTTATGAAGTCCAACTGTTATGTCATGTCTCTGCCACAAAACCCAATTTACTCGAACTATATGTGTTACAGTCCATCCATTCTAATTATGCAAAATATCGTGCAAATGTACTCCTTCACGTTACTCCTCTTCTTAACGTGGATAGCCGCTATGCAAACATGACTTATCTATATGAAGGTCACTGGCTCTGTTAGCCATATTGGACAGGATCTGCGATGGACGGTTGTCTTCCCAGCTCGGTTGCTAGTCTTGATGGGCTCCCGAACCGTCTGATGAGTCGGTGCCCATCCAGGTCGGTAGCAAGCCTTGCTGGATGTCCCGCTCTCGCCCGCTAGTCATCAGCTAGCGTATTACCAGGACTACACTGGCACTGTCCTCCCGGGTCGACACGATTCGGATGCCTCAACAATCGTGTCGAGGACTCTCTCTACCTGGTGCGCGACCAATTGTTCGTGATGATGCAACTACTCCTCCACTTCCAATCCTAGCCGAGAAATAACTCGATTTAATCTTTGTCGAGGACTACACTCGGATCTTTCTTCTTTACGCAGCTCCCTGATTAGAGACTGCCTCGGTGATCTGCATATCCCGAGTACCCTCATTTCTTTCCATCTCCTGACTGGGAACAACTACATGATAGCCTTCCTCATCTATATATGCGACATAATTTTACTCTATCCCACGTCATATTCCGTGTGGTGAAACGCCACAGTATGAACTCACACTACTTTTGTGGCATATATATAAGAATCTACTACATTCCAACCCAAAAGTCTGATTACGCAAATAGCAAGTAAGATCTCCATGTTCTACAAAATGATAAGGCGGGGTTATCCCCTTAGCTATGTGTGTTCATCTCTTGTATTATCATGCAAAGGTTATCGCCTGAGAACTAGAATGTATCATTCATTTTTTTAGTGCGCAGCTAAGTAGAGACAGGTTTACCGGGGCCACCCACCTTAGCGATGAATCGCATCGGTCGAGCGAGACTCCGAGCACGTCTCAGAAAGTCTAAGTCTGACTCCATTTGAAGATCCAAGTATGAATGCCTTTGCATCGAACGAGTCTTCTCGCCGAGCAAGGCAGGGCGGTTCGCTCCACTTATGTCGTTTGAATCGGCCCTCCGGGTTGAGCGGAGCGGGTCGTTACGCGCGCGGCATCACGTCCATGCGAGGACGACCGTCCCTGTGGGGCCGGGACGTGACAACACGAGCCATGTCACAGCGGCGTAACACCCCAAGAAAGCGCAAGACTTCATGTTGGGTAGTTTGGCACTACAAAGAGGCTGAGATCTCATGCTACAGTAATTGACACCACGATGAGGTGGAAGCCTCGACTTTAGGCCATGTCATAGCGACGTAGCACCGCAAGGAAGCGCAAGGCTTCATGTCAAGGACTCTTTAAAAGAACTCACATAGAGTGTATGGAAAGAGATACATGTCATCTCTTGTGGAAAAACTTGTAGACGCCCAAAATATATATATCTAAATCAGGCGTGCACAGGGCCATTAATGTGCAAGCGAAAATACAACTGATGTCATTCTGTGAGTGGAAAGAATTGCAACTATGGAGAAGAATTCAAGACTCAGTCCATTCTTGTATCATGCTGTTATTTGATCCATGCGGAAAGATTCAAGTCGAAGCGACATCTATCCTAATGCATGATGTATATTGAGATATGTGAAAAATTGTTAGTATTTTTGCCTTTTGACTAGTGAAAGATAGTCCCACATTGGCCACACCACCAAGTAGATATCTAATATAATGTTCTGCTTGTGTTGATGTGTGCACATGGGATGTGGTGGGGCACATGGGTGCCATGTGGAAACGTTTTTCTAGCAGAAAAAATAATTAACTCCTCATAAAAATATTTATATTTTTTGTCATATTTTTGGAATTATTTTCATTGAAGCTATCAAGCCGATACTTGGTTCTCTTAAAAACTTTTCAGCTATCAGGTCTGATACGTGGTTCTCTTAAAAACTTTTGAGCTATCAAGCCCGATACGTGGGGCAATATTGGTTCACACTGCATCTTTGCGAAAACCGGAACAAATTGCTAAAATGTATCAATTTGAGCCAATACGTACGTCAAACTCTTACATATTACGATCACCTTGGTTACAATTCCTAGTTGTACCCTTGTTCTCTAGTTTGTGTTCTTGACATAGTTGTCATGTACTTCAGTTCATGCTCTTTTTTGCTTACTGGTTTTAATTAGCGTACTTTAACTTTATGTCTCATATTACTGTTTGTCGTAGCTTTCCATTTGTAATAGTGTGACCCGGTTTGTGTTCCTTCGGTATACTCGTTTTATCTCAGAATCTATTGACGACCCCTGGATTTCTAAATGCTCAGATCTAAAGCCCGAGCCAGAAGGTTACGAGGACATTTCACTACAAATGCTTCGAGGGCGTGTAGGCACAACAATTACAGTGAAGCTTTAGAGTGTTGGTAAATATTCACTTCTTTCTACAATCGACTATTCATTCATGAAATGTGCATTTTAGGTTATACAACTAGTTCTTTTTATACTCGCCTAATCATCACAAGTGAGTGTATTTGGTAGACTAACTTGTATTGTATACAAATCGTAAGGTATTTGGTGGTTGCAGTTGGCATCCTATTTCATATATTTTTCAATAATTGTCCGCTTCAGAATCTTCTTCTATAGTGATTGGTGAGAAAAATGATTATTTCCTTTGCTCACGAATATATCTCAAAAGAGCATGCAACAAGTACACGCATGAGAACTTTGACTGGTTTACATTTCAACCCTTTGTTAGAGTTTTCCTACAAATATGTGAAAAATAAAACTAATAAAGGTCAACATGGAAGTTGATTGGGCTTTAGAAAGGTATCACCTATTGCGTTCTTTCTACTTACGAAAACCGAACGACATGTCAAATTATGTACCTCATTCTTTATCTTGATAAAGGGTGAAAAAGAGTTACAAGAATTTTGGTGGTTGTGGAATGCTCTTATCATTCGTCCGAGACCTGAAGTTTGGGAATATGTTATAGTGAATGACGGTGGATGAGTTGACGGTGTCCAAGTACATGCAGTTCAAGACAGATGGGACGTCTGTGCTAGTACAGTGAAATATTGGATTTTGATCAATAAAAGTTTATTTTGTAAATTACAAAGTTTCGAATCTATAATTTTGATTGGAGTGTAGTTTAATTACTTATTGAAAAACTGGTTGAATACAGACGGATGACATATATATTCAAATTGTTTTTTCTCCAAAAAATATGATTTTTTGTAACAGTTATAACGATTACAAAAGAGACAAATTAGAAACGGAATAGCACATGTTTGTAACGGTTATAACTGTTACGAAGTTAATTTTCGTCACTGTTATGAAGGTAAATTTTATCATGGTTATTACCATGACAAAAATTATTTATCACGGTTATAATCGTTGGGAATCATCTGTTTTGATGTAGTACTGTAAGAGATTGCGAAAAATTAGAGTTATCAACGAAACTATATATTGGATTGACTACAATCTCAACCTTTAAGAGTCAAGAAATCATGGAAGAATAAGAAACCTTTTGGGTAGGAAATTTGAGGATAAAGTTAGTTCATAAACGAGAGAAATTTGGAAATTGAATTTTATTTTATAGTTGTTGATGATTTATAACAGTATTGATAGATTTCATCTTCGAGGTTTAAAAATTAAGATTATGTTTCAGAGATCTCAGTAAACCTAGACCGTACATTTTGATGAAGGTGTTCACTAGTTATTGATGAAAGAATGCTTTAGACTTTTAGGATCAGTATTTGTTATGATTTTGAAGATTTAGTACCTCAATCCATGTTTGCTTCTTCTATATATATGGTTGTCTGGTTGATCAAGTAACAAGAAGGGTACTCCATACTATCATTTGCGTACCTAGCTAATTCAATCACTTGATTCACTTCCATCTCGACGCGGTCTCTCCACCGATGACCAACCTCTACCATTCCAGTTGACTGCTTTGATTGAATTAATTGATACATCCCAGTCAGACTCATAGCAATTAGCAAGCAACAATACTCTGCTTAATCATATTGTTACTGAACAATGACCGTGCTAGCAGCAGAGTTCACTTTTCCGCACAAACATTAACAGCACTCCCAAATTTCTTCCTTGTTGAAGGAGTAATTGGTTTCTCGTTTGTGTCTCGGCCCCTACCATCATGGTTATGTCATAGAGGTGAGGAATTAAAAGATGAACAAAACCTTCTCCGTATGAACAAAAGAAAGAATCTATGACCAATCTCAAAGACCTTTTTATTTTCAAGATATTACAAGGATAGGAATACTTAGGAAACTCTCAAACAAAGTAGCACGCACATATCAAACAAGTAAGTTATTATCAACAAGAGTAGAGTAGGATGATTCAATCAATCTACTTGTAGAACTCGATCACCCATGAATTGGCATAAGAACAAAGAGGTTTGATCCCGGAGAAGCCTGCTTCCTTTGCCAAGGATTCGAACTCCTTCTCCGTCCTCTCTTTGCCCCCTGGGTTATGAGCCAACATGATAAGGTCGACATGAATGACAGCTTGGGCTGCTGTAGTCGAATCGGGGTATGTTGGGAGCAGGCACTCCATTATGATCACCTTCCCATGGGGTGGTAGCGCCTTCCAACAATTCTTCAACAGCTTCAAGCAGTGCTCATCGCTCCAATCATGAAGAATCCACTGCACGGATAGTTCATTTACAATTAATAGATACTCTTAGTTTATATGTACTTTTCACTTTTGCACGTATGTTGAAAGAAAGAAAAAAAACACTTGGAAATTAGGCTTTTAGATCATTTCCATGTCAAATTGCTAGTTCTTCTATGTTTCCTTGATGGGTTAGGTAACTTAGTTAATTCCTCGGTCCTTTCTTCATGTCGTAGTCATTGTTGAAGATTATAACCTAAACCAATATGTTAGAATAAATACATAACCATTCACCTTCACTACAACTCTAGAGTTCTTGTGCAGCGGCAATGAACTTTAACATTGCACGAGATTGATAAGAATAATAAAAAGTTTGAATCTTCCAGCTGACTTTAACACAGTACCAGATAGAAATACGACCTAATTAACTGAAACAAATTGTTATCCATATTAATTACTTCAACTCAGCCTATTCATGGCCTATATGGACTAGCTTAAGAAGCCAGTTAAAGATTGGTACGTGGGCTGCTGCTGCTGCTTCTTCTACTACTACTACTTCTTTTTTATATCTTTAAATTTCAAGCCAGTAAGTATTGACAATGAGATTGGTGTTAAAGAACCTATAGAATTATGGAGAAAATTGATTGAGCAAACACTCAGCAGAAGGTATAATTAAGAATATGAGTTAGTGGAAGCATGACTGTGGTAGGTGAAGAAAGTGACCCATGACTGAACTATAGTGGTGGTGGGTGGAATGGTGGTGAAATCTGTGTCTATCATGCCTTACACTTCCTACCTATTTTCTCCAACGATGAATTAATTGACACAAGCCAAGGTCTCAAAACTGGGACCACACGAAGAAATTTGGTGCAAATTTTTTTGATTTGGTGAACTAAAGTGATTGTGATTGGCCTAATTAGTCTTTAGTTGTTGGAAGGTTTCAACATTTTGTCAAAGTTCAAGATTCGTTATCTATTTTCCAGTAGATTAGTCGTGTCAATTTGTCAATCATTTCATATGCAAAGTACGCACCTTCATAAAAATGGCATCTCCACTAGGAACTTTTTCAAACATATCCCCACCAATATGTTCTACTCCTGCAACAACAAAGTCTCATTATAAAAAGAATCTCTTTCGATGTTTTTGCCATATCAGAGGTATTATATGTGACGCATATACACCAAAATATACTAGGACACAATTAAAATAAGATACATACCTGGGATAGGAGGTGCCTCCGAGATCACATGGGGCAGGTCGAAATTGATCCCCTTGATGTGAGGGTGCTTCCTGAGGATCATGTCGATGGTTCCCCCGACCCCGCCTCCGACGTCGACGAGCACCTTGAGATCGTCAAAACCTTTGTAGGTGTCGAGGATCTTCTTGGTGATTAGGGTGGAATGGTTCCTCATGCCCTCGTTGAACACCTTGTTGAATCTAGGATCCGTGCCATGGTACTCGAATGCCGTCGTACCGTAGGCTTTGTTGAACGGGATTCCCCCATCCAACACCGCATCTTTCAAATAGTACCTGTTGCAAACAAATTCATTTTCTTTTGCTTTCTGATAACTTGTTCTTGATCTAGCTTAGCTAGTTAAATATACTATCATTTTGCTATTACAGAGTTTCTTCCGATGCGTATATCTATAGTATTTCCATAAACAATAGCAAGAGGACAAAAATAGTGATTTGCAATTACTGATTTGGTACCACTGACGTATAGGATTAGTTATTAGTGAGATGGATTTGCGGCTGCTAATTGGATTTCTGGGACTCCGCCAAAACAATGTAGGGTGGTATGTATGAAATAAAATTGTATTAGCGCTAGTTATCGTTTAAACCCTAAATTTTACATCAGTTTAGCGTTTAAATTCTGACATGTCAAATTACAAAATTCGACTCTTGATTTTTTTTTTTTTTTTTCTATTATACCATGTGTTGATTGTTATCCTTGTACTTGTTAGCTTTGCTTGAACAAATGCTCAACTTCCTTCTTTACTTTAGTCCCATATCGGATGGGCCAACCCCTCCTTGTATGTATATATTAGTTCCTCTTCATTGCTTTCTTAAATATATTGTGTAGAGAACCCCTTGGGCCACCCGCGCGTGCCGCTGCTCGGTCCGATTCGGTAACGGGTGCGGGTCAGTTCGGTTCGGTACGGGTATGCGCCCACACCTGCGAGCGCGGAATGCCGATCCAATTTACTCTTTGGGTTCGGACTGGGATCCAAAAAATCTTTTTGAAAGTTGAGGCTCATGTCCAGATTTTTTGAACCTTGCAACAACTCTTTTGACAGCATTTTTTTCACGTTCTGTCTGTGGCTGTGTATAAGCTTCAGCCTATTTAAATTGTCTGCTCTTCCTTCACTTTCTAGACAGAAAATTCTCCTACGTGAAACCTCTCTCTCTCTCTCAAACCACATTTTGTTCTCCAAATTCTTGTTCTGGGCAGAACTAAGTTCGGTCTCTCTCTCCGAGTTGTGTGCAACGAAGAGAACCCGGTGGTCAGGGGATTTTACCACTAGGAACTTCTAAGAAACGTCTGCACATAGACCTCGGATCAACTCTTAGGACAGTGCTTCGTACACGACTTCTCCACAGGCCGGTAACAATTTTTTGTTTCTTTGTTTTTTTATAAATCTCTGCAAAACAATATATATTTATATTACAAATATCATTAACAATATTGTTCATGGTATAATAAAAATAAATAAAAAATTTATTATCCAAAAACGTGTCAACGTTTAGACTCTGGATTTTATGGTAACTTAGAGTTTAAGCCATGGAGCATGTCCAATTGGACATTTTGGATCTGAATTTTTATTTTTGTTTTTAATTTTTTATTATATTTTTAATATGAATATAACGACAACAACCAACAAAAAAAAGGTATAACGGAAAAAAAAAAAAAATTTAAGCTCCAGACTTTCCAATCGGATATGTTAGCAACTTAACTCTAATATAAAATTCAAGGTCAACATATTTAATTAGACATATCAAGATTTAAACTCTAAATAAACTCTAAACTCTCCGTAAGGACCATTTTATTATAATAATGTAGTGGTTTGCGTAATCCGTACCAGCTCTCCATAAGGATCTTATCCTGGTTCATGAGTGCCAAGGCAGCCATGGACACCCCGTCCTCGTCCTTGGTCAAGAACTTCATGACCGGTGCGGCCCCGTACTTCCTCTCGCCACTACTGCTCTCCACGGAGCAGACGAGCACGTTGTAGCTCGCCAGCAGCCTCAGGATCCGGTCCAGCATCACGGGCGCCTGCGGGTTCTCTGTGGGCAGCTGGCTCGATATCTCCGCCGGGGACAGGCACGCCCCCGGCCCGGCCTTGGCGATGATCTCGAAGAGGCCGAGCTCGATGGCTGCCTTGAGCGTCATCGGGAGGACGGAGAAGCTGGTGAGCTGCAGCGCGTAGAGGCACGCATCCTGCTCGGTGGTCTGAGGGGCGCAGAATGTCTTGCTCTCATCTACAGAGCCCATGGTTGAGTTTCAGTGGAGAGAGAGAGAGAGAGAGGAATGGGAATGGTGTGATTAGCTTTTTCCGGGGTTCACACATATATAGGACCCCATTGGCTCAACAACCGCACCTAATCAAAAGACAAAAGGAGGGATATATGTTGAAGAAGAATTGTATGCAGCTGACTTGTTACACTTTGGAAAAGTACCCAAACCTGTATTTAGAGCGCTCATGATAATGGCACTACAAAAATAATGCAGTGCAGTTCAAATTTTTACCATTAATAATTCAAAAAATTTACTGTAGCAAAATAAATTTATATTAAATTCATGCAAATTAAATAAGTTTACAAAATTTTAAAAAAGAAAAGACAGAGTCCGCCAACAGTGTTGGCGGAAAACAGAAATGTTGTACACGTGGCAGAAAAAAAAAATTAAAACCGCTGTACACGTAGCAAAAATATATATATATATATTAAAGTGGGGTCCACAAGCCAATTTCTGTAAACACTGTTGGCTGAAATTGTCCCCCCCCCCCCCAATTTCAGCCAACTTTATTGGCGGAAATTGGGTGTGTGGGACCCACTTGGTTCGGTTCGGTTCGGTTTGTTTTGGATGGGTTTGGTTGGTTGGTTGGTTTTAATTAGTTATGTTTTTATTTTATTTTATTTATTTATTTTTGTTTTGTAATTAGATTTAAGAAATTTTATTTTAATGAAATAAAATTATAATAAATTAATTGGAAAGAAAAATTTAGAAATATTTTTTTCGAAAATTTTTTTGTTTCCAAAGCATAAAAATTTGTATAAATTCCATCTAAAACATAAAAGTTTAAAAAATTACGAAAAAAATATCAATTGGACATTTATATTTATAAATATTATATTTTTATCGTTAATTTTTTCGTCGTTAACAGACGTTAAAATAATCATAAAAATAAAAATCTGCCGTAAAAATATTATGTCTGCCGTCGAACAGACTTCGAGCAGCCATAACTACTTGTTTTGAAATAGCTTTTCGTTAAATAATAAGTCGATTTGTATGTTTTCGACGAGAGTAACACAAATCGTGTAGAAAAAAAATTTATCCGAAACAAGACGCACATGTTACAGGCAAAAATATAAAATTTAAAATTTTAAAGTATCATAACTTTTGACTGAGAGATCGAAACAAGCTCCAGTTTGTGCCAAAACGACCGTATCGAAAAGTACTACTGGATAAACCGTTTAATCGTTTTACGGACTTCCAAAATTTTCAGAATCGTAAAAAAAACGATGTTTCGACCTCCAAATTTTACTTTCGGTCTTTTTTTCGAATATTTAAAATTTACTGTAGCGAAATTAATTTGTATTGGGTGTGGGGGCCCACGAATTTAAAACGATGTTTCGACCTCCAAAAAAAAAAAAAAAATTTAAATAAATAAATATTATATTTAAATTGGCTTGTGGGCCCCACTTTAAATATAAATTGGCTTGTGGTTCCCGCCAACACTGTTTTCCAAATAAATTAAAAAAATTATTTAAATATAATATTTATAAATATAAACGTCCAATTGATAATTTTTTTCGTAATTTTTTAAACTTTTAAGCTTTAGATGGAATTTATACAAATTTTTATGCTTTGGAAACAAACAAATTTTCGAAAAAAATATTTCTAAATTTTTCTTTCCAATTAATTTATTTTTATTTTATTTCGTTAAAATAAATTTTCTTAAATCTAATTACAAAACAAAAATTAATAAATAAAACAAAAACATAACTAATTAAAATAAACCAACCAAACAAATCAATTCCAAACAAACCGAACCGAACCGAACCAAGTGGGCCCCACACACACCCAATTTCCGCCAACACAGTTGGCTGAAATGGGGGACAATTTTAGCCAACAGTGTTGGCGGAAATTGGCCTGTGGCCTCAAATTTTAAATTTTTTTTGGTTACGTGTACAGCGGTTTTAATTTTTTTTTTCTGCCACATGTACAGCATTTCTGTTTTCCGCCAACACAGTTGGCGGACTCTGTCTTTTTTTAAAATTTTGCAAACTTGTTTCGTTTGCATGAATTTAATATAAATTTATTTCGCTACAGTAAATTTTCTGTTAATAATTATAAGTTTGTTATTTTCAAAAATTATTCATCGGACTGTCCACTTTCAATTAATTTTTTATAATCAAGACTGTCAAAATTTTGACAGTCCATCCAATTGGTAGGACTGTCAAAATTTTGACAGTCCGAAGAGGACAGCTACGCGAGGTGACACGAGGACGGAGTTGCGTGGAGTTGGAAGGGGAAGACGAGGCGGAGGAGCGGGAGGAGGCGGCAGCGGGAGGCGGGGGCGGGGGCGGGGGCGGGGGCGAGGCGTAGGCGCACGGGCTCACCTCCGCTGTTGTTGTCTCTTCTGTTGTTGTTGCTGCTGACGCTTCTGCTGTTGTTTCCACCGCCGGCGCCGACACAAAGTGTAGCCGTAGCCCCCCGCGAGCGCGCGCCTTCGCAACGTGCAGCCCCCCGCACGCTACTTCTTCTTCATCGCCTTCATCGCCTTCGTGACGGAGCCGACGGGAAGGTGCTTGAGGTGCGGCTCGACGGCGGCAACGCGATATTTAGCGAGGTCAACGACGCGAAGAGACGAAAAATCGCGAGAGGAGGGAGGAGGAGAGGCCGGTGGGGGGGAGGAGGAGCAGGAGGAGAGAGGTGAAGAGGGTGGACAGCCCTAGTAAAATTTGGACTAGCCTGAGTAAAAATTCTTCCTAACTGGGCTAGCACCAATACTGGACTGCCCCAAGTCATTTTTGTAGTACCTTTATCCAGAGCCATTTAGAGTCTAGAGTGGGTGAAGGTGGTAGTTTAAGATTTATATTATTTTAGAGAAATTTTGACTTATTCCTATTTTATTTATCATATTTAAGGGTGTATCACATAGTTTTTTTCATAATGTATAACTCCTTCCACTTTTGACGGAATTTGCCCAGTCATGATGATTGTCACGCCCCAGTCCCAAAATACCGAGGGACTGGACACGTGGCAATGGCCAGCAGCACGCACCGATGGACAACCCAATTTAATGGATCCATCAGGGCATGCTTAAGCTGTAGTCTAACAGTAAATAGAACAATTATTACAAGTCCCAGGTTATTCTAATCTCATCCACAACAGATAATCACAGATTAAATGCCAGAATAAATGCAAATGAATATAAACGAGAAAATCTCAATAAAGTGTCTCGGGAAACAATCCGAGAATATGTCTGGTACATCAATGCAAATAGACAGGAAATAAATCAACTGGAAATAGAAATACTGAGTATATGAAGCCGGTACTCAGGAGAAGTCTTCTGCCACGATCTCGTCCTCAGGTTCCTGTTCTGTTCCGAGAAGTACTCATGTTCCGTACACCTCGGGGTAGATCTCTTCAGCTATACCTGGGGACATAATCTGGATCCAGGTCCTCAGGGGACAGCAAGGTACAGATAATACAAGCCAGAATAAATGCAGTGCAACAGATAAATAAACAAGAGGGTAAGCTATGTAACCAACTTATGTGATATGCAAGTTGAGAGCATCACTAGAACTCAGGCTGAAGCCACTACAAGCTCTGTGTCGGAGAGCCGGTAGCAGTAATAACTATGAATTATACTATGAAATATACTATGTTTTATATATATGAGATCAGCCTGTAGCCTGTGTGTCTCTCCCCACCCAATGTAATCACACGTCTCATGTCCACGATGCCTCATGTCCATGTCACGCACGATTATAACTAATGCAGCAAGTCTGATAGCTATGAATCCAATGTCTATGATTATGATGTCTATGTCATAAAACCTGAATCCTACACAGAATCACCATGAATATCTCAGGAAGATTCTGTCTCATGAATAGTATCAAGTGTCCTGGGCTATGTTGTACTTGATAAGACAAGTACGAGAAGTACAGGGTCTCGGTATCCATGTCTATGTGACGTTACACAATTCCGCATACGGGGTTGGCACCCGACTATGAATCGGACGCTAAGTAAAGTCACTCGGTCCTGGGTTGAACAGTTAAACAAGTTTATATATGAAATCTACAAGAACTCAAGTAAAATACTATAACAGGAATCACTGCGAGTTGACAAGCTCTACTTGCCCACTGATGCAAAATTAAGCCAAGGAAATAAGTAGCAAGCTGCAGGGCTTGGCAAGGTACACTTGCCTTCTGATGCATAACTAAACCAAGGAATATTTAGCAAAGACTGCAAGTTTTGGCCAGGTACACTTGCATGTGGTTCCGGCTCCAATTGTGGCTCTGACTTCAGCTAGAATTGTAGGCGGTACTCCGGTTGCTGAAACAAACATTACCATCAGATCCAGAAAATATCAATCAGCTAGAAACGCCTGTCCTTGAGTCCAATTTGGAGATAAGGGCAAAAATGAGAATTTTGGGTCAAAACGGGGTCCACATGTAGGCCCACTTTGCACCAAAAAATGTGTCAGGGTCAAAGGTCTCCAAATTCGCCAAACTTAGTGTCAACAGGTCAGGAACGATGATACGAACCCAACGGAACTTCCAAAATTGGATTCCGATGAGCCGATCACAAAATCGCCCGTCGAGTGGAGCCTGTGGGGCCCACGACACGCGATTTCGTCAACGTTCTCAGAATCGAACCAAACTTGGGTCACAGGACCAGCGTATCGCTACGAGTCCGATGGCATAAGTTTCGTTTCAATCCGACGTGTGTACACAAAGTTAGGACACGTTCTAGAAAGGGCGGATACGGGACGGTGTCCGCTGATACGCGTTGATTTCGGTGTGCACGCACACCCGAATCGACTTCTGCTAAATCCCACACGTCCGTATCAACGACGCGCACGTATCTGTGAAGACCGCGCACGACCAAGTCGTCCCGTTTGGCGGGGCGTACCCAGTTCCGGGGTGAATCAGGGCGTTGTTTTTCCGGTTTTTGGATCGCGGTTCGCGATCGCCACAGGACGCGATGCCCCAAGCAGGTTGCACGGGCACCGAGAGGGTCACGCAGGGTTCGTAACGCAACTAACGAAATTGAAAACGGGGCAGCGAGGAGAAAGATACGGGTACCTGAACAGGGCTCGAGAAACCGCATTTTCTCGTGTCCAACACGACACGAAGTGTCCGTGTCTGCCCTAGGTTAGGGTTAGGGCTAGGCCCTGCGACGGCCGGAGGCGGGCCGGAGGGAGGCTGGGGGGGGAGGGGCAGTGCTGCACGGCGGGGAGGCCGGACGGCTCGGGGCCGCGCTTGCCGGAGGCGGCGGCGCACCTGAGCTGGTGGGGGACGGCTGCTGCTGGGCTCGGGTGCTGGCCGGCGTTGCTGCGGGAGGGAAGGAAGAGGAGAGGGGGCTGGTCGAGGCGGCGCGCCGGCGGAGCTAGGGCGAGGGGAGGCGGTGGCGCGGCTGTGAGGGAGGCGGTGGTCGGCGGGAGTTGGGGTAGTCGGAGGAGGGAATGAGGGGGTTCTTATAGGCGGAGGAGCGAGGGGAGAGGTCGGGGTCGTGGACGGCCGGGTGAGGCGGGGAGGTCGGGGTCGTGGGCTGGTCAGGCGCGGGGGTCGTGGCCGGCGGGGCGCGCTGCGGGCGCCGGAGAACGCGGGGACGTAGGGGAGAAGGGGTAGTCGGGCCGGGTTCGCGGGCGGGTGCGGGTGGACCCGACCCGACCCAATAGCCCATGGGTGGGCTGGGCCTGATTGGGGTGGGCCGGCCCGGTGGGCTTGGGCCTAGGGTTAGGTTTTTGGGTTTAATAAAATAAATAAATAAATAATAGATAAATAATTAAATAATTAGTTTTTAGGTGAATAAAAATATGTCCGGGGCCCAATAAATTCCAGAAAAATTATCCTAAGTCAAGTTTTTTATTTTACACCATAAAATATTATTTTTATAATATTTTAATATAATTTATTATCATTTAAAAATTATTTAATAATTAGAACCCTGATTTTAATTACAGAAAAAATCCTAGAAAATTCTAGAAAATTGTAAAAATCCAAAATTTAAAAATTCTTGAAAAATTAGGGGGTTTACAATGATCAACCCAAAAAATCGCAAAATTTGACGAAAAATTTCCTCCCCTATTTTCTTCTTCTTCTTCCCTCTCACCCTCCTCTTTACCCCGCAGTTAGCCCGTCGCGGCCGCTTGCCCCCGCTCCCCCTCCCCGCCACCACCCCACTCCCCCCTGCCCCCCGCAGCAGCAGCAGCAACAGCAACTGCCGCTGCACTCAGATAGCAAAGGATTCAAACCACTACTCTCTCTTTCCATGATCTACATACTGCCATCCTTCACTTATTTATAGGTCTAATGTGATATTACCGGTAGTAGCAACGGGATCTTTTAAGTGGAATCATTCATTTCGTAGTGGCGCACTTTCTTTTAAAAAGTTGGACCCTTATTAGGGTCATACATCATTAGTATGTGTCGTAGGTCTTCCACCTCATCTTGTACGTCCTCCACCCACCGAAATAATTGATCTCTTTGCTTGGTTAGGTCTTCCACAGTTTCTTTCAAATCTTCTGACTTTTGGTAGTGCTTTCTTTTCAAGATTCGAATCTTTTTGCACTGTCTCTTTTTCCACCATTTTCTTTTGACAATAGAATAAAGCTTTAAAAAAGATTTTGAGCTTATCTTTACCATTAGATAGTGGAGAATAGGCCCACCAGGCTTCTATGTGCTTCCCTTTATACCATCAATGTCATCATCCGGATCATTGGGATCAATGGGTTCGTCCCTCTCCATCATTGAGCTCTCGTATATCTGCAAACCGTAACCTCCAAGGTGGAGGTTGCTAGAAAAATTCACTATCAAATTATACTTGTCATCATAGTCGTGATTTTTGGATATATAATCAACAAGTAAGATGTTCTGGGTTGCCGTGACCGCCCCAATCCTTTCTGCACAAATAATGGCGATTCTAGGAAAAAAAATCTTCTGCTGCTAGCTTCCTATCACGGTCTTCTGAGAAATTTTGCTTCTGAAACTTCTCATAGGTTAGGCAAGGGTCTTCAGTCACCTTCTGAAGCTCCCAGATCTGAGTAGAAGGGAAGAGTTTGATGTATTATCGTTCTTCCCAAATGGTCCATAAGCGGTACTTGAAAACAGTCTGAAATTTCGTGGAATGAGTTTTCACAGCCTTAACACATATATCCGGAATAACTCCTTCATATTTTTCCTGATTTTTTGTGTTAAGACAGATCTCATGTACGAGTCCCTTCTTGATGTGGGACTTATAATTAGGAATCTCCTGGAAGCAGGCGATGATACAAAGCCTACTCATTGGGTTCCTGATGAGATCCTCGTTTTCCAAGAGCTGAATAATATCAGTATCTTCAAGCTCCTTGAAAATTTTGATGAGTCGCTCTTCGTTTATCACATTCTGTTGGGACATAGTTAACATTTGTTGAACCATCAATTCAGCTTCTAGTTCTTGTACCTGCTCATTTTGTATTGTCATTAGATTAAGGAGTTCCACCAGCTCCTGCATTCTGATGTTTACCATATCATTTGTTTCAAGAGTCTGGAGGATCATTCTTAATTCTCCAGACTTAGTATCATGTAAAAGAGATTGTTCTTTTACAGCAAGGGCTTTAGACTTCGATGTAGAAGAAAATATCACCAAGTCTTTAAGCATCTTTGTTGTTTTTTCCAGCTTCTCTTCAGAAGCCTGACTCCTTTGTTCTTCATTAAGAAAGAGTCTTTCTACCTGAGAAAACCAATAGCTGGCGGTTTTAATATCAACAGACTGAAGTGCTCGGTAACAGTTATTAAAAACCTCCTAAGCATATTTTCTGAAGTTTCTATTGTACCAGTCTTTAACCAGAACTTTAGCAAATTGCCTTTGCATGGGAAAAGTTTGGGCATTGGTCGTGGTCCTAATCTGGTTATTCACCATTCTTGTTGGGTTATTCACCCGATGTTGGTTATTCACCGTATTTTGTGGGTTATTCACTCTTGATTGGTTATCCACCAATGTTTGTGGGTTATTCACCCTAGATTGGTTATTCACCAATGTTTATGGGTTATTCACCCTAGAGACTGCTGGTTTTTGGCTATTCGTCCCAGCCTGTTCGGTGCTTGAGCTGGCAATTCCCTTATTTTTCTTGGAATTGACCTCTTTAAATTCTCCTTCTCGTTTCATGGCATCAAGCATCTTTTTGAACCAACTCAATTCGTCTTCGTCTATGTCTCATAACCTGGTAAGAGTATCAACAAGCACAATTAGTATAACCGGGAATATATTCTACCTCATAATTAAAAATTTCCAAATACATAGCAATCCTAATTCTTCTAAGATTATCCTCTGGGTTATTGATAGTACGTTTCTTAAGAAACTGAGAAACAAATTTATTATCCGTCTGTATATAAAAAAATTTATAAATAAGGTAAAATCTTAAACTTTTAATAGCGAGTTTAGCAGCTAATAATTCTTTATCATAAGTAGCATACTTGAGCTGAGTTTTGGAAAAAAAATCTGATGTATAAGCAACAACTTCTTTATTTTTGGTAATAAGAACGCTGGCCCAAAAATTGTCTGAGGCGTCGGTATGTAATATCACTTTTTTTACTTTCTAAAGAGAAATAGAGAATTTTTTGATCTTTAATCATTTCCTTAATAATAGAAATTTCCTTTTGCTCATCGGGGAATAAAGAAATAGATATTTTACTAGTACCCCATTTACGAGGTTGTTTGTAAACCCCCTCGACCAAAATTTGGATTTAATTAACTTAGATAGCATGATTAGGGTTAATTAGATGCTATTAGAATTTATTATACAGAGTATTAAATATTTGTGCAGTGATTTTATTACTTAGGACACATTACCGTTGTCCCGATATTTAGGACACTACACTAGCTGTTACCCTGAAACAAATTCTATACACTTTGCCTAGACATACCAACCTACCATAATGACCTTCGTGTAACTCACAGATACTCATTTTTGTGCCTGATTTTAGTCGCACAAAATTCGTTACAAACGTCCGTACGTAAATTAAATTAATTGCATATTTACGTTCTTTGTCCGTTCCAATCGAAATTGAGACCCAACCTCAACCCGTTTTGACCAACCCCGATCATAACATTATTATACTCTAAGCCTACCACGGCCATGACGCTTGTGCCCACCCAATTTAGACTCCCTATATTTTTTAAAATAATTTAGGGACACCCGGTGCATTAATTGTAATTAAATTAATATAGTGACCCAACCTCACTCAAATTAGACCCAACTCCAACCCAAACCCACACACACACCCTCAAGCCTCATACTAAATACCATACACCATTCTAGTCCACTACAAAACACCAAACATGGTACTTTGTCACATCAAATCCTCAATTCCAGATTATGTGCAATTTCTAAATTGTTCAGGGGCTTTTATGCAATTTAGCAATAAGGTGCCCCCCTATCATTGGCCCAACAACATGAAGAAGAGATCCCCCTTCCTTTGACCTGTCCACAAATAAATTCCCCCCATTTTTATGTATTTTACACCATTTTTGGAGGACACATCATAACCCCACATTTCAAATACCTTAGATCCTAGCCACATGTGCAACATGTGGAGGCCCTCACACAACCCTAGAAAACTATCCAGTCGGCCCTAATCCCAAGGCACCCCTCCTCTCTCTAACCTACAAATACTACATGTTACATCACCTAAAACTACACAAAAACCCAAAAATACAAAGAGGAAAACCCTAAATCCCAAAGCCCTCACAAACCAGCCCTCACACTACCCGACTTCCCGCAGCCCTCCCCCGACCAGCCACCGCCTCCGGCCACCTCCGCGACGGTCCTCCTCCGACCAGCACCCACTCCCCTACCTCCAGCCACCGCCTCCAGCCACTACCCCGCCCATAGCCGCCTCCAACACCACCGTCCTCACCATCAAACGAACCCCCCCCGCAGCCCGAGCCGACCACCCGAGCGCCCCCCAGCTTGCCACCGTAGCTCGGCCGACCACCATACTCTACCGACGTCTTCCCCAGCCGGTCTCCTCCGTCCCCGCCACGGCTCGCCCCCGGTCGACGCCGCAGCCGGCCGACACGACCCCCGCAGCGCCAACCGCTGCTGAATCCCGCTGCTGTTGACGACGACCCCCCCCCCCCCCGTGTGCCGTAGCTCCGCCCGGACACCCTCGCCGGCAACGACCCGTCCGGCGGACCCACCTCGACCCCCTGCACCTAGGTATACATTTAATATACGTATACTGTGTATTATACCTAGTATACATGGTTAGCATTGGGTATATATATATATATATATATATATATATATATATATATATATATATATATATATATATATATATATATATATATATATATATATATATATATATGTAGTTCGTATTATGTGTATACACATAGTATATATTATGTACATGTATTAAATACTTTGTATATATTAATATCTATTATGTATATATATATATATATATATATATATATATATATATATATATATATATATATATATATATATATATATATATATATATATATATATATATATATATATATGTATATATATATTTTTGTGTATATATATGTATATATATATAAATATACATTTTGTGTATTGGTATAATATATATATATATATATATATATATATATATATATATATATATATATATATATATATATATATATATATATATATATATATATATATATATATATATATATATATATTTGGTGTATTTAGTATATTGTGTATATATATAAATATATATATACTTTATGTATTTAGTATATTAGTGTATAATATATATATATATATATATATATATATATATATATATATATATATATATATATATATATATATATATATATATATATATATATATATATACTTTATGTAATTAGTATATTTATAGTGTGTATATTAGTATGTATTAAATAAATATATGTATATATATATATATATAAATATATATGTATTTAAATATATATATATATATATATATATATATATATATATATATATATATATATATATATATATATATATATATATATGTTGTGTATATGTACTTATGTACATAAATTATTATTTAAATATATGTAAATATATGTGTATGTATTAAATTATACATATGGTATTATGTATTTATATATGTAAATGTATTTAATTAATATGTGTATATGTACATATTAATTGGTGTATTATTAAGTAATATATATAGATGCTATTTAAAATGCACTAGTAAACATACGTATTTTTTTATTATATTTAAATATGTATTTGTGTACATATATGTATATGAGTTATATATAAATATATGTACTACGTGGACCAACTAGGTGGACAGTCATGACCCTGTGTCAGTCTATTACTGCAAGTAGTGTGTCGTGATCGTACTATTGTAGTGACTGATGTTGGTATTATTATAATATTTATAGGATCGCTGGACCGTACAGGCGAGGCTTCAGGAGCAGGATATTGGCATTCGCAGCTACTGGACTCAAGCAAGTATACCTTGCTGGATTACTGTTTAATTTAAATGATAAATGTTGCAATATACATAAACTGTGCGCGTCCGAGATTGACTCGGGTGCAGTCGACGAATGCGTCGATGAGTAGTGTACTTGACCTAGCTGCTAGCAGACTCACCTACTACTATGAGGATATTCTGATATCTTCCTAGACCATGACACTTGTACACGCATCACGATGGTAAATTCATGTTGAGATGCGAGTCCGCGTACCCGACTCGCTATCGGTGCATACGACATGCATCACGGATTAGCACGTAATTTAGAGTGATCTAGTTAGATGAGACTTGGCATATAGATACGAGATATTCACGTCGTGTATTCGACTTGTGTATCCACATTGGGCGGAGAGAAAAACTGATAAAACGTATGGGATACACACATTGGACTCCGTAGTATCTAGAGGAGCCACGAATCCGATGACTTTCTATATTCAGATACCGCGCTCTTCGGAGTGATACGGACATATATACATTGCAGATACCTCATTCTTCGAAATGATGGACGTTACATGGACAGATACCATGCACTTCGGAGTATGGACGTTATGCCTATACCTACCTATACGTTCCAAGGTTGTCCTTACATTGTATTCACTTAGATGGTTAGCACACCCCTTTATTTTATTCAGTACTACCTATGGCATGCATTTTTGTATCTTGTTACGTCCCTCTGAGGACCTGGTTCTCTTCCAGATTTGGACGAGACGTATTACCCCACTGTGTACGGACCTGGAGTGGAGATGAGGTACGCTCTCGAGGAGGAGCTAGAGGTGCTACCATCGGAGTTTCCCTGATTACTTGGTAGGCCTTTCACCTAGGACTGGAGCTTCTTATCTAGATAGCAGTTGCTCTAGTTGCACTCTTTGTTATGTCTTTAGTACTCTATTTCATCATTTGTAGTGGGTTTGTTCCCACCGGACATATTTCGGTTTGTACTATGACATTCGACTCTATTCTTATTTTCCAGTATTTTATTTCAGTATTTCTTATTGTATTTATGGATGAGATTAGACTCTGCCTGTTGTATGATATTTTTAGACGTGTTAGATTTAGGACAGCGTAGCACGCTTAGCTAGGATCCATTAAATTGGGATATCCTCGGAGACGTATCAGCTGGCCAATGCCACGTGGCCTGGTCCCGTGTATTTTGGGACTGGGGTATGACATGGTTTTAGTGGTGGCCCATGCAGGTCTCATCAAATGTTTATCGCTTGTGGTATGGTAACATGTCCAGCGAGCCTGCAATAGGATAGAAATTACTAGGTCTCATCCACTTGATTACGCCTTTGGACCTCTTCCGTATTTTAAAATATCTGCATCCTGTTTGATTGATTCTGTACCCTTTTAATGAAGTTCTATCTCTTACAGCGAGATGAACCTACGTAGCGGACGCGAGGCATATGGTGCCATAGTGCCATCCGCCACCGCACCGAGGGAGGAGACGTCCCAGGGACCACCCGAAGAGCAACCTCAGCCACAGGCACCGGTGATCCCCCAGGCCCCGATGATACACTGGCACCAGACCTCTCCCGATGACAGAACGCAGCATCCAGAGGGCCAGACTTCTCAGACTGTCCCGATGCAGCACTTCGAGGGACAGACATCGAGGGCTACGCCGATGCCGCAGTTCGAGAGGCCGGCATCCGAGGAGACACCGATGATGCAGCCGGAGGTACCACTACCACCACCTCCGTCATTTCCACCCCAAATGCCACTATCGGAGGGACAGCCCCAGATGTTCCAGTTTTTCCAAGCGATGATGCAGGCACAGTGGCAGCAGACTGAGACCCTGAGACAGAGCCTGATGGCGGTACTAGAGAGGACACCTGCCCCAGTACCTGCACCTGTCCAGCCAATGGGTACTGTACGAGGTTTCCGCCAGATGGGCCCAGGAACCTTTTCGGGCAAGGAGACTGCAGAGGATATCTCGGATTGGATCTCCAACACGGAGATGCTACTGGAGGGTTCGCAGCTACATCCAGATCTCTGGATGACCGCAGTGAGGGCCCAACTCAAGGGCAAAGCCCATCACTGGTGGGATTCTATGGAGCGCAGCGTCGGCAAGACGCAGACATGGGAGGAGTTTCTGGAGTACTTCAATGCGAAGTATTTCTTCGCTACGGTCAGGAACGCCCTATACTCCCAGTTCCTACACCTGGAGCAAGGGAACTTGACCGTGGACGCCTACGACGCAGAGTTCAGCCGACTCAGCCGATTCGGTGCCGCCCTGATACCCAACGACCTGGAGAAGGCCAGGAGATTCCACCACGGCCTTTCCTTCGAGCTGCAAAGGTATACCACTACTCAGGCGATGATCTCTTATGAAGAGGTCCTATCAGAGGCGAGGATCCTTGTGGTGCACTCCACGGGTCTTGCCGCAGTAAGGACGTCCTCGTCGAAGGCGGTTGTATTTGAACTGTTTGGCCTCCGTGACTCCGAGCTAGTTCTATCGATGGAGTTCTCCGTTTAGTTTTGTTGAGCTTCTTGTTGCACCCTTTGATAGGCTTGCATCATTATGTAGAACATGCAGAACATCTGCTGTTCATCCATAGGCGGTCCCAGTGGGAAGGAAGGCATCGGTGGAGTAGGCTGCGTTGAGGGTGGAACGCTATCTTGATGGATTATTGAGGCAGGCTGACTTGCTTGACTGCCTTGTGATGATTGGCCTTCACAGACTGGTATCACATCGTCTTCTTGGGTAACCACAACGGGTTGTGGTGTTTCTGCATGAGCCTCGTTGCTGGCTTGTGGGTTTATTTCTCTGTATCCAAAATAAACGATAAGAGGCGCACAGGAATCAAGGCAAGATGCAAGTTCAAATTAGTTCGAATACGATACAGATATGAAAAACGATTCAAGCAAGTGGATGAGATCCTAAAACTTATCCTAGTTTTAGTGCAGGCCTGTTCGGTCCCTGAGTTGAAACCGAACAATTTAGTCGTAGACCTGCATGGGCCACCACAAAAACCATGTCACGCCCCAGTCCCAAAAATGCCGAGGGACTGGAGAAGCGTGGCAATGGCCAGCAGCACGCACCGATGGACAACCCAATTTAATGGATCCATCAGGGCATGCTTAAGCTGTAGTCTAGCAGGAAATAGATCCAATGTTACAGGTCACAGACTAATCTATCTCATCCACAACAGATAACCACAGAATAGATGCCAGAAATGATGCAATGGAAATAAATATGCAATATCAAATAAGGTTATCTCGGAAAATAAATCCGAGAATTATTCTGTTACATTTTAATGCAAATAGACAGGAAATAAATGAACTGGAAATAGAAACAGAAACGGAAAGAACTGACTATATACAGCCAATGCTCAGGAGAAGTCCTCTGGTGCGAGCTCGTCTTCAGGTCCTGGTACAGCTCCTGGAAGTGCTCTGGTATGGGGTATCTCTGGATGGATCTCTTCCGCTATACCTGGGGACATAGTCCATTCCAGGTCCTCAGGGGACATAACAAGGTACAGATAATACAAGCCAAAATATAAGCAGTGCAGCAGAATTAAATAAAACAGCAGGGTAAACTATGTAACCAGCTAAGTGATAAATGCAAGTTGAGAGCATCACTAGAACTCAGGCTGAGACCGCTACAAGCTCTGTGTCGGGGAGCCGGTAGCAGTAATAACACGTAAAGGGTCTAGCTCTGCTGGAGAGTCTACGACCTCACACTAATAATATATATATAAGAAACAGCCTGTAGCCTGTGTGTCTCTCTCCACCCAATGTAATCCACGTCTCATGTCCATGACACGCAAGATCATAACTAATGCAGCAGTCATATAATGTCTAGGAATAAACTGTCCATGTCATACCTGTATCCTATGCAGAATCATCGTGAATATCTCAAGAAGATTCTGTCCATGATAGTGTCAAGTGTCCTGGGTTTTGTTGTACTTGATAGGACAAGTACCAAGAGTAAGGGCATCGAATATCCATCTCTAAATGACGTACCCAACACCGCGTACGGTGTTGGCACCCGACTATGATCGGACACTCGGTACGTCACACGTTTTCTAGGTTAAGCAGTTAAAACAAGTTATAATTAAAACAAGAAAATATGCAACAAGACTGTAAAGTTGGCAAGGTATACTTGCCCTCTGATATATAACTAAACCAAGGAATATTTAGCAAAGACTGCAAGTTTTGGCGAGGTACACTTGCATGTGGTTCCGGCTCTGATTTCGGCTCTGACTTCAATTGGAATTGCAGGCGGTACTCCGGTTGCTGAAACAAACATCACCATCAGATCCAGAAAATATCAATCAGCTAAAAATGCCTGTCCTTGGGTCCAATTTGGAGACAAGGGCAGAAACGACAGTTTCGGGTCAAAATGGGGTCCACATGCGGGCCCGCTTTACACCGAAAAATGTGTCAGGGTCAAAGGTCTCCAAATTCACCAAACTTAGTGTCAACAAGTCAGGAACGCTGATATGAACCCAACGAAACTTTCAGATTTGAATTCCGATGAGCCGATCACGAAATCGCCCGTCGGGCGGGGCCTGTGGGGCCCACGACACGCGATTTCGTCAACGTTCTCAGAATCGGACCAAACTTGACCCACAGGACCAGCGTATCTCTACGAGTCCGATGGCGCAAGTTTTGTCTCGATCCGACATGTGTACACAAAGTTAGGGCACGTTCCAGAAAGTACGGATACGGGGCGATGTCCGCGGATACGCGTTGATTCCGGTGTGCACGCACACCCGAATCAGCTTCCGCGAAATCTCACACGTCCGTATCGACGATGCGCACGTATCTGTGAAGACCGCGCGCGACCAAGTCGTCCCGTTTGGCGGGACGTACTCAGTTCTGGGGTGAAATAGGGTCTGGGTTTTTCCTATTTTTGGATCACGGTGTGCGATCACCACAGGACGCGATGCCCCGAACGGTTTGTCCGGACACCGAGAGGGTCATACAGGCTTCGCAATGCAATTTACGGAATCAAAAACGGAGCTACGAATAAAAAGATACACGCACCTGAAGGGGACCCGAAAACCAGGGCCAAATTGTGTCCGACACGACACAGGACACGTGTCCTGTGTCGGACACGGGGGAAGAAATTGGGGGTTTAGGGTTTGGCCCCCCTGCGGCGGCCGGAGCTCAGGCAGAGGGAGGTCGGAGGCAGCGGGGCGGCGTTGGCCGGAGGCGGCGGGGCTCGCTGGCGGAGGCAGCAGCGTGCGGCAGGCGGCCGGAGGGCTGCTCGAGGTCGGGATCTGGTGAGGGAGGAATGAGGGGAGGCCGAGGCGCGCGGCGGCGCTGCAGCGGGTCCGGCGGTGCGCGGCGGGCGTCGTCGGTGGAGGCACGGGGGTTCGGGCGGCGCTGGCAGCGGGGAGGGAGGCAGTAGCCGGAGGGGGTTTGGCCGGAGTCGAGGGGGTGAAGAGGGTTTATATAGGGCTGACGGCGGTGGCGTGGGGCCGAGGGAGGCGGCGCAGGGGTCGGGGTCAGGCGCAGCGGGCGGGGGACGTGGCCGGCGTGGCGCGGCGGCCGCGGGAGGCGGCGGCGGACGCGGGAGGGGCGACCGGGTCGCGCGGGGGTGTGGGGTGCTAGCGGGTCGGGCCCGCGGGCGGGTTCGGGTCTGACCGACCCGACCCGACCCGGTAGCCACGGGTGGCTGGGCCGGATTGGGGTGGGCCGGCCCGGTGGGCTTGGGCCGATGGGCTGGGTTGGGCTGGATGAGTTGGGTTTTGGGCTGGGTTAATGGTTAAGTAATAAATAATAATAATAATAATAATAATAATAATAATAATAATAATAATAAAAACAATTAATTAATTAAAATAGTTTTTAGGTATTTAAAAATAGGTCCGGGGTCCGATAAATTCCAGAAAAATTGCCCTAAGTCCAGTTTTTCATTTTACCTCCAAAAATATTATTTTCATAATATTTTAATATCATTTATTATCATTTAAAAATTATTGAATAATTAAAACCCTATTTTTAATTTACAGAAAATTCCCAGAAAATTCCAGAAAATTGTGAAAAATCCAGTTTTTAAAATTTTGAAAATTCAGGGGGTTTACATGCACAGCAATATAATAAAGCAAGAAAAATATGTAACAAGACTGCAAAGTTTGGCAAGGTACACTTGCCTGATGTTTGAATATCAACAGTCGTCCCGGTATCAGTGGATCCTGTGGGTACTCCTCCAAAAGCTGTTATAAACATCACCAATAGTCTCAGAAGATATCAAATAGCTAGAAACGTCTGTTCTTAAGTCCAATTTGGATACAAGGGCAAAAATAACATTTCCGGGTCAAAGCGGGGTCCATATGTGGGCCACTTTGCACCGGAAAGCGTGTCAGGGTCAAAGATCTCCAAATTTGCCAAACTCAGTATCTAAAAGTCAGGAACGATGATACGAACCCAACGGAACTTCCAGAATTGGATTCCGATGAGCCGATCACAAAATCGCCCGTCAAGTGGAGCCTGTAGGGCCCACGATACGCAATTTTGTCAACGTTCTCAGAACCGAACCAAACTTGGGTCACAGGACCAGCGTATTGCTACGAGTCCGATGGCGCAAGTTTCGTCTCGATCCGATGTGTGTACACAAAGTTACAGTGTGTTCCAGAAAGGACGGATACGGGGCGTTGTCGGCGGATACGCGTTGATTTCGATGTGCACGCACATCCGAATTGACTTCTGTAAAATCTCACACGTCCGTATCAACGACATGCACATTTTGGTAAAGACCACGTGCGACCAAGTCGTCCCGTTTGGCGGGGCGCACTCAGTTCCGGGGTAAAATATGGCGTTGTTTTTCCTGTTTTTGGATCGCGGTTTGCGATCACCACAGGACGCGATGCACCGAGCGGGATGCACGGGCACCGAGAGGGTTATACAGTCTACGCGTTGCAACTGACAGAATTGAAAACGGAGATACGAGGTGAGAGAAAATGCTACCTGAACAGGGTCCCGTGAATCTATTTTTTACGTGTCCGTGCGTCAACTTCGTGTCCGTATCGAGTTGCTGTGTCCAGGCTAGGGTTCAGGATGCTGCCGGAGAACAGTCGGAGAGTGGCTGTGCTCAGGCTACCGGGGGTGGCTGCTCTGGTCGCTGCTAGGGCTGCGAGGGGAGGATGAGGACTTTGGAGATGGTCGTCGGGATGGGAGGAGCACGGCTGGGTCGGGTCGGCGGCGGAGTCGAGCAAAGGGGACGGCGGTGGAGTCGATCGCAGGGGACGGCGGCGGAGTCGGTCACAGGGGACGGCGGCGGAGTCGATCGCAGGGGACGGCGGCTGCGCAGGTCGGGGGTTGAACTCGGCAGGGGGAAAGTCGAGCGGAGTGCTCGGGTCAGGCGCGGCTTGGTGTCGGCGCTGGACACGGCAGGGGAGGAGTCCAGAAGACGGCGACGGCGGAATCTAGGGTTGCGGCTTGGCACGCACGCCGAGGAAGGGGGGTTTTATACTGCTACAGTAACTCAGGCGGGTAGGGTTTTTCCAATTGGTTTTCGGGTTTGGGTTCGGGTCTATAAATACAATAGTTTTAGGGTTTAAAACGCTACTCCGGAGTCCAATAAATTCACAAAAAAATACCCCATATCCGGTTTTCCATTTTACACCATAAAATATTATTTCCATAATATTTTAATATCAATTAACAGCATAAAAAAATCCTTTGATCACAACTACCTTGGTTCTTCATCCAGAAAAATACCAAAAATCTGAAAAATTTATATTTAAAATTATTCTGAAAAATATGGTGTTTACAATCTTTCCTCCTTAAAATGATTGTGTCCTCGCAATCAAAGAATAAGCTACTAAAGAAAGAATTTTGGAAATTACAAGATTGCTTAGGTAATAACTGCCTCCGCGAATAAGTGAGGATAACGTTGGCGCATACTATCCTCTCGTTCCTAAGTCGATTTGCCAGGAGAATGATGTTTCCATGCTACACGAACCAGTCTAATTGTTTGTCCCCGTAATGTCTTCTTACTGATGTCGAGGATGCCAACTGGTTGTTCTTCATATCTCAAGCTTGGGTCCACTGCGATCTCTGAATGATCGACTACGTGACTTGGGTCGGTCACGTACCTTCTCAGCTGTGAGACATGGAATACGTCATGCACTCCCTCTAAGGATGGAGGTAATGTAAGACGATAAGCCACCTCACCGATGCGCTCTAGAATATCGAATTGCCCAATATACCGTGGGCTCAACTTGCCTTTGCTCCCAAATCGAATAGTACCTCGAGTGGGTAAAATCCTCAAGAATACGTGCTCTCCTTCTTTGAACTCTAGAGGACGCCTGTGCGTATCAGCCCAATGCTTCTGTCTGTCCTAAGCTGCTCGAAGATGATTCTGAATCTGTTTCACCTTCTCCACTGTCTGCGTTACCAATTCTGGACCCAGTATTTGACGTTCACCAAAGTCACTCCAACATATAGGCGATCTACACTTCCTTCTATATAATGCCTCAAATGGTGCCATCTGAATGCTGGCCTGATAACTGTTGTTGTAGGAGAACTCCACCAAGTGTAAATGATCTTCCTAAGATCCTCCAAAGTCTAGCATACACGACCACAACATATCCTCCAAGATCTGAATGGTGCGCTCCGACTGACCATCTGTCTGTGGATGGTAAGCTGTGCTGAATTTGAGTCTGGTGCCCAGACTCTCTTGCATGCTTCTCCAGAAATGAGATATAAATTTCGAATCTCGATCCGATACAATACTAACCGGCACTCCATGTAATCTTACGATTTGTCGCATATACATGTCGTCTAGTACCTCTGTGGACTGTCCAACTCTAAATGGCAAAAAATGTGTCGATTTAGTGAGTCGATCCACAATAACCCATACTGCATCTCTTCCACTGGGGCTCCTTGGAAATCCTGTGACAAAATCCATCATGATATGTTTCCACTTCCATTCGGGTATAGGAAGCGGTTGTAACATACCTGCAGTCCTCTGATGCTCGGCCTTTACTTGCTGGCAGACTAAGCATTTGGCCACAAATCTTACAATCTCCCTTTTCATTCCATGCCACCAATAATACTGTCTCAAGTCTCGGTACATCTTGGTTCCTCCTGGGTGAACAGAGTACATAGAGCTATGTGCTTCAGTCATTAACTCCTGTCTCAATTCTCCATTTGGAACATACAGGCGATTTCCAAACCTCAATGTCCCGTCTTCGTGTATGCGAAGTCCTGTCTGCATGCCTGCTTCTGTCCTCTCTTTGAGTCTTCAGAATCTAGCATCGGTGGGCAATGCCTCTTTAATTCTTTCCACAAGTGACGACTTAACTTCAAGATTAGCCAGCAAGCCACTCTGTCCTGGTAAAACAACCTCTATCTGAAGCTCCTGTAGATCTCTTAATAACTCGGGCTGCATCGTCAAGAAATAAGCCGTAGGCTTCCTGCTGAGTGCGTCTGCCACGACATTCGCCTTTCCCGGATGATACTGCAGATCTATGTCAAAATCTACCATCAATTCAAGCCAACGTCTCTGCCTCATGTTGAGCTCCTTCTGAGTATATACATACTTCAGACTCTTGTGATCTGTAAAGATTTCTACCTTCTTCCCATAAAGATAGTGCCTCCTAATCTTCAGTGCAAATATAACTGTTGCTAGCTCCAGATCGTGTGTTGGGTAGTTCTTCTCGTGGACCTTCAACTGTCTCGATGCATAAGCAATGACTTTGCCATGTTGTATCAAAACACATCCTAATCCACTACCTGATGCATCACTGTAAACAACAAAACCTCCTGACCCCGAAGGAAGAGTCAAGACAGGTGTTGTTGTTAATCTTCTCTTCAATTCTTTAAAAGCCTTCTGGAAGTCTTCTGTCCATATAAACTCTTGGTCTTTACGCGTCAGCTTCGTCATCGGTTCTGCAATCCTTGAGAAATTTTCTACAAACCTTCGGTAATATCCCGCAAGTCCGAGAAAACTTCTCACCTCTGCAACTGATGTGGATGTAGGCCAAGTCTCTATTGCCGTAACTTTCTCTGGATCAACTAAAAGTCCTTCTCCTGAGATGATATATCCCAAGAAAGGCACTTTGTCCATACAAAACTCATACTTACTGAGTTTGGCATATAACTTCTCCTGTCACAAGGTCTCTAACACGATTCTGAGATGCTCCTCGTGCTCTTCGTGGCTCTTGGAATATATGAGGATGTCATCAATGAACACAACCACAAATTTATCCAAGAACTGATGAAAGACTCTGTTCATTAAACTCATAAATACTGCTGGCGCGTTGGTTAAACCAAACGGTATTACCAAGAACTCATAATGTCCATACTTGGTCCTGAAAGCTGTCTTCGGCATGTCTTCCTTCCTTACTTTAATCTGATGATAGCCGGATCTAAGGTCAATCTTCGAGAATACCCTAGCACCACTCAATTGATCGAATAGATCATCAATGCGTGGTAAGGGATACCTGTTCTTGATGGTAACAGCATTTAGTGCCCGGTAGTCAATGCACAACCATACTGTTCCATCCTTCTTTGGCACAAATAATATGGGTGCTCCCCAAGGTGAAATACTGGGCCGAATGAAACCCTTCTCCAGAAGATCATCAAGCTGTTCCTTCAACTCCACTAACTCCTTAGGTGCTAGCCGATATACTGATGAAGTGATAGGCTCTGCTCCTGGAGTTAAGTCTATTGTGAATTATATTTCCCGATCAGGCGGTAAACCTGAAAGATCATCAGGAAATACATCCACAAATTCTGATATGGCTCTTGGGTAACCTGTCTCCCCTTCTACAGATAGTACCCTAAGAGTAGGCTGAACTCCTTGCTCTACTGCTCCTCGAAGAAACTCAAATTCTGGATGTCCAGACGGTCTAAATATAACCCGCCCAAGTCGGCAATCAAGAGTCGTATGGTACTGACTTAACCAGTCCATACCAAGTACAACATCATAATCCGGCATGGAAAATATCAGAAATTGAGCTCGCATCTCTCTTCCACAAACTACTACAAAACATGATCTACAGACGTCACTAACCGGAATAATTTTATCTCCCGTAAGTATTCTCTTCATCTTCGGAAGGAGTGCGGTAGCTACTCTATGGGTGGCTACAAAGCTAGCTGCTATAAATGAATGCGATGCTCCAGAATCAAATAAAGCTACAGCTGGTAATGAAGCTACTAAAATAGTACCTGCGATGACCTCGTCTACAGTAGCTTCCTGCTCAACAACTAATGTGAATGCCTGACCTCGTCCCTGTGCTGGACCTCTCTGCTGCTGCTGCTGAGTCTGCTGAAATAGAGCTGCCTGTGGGGCCAGTGGTGGTCTCTGCTGGTAGCCTCCTGTAGCTGGTGGTTTGACTCCTCCAGCTCCTGTCTGCTGTGTTCCTACTGCTGGATAAGCTGGTCGTGGTGAAGGTAAAGCTAGTCTCGGTGCTCCGTCTCTGCGTTCAGAACAGTCCCTGGAAAAATGCTGGTTGGATCCGCAGCTCAGACATAATCCCAACTTACGCCTGCATTCTCTCTTAATGTGTCCTACCTTGCCGCAGTTGTGACAAGTAGGAAGAGGTCTGTCCCTATGTGCTGCTCTCTCTGGCATACTCCTCTGGGATCGTTTTGCTGAATCCCCAGGTGCTGTCCTGGATGGTGCTGAGGTGATGGGCCTCTTCAGATTCGACTCCCTTCTAGTGACGCGCTCCATGCGTCGTGCTGCTGCAAGGACGTCGGTATAAGATGTAGGTGCGACCGAGCCAATCAATCGCTGGAGCTCGAACTTCAGTTCGTCAAAGAACTTCTCAGCTTTCTCTTCCTCTGTCGAGATCAAGGTTGGGGCAAAGCGACTTAGGCGAATAAATTCTGCGTTGTATTCTTCCACTGTCATATTGCCTTGGATAAGGCGGTTGAACTTGTCTCTGAGCTCTGACCGTGCAACTGCTGGAATGTACATCTCTTGGAAGAGTCTGGAGAACTCTTCCCATGTGACTCGGTCCTGTCCGAGCCTCCTCTCTTCTACTAACCACCAGTGATGTGCATTTTCAGTTAACTGCATTCTGACTGCAGTCATCCATTTCTCTCTTGGAAGTTCAGCTGCTTCCAACTGGTGCTGAATGTTCGTGAGCCATTCATGAACTTCTGTTGGCCCCTCTTTACCAGAAAATGTACGAGGCTTGAGATGACAAAAATTAGTGATAGATCTCGTCGCTGATTGCCTCGTTGGTGGATTTGCCTGCTCCAATGCGGATACCAGGCTGGTTCTTAGATACTCTGCCTCCTGGAGATGTGCCTCTTGCTGAATCTGTTGCTGGGCTTGCATCATGGCATACATCATCTGGAACATCTGTTGCCCGTCCATGGCTTATCCGGGCAGGAAAACTGGTATCTGCGGAGTGAACTGTGGCGGAGGTGGGATGTCATCTCTCCGGAACCTTGGATTAGGCTGACCGGCCTGGTCGCTCTGCGATATTTGTCCTCCATTCCCTGGAGTCACTCCGTCTATATAAGTAACCACAGCGTCGTGTGGCGTATCCAAGGAATTCTCGTCTCCGTTCCTGGGATCCATTACTCTGCAACCAAAAGATAAACTATAAGAACGCTCAGAGGAATCAATACAGGATGCAAATCAAGTAGCAATTCGAGTTCGATATAGAGTTCAATAATGGTTTAAATAATGGATGAGATCCTATAACTTATCCTATCCTTAGGGCAGGTTGGTCTGGTCCCTAAGTTGAAACCAAACAATTTAGTCGTAGACCTGCATGGGCCACCACAAAAATCATGTCACGCCCCAGTCCCAAAATGCCGAGGGAATAGACACGTGGCAATGGCCAGCAGCACGCACCGATGGACAAACCCAATTTAATGGATCCATCAGGGCATACTTAAGCTGTAAAATCAAGTCTACGACAACAGGCACAACTAATCTCATCCACACAAGATATAAAATATGATCCACAGAATATAAGAAATGTAAAACATCAGCTAGTCTCAACAAAGTGCTTCGGGGAACAACCCGATAAATATCTGATACAATGGTTCAACAGACCAGAATATAAATGACTGAAATAAAATACTGAGCAGGAAACATGGATGCTCAGGAAAAGTCTTCGGCTAATACCTCGTCCTCGGATGGCGGAACAGCTCCTGGATCAGCTCCTGCTGCGATCCCGTATACCTCGGGATAGATCTCGTCCTCAAATCCTGGGGACATAATCCATATCCAGGTCCTCAGGGGACATAGCAAGGTATAGAAAATATACAAGCCAAAATATAAGCAGTAAAACAATAATGAGATAAATAGGGTAAGTATGTAACCATCTATGTGAAATGCAAGATGAGAGCAACACGAGTACTCAGGCTGAGCCACTACAAGCTCTGTGTCGGGGAGCCGGTAGCGGTAATAACCGGTAGTGGGTCTAGCTCTGCTCCGAGAGTCTACGACCTCTCAATAATAGAAGATATATATAAAATAGCCTGTAGCCTGTGTGTCTCTCCCCACCCAATGTAACCACGTCTCTCATGACCATAACGTCTCATGTCCATGTCAAGCGGGATCATAGCTAATGCAACAAGTCATAATGTATCTAAGAATATAGTATCTCTGTCAAGTCCTGTATCCTATATAGAATCACCATGAATATCTCAGGAAGATCCCGTCTCATGAATAGTGTCAAGTGTCCTGGGTCAAAGTGTACTTGGTAAGACAAGTACGAGAATATAAAGTGTCACGAATGTCCATCTCTATATGACCGTACCTAATACCGCATACGGTGTTGGCACCCGACTGATAATCGGACGCTAAGTACGTCACACGGTCCTAGGTTAAGCATGCACAGCAATATAATAAAGCAAGAAAAATATGCAAGAAGACTGCAAAGTTTGGCAAGGTACACTTGCCTGATGTTTGAATATCAACAGTCGTCCCGGTATCAGTGGATCCTGTGGGTACTCCTCCAAAAGCTATTATAAACATCACCAACAGTCTCAGAAGATATCAAATAGCTAGAAACGCCTGTCCTTAAGTCCAATTTGGACACAAGAGCAAAAATGACATTTCCGGGTCAAAGCGGGGTCCATATGTGGGCCACTTTGCACCGGAAAGCGTGTCAGGGTCAAAGGTCTCCAAATTTGCCAAACTCCGTGTCTACAAGTCAGGAACGATGATACGAACCCAATAGAACTTTCAGAATTGGATTCCAATGAGCCGATCACAAAATCGCCCGTCAAGTGGAGCCTGTAGGGCCCACGATACGCGATTTTGTCAACGTTCTCAGAATCAAACCAAACTTGGGTCACAGGACCAGCGTATTGCTACGAGTCCGATGGCACAAATTTCGTCTCGATCCGATATGTGTACACAAAGTTACAGCGTGTTCCAGAAAGGACGGATACGGGGCATTGTCGGCGGATACGCGCATGTTTCAGATGTGTGCACGCACATCCGAATTGACTTTTGCGAAATCCCACACGTCCGTATCAATGACGCGCATGTTTCGGTAAAGATCGCGTGCGACCAAGTCATCTCGTTTGGCGGGGCACACTCAGTTCTGGGGTAAAATAGGGCATTATTTTTTCTGTTTTTGGATCGCGGTTTGCGATCACCACAGGACGCGATGCACCGAGCGGGATGCACGGGCACCGAGAGGGTTATACAGTCTACGCGTTGCAACTGACGAAATTGAAAACGGAGATACGAGGTGAGAGAAAACGCTACCTGAACAGGGCCCCGTGAATCTATTTTTCACGTGTCCGTGCGTCAACTTCGTGTCCGTATCGAGTTGCTGTGTCCAGGCTAGGGTTCAGGATGCTGTCGGAGAACCGTCGGAGAGTGGCTGTGCTCGGGCTACCAGGGGTGGCTGCTCTGGTCGCTGCTAGGGCTGCGAGGGGAGGATGAGGACTTTGGAGATGGTCGTCGGGATGGGAGGAGCACGGCTGGGTCGGCTCGGCGGCGGAGTCGAGCAAAGGGGACGGCGGCGGAGTCGATCGCAGGGGATGGCGGCGGAGTCGATCACAGGGGACGACGGCGGAGTCGATCGCAGGGGACGGCGGCCGCGCAGGTCGGGGGTTGAACTCGGCAGGGGGAAAGTCGAGCGTAGTGCTCGGGTCTGGCGCGGCTTGGTGTCGGCGCTGGACACGGCAAGGGGGGAGTCTAGAAGACGGCGACGGCAGAATCTAGGGTTGTGGCTTGGCACGCATGCCAAGGAAGGGGGGTTTATACTGCTACAGTAACTCAGGAGGGTAGGGTTTTTCCAATTGGGTTTCGGGTTTGGGTTTGGGTTTGGGTTTGGGTTCGGGTTTATAAATACAATAGTTTTTAGGGTTTAAAACGCTACTCCGGAGTCCAATAAATTTACAGAAAAATACTCCATATCCGGTTTTCCATTTTACACCATAAAATATTATTTCCATAATATTTTAATACCAATTAACAGTATAAAAAAATCCTTTGATCACAACTACCTTGGTTCTTCATCCAGAAAAATACCGAAAATCCGGAAAATTTATATTTAAAATTATTCTGAAAAATAGGGTATTTACAGCTATCACAGGTACCATTTTAGTTGCATCATTATCTGTAACTGTATTGTTTGATTCTGGAGCTATATTGTCTTTCATATCTAGTAGCTTCGTAGCCATGCATAGAGTAGCTACTTCCCCCTTACCTAAGAGTTGGAAGATTCTTACCGAAGGAGGCATCGTACCGGTTACCAGAACTATTAGAACGTGCTCGGTAGTAGTATATGGTAGAGAGATGAGAGCACAATTTTTGGTACTCCCAATGCCAACTTTCGACCTTGTTTTGGGCATGGACTGGTTAAGTCAGTACAATGCCGTACTGGATTGCCGGAAGGGTAGCATCACTTTTAGACCACCAGGTCACCCGGAGTTCGAGTACATGCGGGGCACCATCGAGCGAGGAGTAGGACAGACTGCAGGAGCTTATATGGTTATGGAGACGGCACCCCCAGAAATTGTTGCAGAGTTCGAGGATATTTTCCCAGAGGAATTGTCAGGCCTACCGCCTGATAAAGAGGTGGAGTTCACTATTGAGTTAGTGTCCGGAGCAGCACCGGTATCTTCAAATGTGTACCGGTTGGCGAAGAATGAGCTAGACGAGCTGAAGCTACAGTTAGAGGAGTTGCAGATCAAGGATTTGTCCGTCCTAGTGCATCACCCTGGGGAGCACCAGTGTTGTTTATACCAAAGAAGGATGGGACATTCCGGATGTGCATTAATTACAGAGCCCTTAATGCTTTGACTATCAAGAACAAGTACCCTCTACCACGGATTGATGATCTGTTCGACCAGCTGACAGGAGCAGTGGTGTTCACGAAGATTGACCTGAGATCGGGTTATCATCAGGTAAAGGTGCGGAGGGAAGACATTCCAAAGACAGCATTCAGGACTCGTTATGGTCACTATGAGTTCTTAGTAATGCCTTTTGGATTGACAAATGCGCCTGCTGTATTTATGAACCTGATGAACAGAGTCTTCCACTAGTATCTAGACCAGTTCGTGGTAGTCTTCATCGACGATATCTTGGTGTATTCGAAGAGCCACGAGGAGCACGGAGAACACTTGAGTCTAGTGCTAGAGACGCTGAGACGTGATAGGTTTTATGCTAAGCTGAGCAAGTGCGAGTTTCTCCTAGATCGTGTCGCTTTTCTTGGATACGTTATCTCAGGAGAAGGCATTTCGGTAGATCCCGCGAAGATTTCGTCAATAGAGACGTGGCCGACCCCTACCAACGTCTCGGAGGTGAGGAGTTTCCTAGGACTTGCCGGATATTACCGGAGGTTCGTAGAGAACTTCACAAGGATCGCAGAGCCGATGACCCACTTGACCCGCAAGGAGCAGGAGTTCACCTGGACAGAGGAGTGTTAGACGGCGTTCGATGAGCTGAAGAAGCGTCTGACTACAGCACCCATCTTGACCATACCTTCTGGACCCAGAGGATTCATGATCTATAGCGATGCGTCCGGGAAAGGATTAGGATGCGTCTTAATGCAGCATGGGAAGGTTGTGGCCTATGCCTCTAGGCAGCTGAGGACCCATGAGAAGAACTACCCTACCCACGACTTGGAGCTTGCCGCAGTGATCTTTGCTTTGAAGCTTTGTAGGCACTACCTATACGGAGAGCGCGTGGAGATATTCACCGATCACAAGAGCCTGAAGTATGTCTACACCCAGAAGGACCTGAACTAGAGGCAGAAACATTGGCTCAAAGTGATGGCGGACTTCGAGATCGAGCTACAGTACCATCCGAGAAAGGAAAATGTGGTAGCCGATAATTTAAGCAGGAAGCCCATAGCATTTTTCCTGACTACCCAACAACATCTGTTGAGAGATCTAGAACAGTTGGGTATAGAGGTCATTATGCCCGGAGTAGACGGCCAGATGTCGAGTTTCTAGTTGCAATCGACATTGGTAGAGAGGATCAAGGCTGCTTTGCCGACAGACGCCAGATTTCAGAGGCTTCGACAGAGGACAGAGGCTGGAATACAGACGGGACTGCGTATACACGAGGACGGGACTTTGAGATGTGAAGATCGTCTCTATGTTCCGAATGGAGAGCTTCGTCAGGAGCTGATGACGGAGGCGCACAGTTCAACCTACTCTATCCATCCAGGAGGCACGAAGATGTACAAAGACCTGAGGCAGTACTATTGGTGGCATGGGATGAAGAGGGAGATAGCCCGCTTTGTGGCAAAGTGTCTGGTGTGTCAGCAAGTCAAGGCTGAGCATCAGAGGTCTGCCGGATTACTTCAACCGCTCCCGATACCTGAGTGGAAATAGGAGCACATCACCATGGACTTCGTTACGGGTTTTCCGAGGAGGCCTAGTGGTCGCAATACGGTATAGGTAATCGTAGATCGACTCACCAAGTCCGCCCACTTTTTACCCTTCAGAGTTGGGTAATCTACGAAAGTCTTGGCAGACATGTATATGAGGGAGATTGTGCGACTGCATGGAGTGCCAGTCAGTATAGTGTCTGACAGGGATACGAGGTTTATATCGTACTTTTGGCAGAGTATGCAAGAGAGTCTTGGTACTCGCCTAAAGTTCAGCACATCGTATCATCCGCAGACAGATGGCCAGTCCGAGCGCACCATTCAGACGTTGGAGGACATGTTGAGGGCATGCATGCTTGACTTCAGCGGTTCATGGGAGGACCATTTGTATTTGGTCGAATTTTCCTACAATAATAGCTATCAGGCGAGCATTCAGATGGCTCCCTATGAGGCGTTGTATGGCAGAAAGTGTCGTTCCCCAGTATGTTGGAGCGATGTAGGAGAGAGGCAGATTCTAGGGCCAGAGTTGGTCTTCCGTACGGTGGAGAAGGTGAAGAAGATCCAAGGGCATCTACGAGCAGCACAGGACAGGCAGAAGCATTAGGCTAATGTGCATCGACGACCCCTAGAGTTCCAGGTTGGAGATCTTGTGTTCCTGAAGATCTCACCTACCCGAGGAACCATCAGATTTGGAGGCGGAGGAAAGCTGAGTCCGAGGTACATCGGACCATTCGATGTGTTAGAGCGCGATGGAGAAGTTGCTTACAGGTTAGCCTTGCCACAAACACAGAAGGAGTTTACGACGTCTTCCATGTATCTCAGCTGAGGAGGTACATACCGAATCCGAGTCATGTGCTTGACCATTCAGAGATCACCGTCGGGCCGAGTTTGTTATACCAGGAGGAGCCAGTAGAGATCCTGGACCGAAGCGAGAAGGTACTGCGAGGCCAGACTATCCCTCTAGTTCGTGTCGCATGGAGGCATCATGCGCCAAGCGAATCGACCTGGGAACGAGAGGACGATATTCAGCAGCATTTTCCCCATCTCTTCGAAGGCCTAGGTATGGGATAGTATTTCATCAATAGTTTTTCCATATGTCTGTTTTAATTTCGAGGACGAAATGCTCTAAGGAGGGTAGGTTGTAAACCCCCTCGACCAAAATTTGGGTTTAATTAACTTAGATAGCATGATTAGGGTTAATTAGATGCTATTAGAATTTATTATACAGAGTATTAAATATTTGTGCAGTGATTTTATTACTTAGGACACCTTACCGTTGTCCCAATATTTAGGACACTACACTAGCTGTTACCCTGAAACAAATTCCATACACTTTGCCTAGACATACCAACCTACCATAATGACCTTCTTGTAACTCACAGATACTCATTTTTGTGCCTGATTTTAGTCGCACAAAAGTCGTTACAAACGTCCGTACGTAAATTAAATTAATTGCATATTTACGTTCTTTGTCCGTTCCAATCGAAATTGAGACCCAACCTCAACCCGTTTTGACCAACCCCGATCATGACATTATTATACTCTAAGCCTACCACGCCCATGACGCTTGTGCCCACCCAATTTAGACTCCCTATATTTTTTTAAATTAATTTAAGGACACCCGATGCATTAATTATAATTAAATTAATGTAGTGACCCAACCTCACTCAAATTAGACCCAACTCCAACCCAAACCCACACACACACCCTCAAGCCTCATACTAAACACCATACACCATTCTAGTCCACTACAAAATACCAAACATGGTATTTTGTCACATCAAATCCTCAATTCCAGATTATGTGCAATTTCCAAATTATTCAGGGGCTTTTATGCAATTTAGCAATGAGGTGCCCCCCTCTCATTGGCCCAACCACATGAAGAAGAGATCCCCCTTCCTTTGACCGGTCCACAAATAAATTCCCCCCATTTTCATGTACTTTACACCATTTTTGGAGGATACATCCTAACCCCACATTTCAAATACCTTAGATCCTAGCCACATGTGCAACATGTGGAGGCCCTCACACAACCCTAGAAAACTAATCAGCCGGCCCTAATCCCAAGGAACCCCCCCCTCTCTCTAACCTACAAATACTACATGTTACATCACCTAAAACTACACAAAAACCCAAAAATACAAAGAGGAAAACCCTAAATCCCAAAGCCCTCACAAACCAGCCCTCACCCTACCCGACTTCCCGCAGCCCTCCCCCGGCCAGCCACCGCCTCCGGCCACCTCCGCGACGGTCCTCCTCCGACCAGCACCCACTCCCCTACCTCCAGCCACCGCCCCCGGCCACTACCCCGCCCACAGCCGCTTCCAACACCACCGTCCTCACCATCAAACGAACCCCCCCGCAGCCCGAGCCGACCACCCAACCGCCCCCCAGCTCGCCACCGTAGCTCGGCCGACCACCATACTCCGCCGACGTCTTCCCCAGCCGGCCTCCTCCGTCCCCGCCACGGCTCGTCCCCGGTCGATGCCGCAGCCGGCCGACACGACCCCCGCAGCGCCAACCGTTGCTGAATCCCGCTGCTGTGGACGACGACCCCCCCGCGTGCCGGAGCTCCGCCTGGCCACCCTCGCCGGCGACTACCCGCCCGGCAGACCCACCTCGACCCCCTGCACCTAGGTATACATTTAATATACGTATACTGTGTATTATACCTAGTATACATGGTTAGCATTGGGTATACACTAATATATATATATATTTTTTTCTGTTTTTTTTGTATTTATATATATATATTGTATTCTATATATATACTGTATTATGTTGTATATAATAAATATATATATATATATGTAGTTCGTATTATGTGTATACACATAGTATATATTATGTACATGTATTAAATACTTTGTATATATTAATATCTATTATGTATATGTATATATATATATATATATATATATATATACATTTTGTGTATTGGTATAATAAATATATGTATATATATATATATATAAATATATATAAATATATATATATATATTTGGTGTATTTAGTATATTGTGTATATATATAAATATATATATTTTGTGTATATAAATGTATGTATATATATATAAATATATATATACTTTATGTATTTAGTATATTAGTGTATAATAAAAATATGTATATATATATATATATAAATATATATATATATATACTTTATGTAATTAGTATATTTATAGTGTGTATATTTGTATGTATTAAATAAATATATGAATATATATATAAATATATATGTATTTAAATATATATATATATGTTGTGTATATGTACTTATGTACATAAATTATTATTTAAATATATGTAAATATATGTGTATGTATTAAATTATACATATGGTATTATGTATTTATATATGTAAATGTATTTAATTAATATGTGTATATGTACATATTAATTGGTGTATTATTAAGTAATATACATAGATGATATTTAAAATGCACTATTAAACATACGTATTTTTTTATTATATTTAAATATGTATTTGTGTACATATATGTATATGAGTTATATATAAATATATGTACTACGTGGACCAACTAGGTGGACAGTCATGACCCTGCGTCAGTCTATTACTGCAAGTAGTGTGTCGTGATCGTACTATTGTAGTGATTGATGTTGGTATTATTATAATATTTATAGGATCGCTGGACCGTACAGGCGAGGCTTCAGGAGCAGGATATTGGCATTCGCAGCTACCGGACTCAGGCAAGTATACCTTGCTGGATTACTGTTTAATTTAAATGATAAATGTTGCAATATACATAAACTGTGCGCGTCCGAGATTGACTCGGGTGCAGTCGACGAATGCGTCGATGAGTAGTGTACTTGACCTAGCTGCTAGCAGACTCACCTACTACTGTGAGGATATTTTGATATCTTCCTAGACTGTGACACTTGTACACGTATCACAATGGTAAATTCATGTTGGGATGCGGGTCCGCGTACCCGACTCGCTATCGGTGCGTACGACATGCATCACGGATTAGCACGTAATTTAGAGTGATCTAGTTAGATGAGACTTGGCATATAGATACGGGATATTCACGTCGTGTATTCGACTTGTGTATCCACATTGGGCAGGGAGGACAACTGATAAAACGTATGGGATAAACACATTGGACTCCGTAGTATCCAAAGGATCCACGGATCCGATGACTTCCTATATTCAGATACCGCGCTCTTCGGAGTGATACGGACGTATATACATTGTAGATATCTCATTCTTCGGAATGATGGACGTTACATGGACAGATACCATGCTCTTCGGAGTATGGACGTTATGCCTACACCTACCTATACGTTCCAAGGTTGTCCTTACATTGCATTCACTTAGATGGTTAGCACACCCCTTTATTTTATTCAGTACTACCTATGGCATGCATTTTTGTATCTTGTTACGTCCCTCTGAGGACCTGGTTCCCTTCCAGATTTGGACGAGGCGTATTACCCCACTGTGTACGGACCTGGAGTGGAGACGAGGTACGCTCTCGAGGAGGAGCTAGAGGTGCTACCGTCGGAGTTTCCCTGATTACTTGGTAGGCCTTCCGTCTATGACTGGAGATTCTTATCTAGATAGCAGTTGCTCTAGTTGCACTCTTTATTCTGTCTTCAGTACTCTATTTCATCATTTGTAGTGGGTTTGTTCCCACCAGACATATTTTGGTTTGTACTATGACATTCGACTCTGTTCTTATTTTCCAGTATTTTTTTCCAGTATTCTTGTTGTATTTGTGGATAAGATTAGACTCTGCCTGTTGTATGATATTTTTAGACTTGTTAGATTTAGGACAGCGTAGCACGCTTTGCTAGGATCCATTAAATTGGGATATCCTCGGAGACGAGTCAGCAGGCCAATGCCACGTGGCCTGGTCCCGTGTATTTTGGGACTGGGGCGTGACATTGTTCACCTGTAATTTGTTTATAATTAGACTGCTCCTTAGTCAATCTTTCTTGCATTTTTTTAATTTTTGCAGAAAGATGCGGAATGAATTTTCTTCCATAATTAAGAAGGCCAAGAAAACTTTGTAATTCCTTTAAGGTTTTAAAGGTTTCAGGAAAGTCTTTTATTTTTGTATATATGTGCTGTTGGAGCTCAATTTGTCCATTCTTAATAAATTTTCCAAGAAAATCGATCTTGGTTTTAAAGAGATCTATCTTCTTGGGACTTAGGGCAATCCTATTATCAAGTAGAAGTTGAACAATGGTAAGAAGATGATGTTTATGATCTTCCTATGTTTTAGAAAAAGCAAGAATATCATCAATGTATACTTCAACATAATCTAAATGTTCAAAGACGGAATTCATCCATTTTTGGAAGATCTGTGGAGCATTCTTTAATCCAAAAGGCATAACTAACCATTCAAAATGACCCTGAGGACAGCTAAAAGCTGTTAATTATATTGAGGTTTTATCTTGTAGTTTGAGTTGCTAAAAGCCTGATTTGACATCAAACTTACTATAAAAAAATTCTTCTTGGATCTGCTTGATCAAATTTTCAGCAGAAGGAATAAAGAATCCATCAAATTTAGTATAACTATTTAGTTTCCTATAGTTAATAATCATTCTGGGTTTTTCACGTTTAATCTTCGCATGATTTCTAACTAAGAAAGCTGGAGAAGAATAGGGGCTGAAGCTTTTTTGTATAAGCTTTAATCTGAGTATTTCATCAATCTGTTTGACAAATTCTTGTTTATTAGTAGGAGTAACCATGAGCTATTTACTCGAACTTTAGAGTCTTTATAAATATCCATGAGTTCTATTCTACAAAATCGAGGTGCTTTACTAAACCATTTTAACGGATTATCCGTGTAGAGTGGTTCCCACATCCCATGAATGATTTTTGTAAAATATTTGTAACAAAAACATTGTATGTACATATTTTCTTATTTTGTTTGAAATTTTTATCAATCATATGGACTGGTGGTGGTAAGAGTTCACCACATTGTGCTGTATGTCAGAGGGTACTGGCAAGTGGTACAATAAAAGGAACGCGGGAAATAGAAATATTATCAAATTTAATATAATAAGTATTAAATGGTGGATAATGTCGCAGATTATCCGTTCCAATAATACAATCTATATCAAATTCCTTTGGGAGAAGGACGAAATCAAAATTATAAGCCTTTGTTGTACCATGTATATCCGGAAAATAAATGTGTAAGTTTTAAACTTAATGATTTATGAGCATCACCAATGTTTTGTTCATCATATCTCATGTGGTCAACATACCAGTCAAAATATTTATTTTTGCTTCGTTCAGGACCGAACTGAACGCTTTTCTTTTCTTTTCTTTCCTTTATCAATGGATTTTTTCATTATTTATTACGTATTTGGAAGAGAGGGACTTTTAAATCATATCCCGACGATCTTTAAGACGTTCTTTTTCAAGAATTTGGTGTGTTCTTCCTTCAATGGGGGTAGTACTGACACCCATTCTTTGTTGAATGTCGGATATATTTTTAGGTGATTTGTAGTGCCTTTATCAAGAACCATCTAGAGTCGAGAGTGGGTGAAGGTAGTAGTTTAAGATTTATATTATTTTAGAGAAATTTTTACTTATTCCTATTTTATTTATCATATTTAAGGGTGTATCACATAGTTTTTTTCATAATTTATAAGTCCTTCCACTTTTGACGGAATTGGTCCAGTCATGACGGTCAACCCAAAAAATCGCAAAATTCGACGAAAAAGTTACTCCCCTATTTTCTTCTTCTTCTTCCCTCACACCCTCCTCTTCATCCCGCGGTTAGCCCGTCGTGGCCACTCGCCCCCGCTCCCCCTCCCCGCCACCTCCCCGCTCCCCCCTCCCTTCTCCCGCAGCAGCAGCAACAGCAGTCGCCGCTCGTCGCACTGCTCGTCGCGCTGCTCGTAGCACCGCTCGTTGCTTCTGCTGCTGCTGATGTTGCTGCTGCGGCGGCGGGAGCGGGGGTGGGGAGGGGGGCGTCGATTGTCATGGCGGCGGCGGCGGAGGCGGCTGATGCTGTTGTTGTGGGGAGTGGGAGAGGGGGTTTGTCACTACCACATTCTAAAATAGGGATAATTTTGACATTTTTATTTATTATAAGTATTGTGTGTATTTATTTTAAATAATTGCATGATATGTGTATATATATATATTATATGTATAGTGTTCTTTAATGCATGAGTTAGTAGACTAGACCTAGAAGCCCACTAGATGAACCCCTGACCAAATTATAGGATTATGGATTTAATTAGTAATTTGGGGAATTAATTATTGGGGATTATATTTATTATTGTGATTTTTATTCATTGGTGTGCCTTACCGTTGCTTCGATATTTGGAGCGCTACCCTAGCTTTTGCCTTCCAACAAATTCTACACCCTTGTTCTAGACATGCCAGCCTACCATTCTGACCCTTGTGTAACTCATAAATATACTTTTTTGTGCTTCATTTTAGTCGCACAATATTCGTTACGGAGGTTTATTTTTAATTCTAAATATATTCAACTTTGTATCCTTGTGCGTTCCAATTGAAATTGGAGACACAATCTTGACCCGTTTTGTGCAATCCAAATTATGATAATATTCTATTCTGAGTCTTCTAAGTCCATGACACTTGTGTCCCACCTAATTTTAATTTCATGTACTTCCAATTAATTCAAGAACACCATTTACATCAATTTTAATTAAATTGGTGTAAGGATCCAACTTAACCCAAAACTAGACCCAACACCAAACCAAACCCTCATTTACACCCTCAAGACTCATACTAAACACCACACATTCTTTTCATCCACTACATCACACCAAACATTGTGTTTTCCCTCATTAAATCCCAAAAATCTACTTTTGTGCAATTTTCTAATTGTTGGGGACTTTATTACAAAAATGCAATGAGGTGTCACCATCCTATTAGTCAAGGCACATGAAGAATCAAACCCCTCCCTCATTGATCGGTCCACTCTCTTCCTCTCTCCCCTTTTTGTTTGTACCCTCTCCTTCATGTTTAATCTTGACCCCTCATTCAAATGTAACACCATCCTCACCACACACACCATTACATATGTAATCCCTCATCCTAACCCCTTTCCCAATGCCAACCCCATCCCAAGATATAGCCGGCCCTAATACCTAGGATGTCACCATCAACCTCTCCTCCCACATGCCAAACTCCTTCTTATTATTTTCTACATCATCCTCACCATCCCTCAAGAAAACAAAAAAACCACAAAACCCTAACCCAACTCTTCATTCCCATCTCCGGCCCCTTCCCCGGCCATCTCCGGCCATTCCCCACCGGAACACCCGACCTCCTCCTATCCCTCCGTCATCTTCTTCCCACTGCAGCACCGTTCCCAGTCGTCCTCCCTCGCGTCGTCCCCGCCTGACCCGGCCTTCTCCATCTTCTCCGGCTATCCCGACCTCCCTGCTTCACCTCGACTTCTCTATCTCCTCCCCGTTCTCCTCCACCTCACCCCTCGACTCATCCCCGCAACCAAGCCCAGCCTTACCGGACCCCGACAGCAGCGGCTATGCCCCCGGATCCACCGCAACCCGAGCAGTAGCCTCACCTCAATGAACTACTGATCGCCTTATCACCGCGAGCACCGCCTCGACCTTCCCATCAATGATTCAACACATATCTCAACATAATCCCTAAAAATAGATTGTCCATTTATATAAAAAGATAAAATTGTATTTTAAAAAAATGAAATATGTATTGGGGGTGGTATGCACCATGGCTGAGAGTTTAAGTTTTTTTTTCTCTCAATTTTTTTCTTTTAATAAGTTTATTTTTAGAGAAAATTTGAGTTGCAACTCACTTTATTTATCGAGGGATGCTATAACTACAACCAAATATTTACAATCCTCTTACAACCGCCATGTGGCGTCCATGTGGCGGACGTCCATTGGAGGAGGGGGAGAGGTGGGACCCGGTGGCTGTCCGAGTGGTCGTCACTTGACAGAAATGCCACGTGACGATCGTTCATTGGGAGAGAGGTGGGGTCGGGAGTGACCCACATAGTAGGAGGGTGAGAGGGATGTAAGATGGTTGTAAGCATTTGGTTAGCATTATTGTTATTTATCGTAATTCAAGGTGCATCCTACTGCTTTACTACTGTTTTACCATAATGTACAATTTTTTTCACTATGATCGTTAATTTTTGACCGAAATATTCCTTCTCTCTTTCTTGGCTGAGGAGGGGAAGCTGGTAATAATTGTGATTTGCTAGAGGTATTTCGGTCAAAAAGTAACGGTCAACGAATGACCGTTAATTTTTGACGGAAGTAAAATATTTTATACATTATGGTAAAACAATGAAATGTACCGTAAATTATGATAAATAAAGTAGAATTCAACTCAAATTTTCTCTTATTTTTATTTGAAAAACGTCAATTGGTTTGACATTTTATTTAATTAAAAAAAACACTAGGAACAAGAACGGATGACTTGCGAGGTGGAAATTTTGCAAAATTAGTCTCCTCTATCTAAATTTTGCAAAATTAGTATCATGGAGAGAATTTCAGAAAATTTCCTTTCTCTACAATAAAAAATATTCTGCATATTTTCAAAGTAGGTTGGGGGAGGTGAAGCATCAATGAATTGATGGAGTAGATTAGAGCAATTGTCTATATCTCACCCACTCTGTCCTGGCCCTAGTCTCCAGTAACGTAAAGGACTATAAGCAATAACGAAAGTGACATACCAATTGCATATTATTATTACTTCCGTTCAAACTTTTGGTGTCAAGCCTTTCCTTTGTTTGTACAAAAATGCTTCACAGATTGAAACTTGAACCGACGGAGCAAAATTTTTTTTTTTCCGCTCTCACGTCTCTCTCTCTCTCTCTTCTCTCTCTTCTCTCTCTCTCTCTGGTCTGTCTTCGTCTCTCTCTCTCACTTTGTTGTTCTTTCTCTCTTCGTCTCTCTTTATTTTTTACCTTTCTTTATTAAATTTAAAAAAATTAATAAAATTCAAAAAAAATTATAATTTTTTTTTTTACTTTTGCTTACTACAAAATTTTGAAAAACAAATATTCTGATCTTTTTTTAAAGAATTAAAATTATATTTTTTTTTATGTAATTCAAATACCACTAGTGTTATGGTAGATGAGTTTCGTGTACAATATATTTTTTAGTGCACATGTTCCGTATATCCAATTTTTAATCCATAAAAATTTATTGAATAATACTAATACAAATAAGTAATTTATTTTAATATTTATTTCAATTTTTTTAGCACACGCGTTCCGTGTGCAATATTTATTTCAATAAATTGTTATGGATTAAAAATTGGACATACGGGACGCGCTTGATAAAAAAAAATTTGCATACGGAACGCTTGTACCATGACACATAAAAAATATAATTTTAATTCTCTAAAAAAAGATTGGAATATTTTTTTTCTCAAAACTCTGTAGTAAGAAAAAAAATCTAGAATTTTTTTGTATTTCATTAAATTTCTCAAATTTAATAAAGAGAACGGTGAGAAAGAAAGACAATGAGAGAGAAAGAGCAGACAAAGAGTGAGAGAGAGAAGAGAGATGAGAGAGAGAGATCAGAGAGAGACTGAGAGCAAAAAAAAAAAAAAACAGAAAACGTCTTAGGAAAACGTCTTTCCAACGAACGTTTTGATATTTTTTTCATAATTTTTTAAATTTTGATATTTTAGATAAAATTTATATAAATTAGGATTTTTTGAACAAAAATTTTCAAAATAATAATAATAATAATAATATGTTAAAGTGAGATCCGAGGTTGTGCTTTTTAGTTTACAATTTTGTTATGCCAAAATACCAAGCCTGGTTTTGTTGGCAGAAATATGACTTTGAATCATGATTGAACAAGTATTTTGTTTGGTTCGCAGAAATGTGACATGGGAGGAAGGAAAGACATTTCTTTCTTATATTTGGATGTCGAAAAAAGAAAAAAAGAAAAATAATTTTCATAAACAATAAAAATATGGAGAAAAATAATTAATTTCATCCAACAAAAGATTCACTTGAGAATTCACTTTTTTTTCTAATTTTTTTGGACTCCCCAAAACACAAAAAAAAAATTGATAAAGATTATAATTTTTCAAATGAAGAGAAAGAACAAGAAATTGATTTCCTTTTCTTTCATTTACTCGAACCAAAGGAGTCACAAGGGAGCCAAAAATACAAGTGATTCCCCACAAATTTGGAAAAGAGAAAGCAATATATTAAATATTTTAGAATTTTTTAAAATTACAAACAAAAAACATAATATAAATATCAAAATATAACATAAGCTAGGGTAGCCATGCCCACCAACCTCGGCAGCCTTATCCTAGTTATCAGGATGAGAGTTCGGTTTATTCGGTTTCAATCCTTTTATACACATATTTGTATTTTAAAGTTTGAGTTAAATTATCAAAGTTGAGCTCAAAACAAATACATAGAATTGTTGTTTTCAAAATAAATATATTTTTAATCAAAAAAATATGTATATAATTGAGAATATTTATATAATTGAATAAGACTTATTCGATTTTTTGTTTTGCACAAAAATTGAAACCCAAAATCAGAACCGAAATTGAATAATAATTTTTAGTATTTTTAAAATCAAAATTGAACTATTTTTTTTTTAAACCGAACCGAATCTCTTATTCGTTGGATTCGACTTTCGAATAATGCTCACCACTTGTAGTAATGTCTTGCTTGCAGCAGAGTGCAACCGTGCATATAAGAAGAAATGTTTGAGATAGTGGCAAGTTTTTATTGCCATCATCGCATTCAGTTTCTTATTTATACATGAATTTAGGAAAACTGAATTATGAACATGCCAAATTTTTTTTTTTTTTTCAATAGGTCCAAGTAATGTTATCTTTATATTTTAACTATTACGAAGTTGAAAGCATTTGGAACTGCTTTTAATGAAAAAAGAAAAAGAGAAGCAGAAACACAGCCTAAAAGTTGCTTGATTTCAATAAAGCATATTTGTTTCTCGGAAATCAAGATATGTAAAAGTACGGACTGGTCTAAAATTCGCTACAGATTTGACTCGGTCAAATTCGGTCCGGACTGATCCGGATCCGGTCAACGACCCGGATCAACTCGGCCCATCTCCTCCGCGGGTCCGAACTGGATCAGCAAAATCGGCCCGTAAGTCCGGTCCGATCCGTCCCGATGTGCAATATTGCTGGTCCGAATCGATTCCGGATTGGATCGGACCGACCATATATATATATATATATATATATTTTTTATTTTATTTTATTTTTTGGAAAGGGTAATTGAATATAAAGAAATGAGGTTACAACTCAACTGCATCCACATCTCACTTCAGAGCAGCATCTCGCCAATGTTTCAACCCACCCAATATATATATATAATCCGGCGGGTCCGGTCCGATCCGACCGAGGATCGGTCCGGACCCAGACAGGTTCGGCCCGGTCCTACCTTGACCTAGTCATGGATCCGGATTGGATCGAATAATTTATTGACCGGGCCGGCCCACCGCTCTCTTCGGATTGAGCTCGGTCCGGACCGGACCCAGTCAAACCCGGTTGATCCGGACCGTGGACTGGCCCGGACCGATTCAATACACACATTGACTCAGAAAGGAAAGAGAAGAAAAGAAAAATTAATTTGTTGTTCTCTTCTTTATTTTTAGAAATTGTAATTATCATTCATTTTATTTTCCGGTGTTTCGAAAGAAAATTTTTTTTTTCCTTTTTTTTCTGGGAAATTAAATTTTTAATTTTTAATTTTTGATATTCAAACACACAAAAGAAATAAATTTTTTTTTTCCGATGTACAGATTCTGTGAACTAAAGGTAGCCTAAACAAGTCTTAAAAAACACCCATAGCTAACATGGATTTGTGTAATACACTATCATGGCTCTTAGTACTCTTTTGGCTGATGACTACCCATAGCTAAAGATTTCTAAGCATATGTTGTTTGGTTGTCAAAGGAAGGGAAGAAAAAAAAAAAACTAGATTATATGTGAATATTATATCTAACTTATAGAAACATTTCCTTTTTTTTTCTTCTCATTTTTATCAACCAAAGACAATATTTCCAAAGATCATAATTAATCGAGCAGCAAATCTGACTTAGATGTACGAAAAGCACATACCAATTAACATCCTCCATAGTCTACGATTATGTAATCAAAACTCCAACTAGCTTGTAAGTCGAGGTGGATTAGTCAACACTCGGGATCATGCCGACCCACTACTAGATCATGGTCGGGTTGGATTTGCCCCCGCTAAACCACGAATGACATGTTCGTCCTAATGGGTGGGGCCAAGCTTTTTTATCAGTCCCTCGGGCCCACTACTAGATCATGGTCGGGTTGGATTTGAACCCTGAACTATCCAAGTTTTAAAACTTTACTAACCATAATTACTACATTATTTTGTTATTATATTTAGATGTACATATAAGTTTCGTACTATGAATTCTGTCCTACCCGACCCAGATCCGATCAATCAGGTTAGTCCGGCCGGGCAGTTAACACCTATCCAAAGTAAGTTTCGGACTATGAATTCGGTCCAAGTAAGATTTGGGTTAGGTATGAATTAGATTCTACGTAGAAACTTTATATTATCCCTATAAATTCAAGTCAGTTCAAATTGGCCTAATTAAGTATAAAATTATATATAAAAAAAGTTTGAGACTTAAATCGTAAATTTTTTTTTTTTCCTAAATTTTTTTTATCTATGTTTGCTAATTAATATTGTTCATTAAATTTAATATAGATAGTTAAATAAATATATTTAGAAAAAAAATATTATTATTTGATTTTGCTAAGTATTATACAATAATAAGATATAATAAAAGACGTCCATGTATATTAGTTTTATTATAATGCCAAATGTGTTGTCACAAACGAAGATAAACATGTCCAAATACTTCGTGAGTTTGGGATGATATTTTTTTTGGCTTAAAACACTAGTATTTGTCATTTTTTTCTTTCTCTTAACTACCGCTAACTACCGCTCTTATTGTCAACCACCACATAGAAAACTATCAAACAAAAGAGAGAAAAAAATACTATTAGAAATGGCATTTTTTGCTTGAAATGTCAGTGTTGAAGGCATTTTTTTACTCTCCTTTATACGCCATTACATATGGAATTTTGTACAGTTAAACAAAAATGTATAAAACTTTGACCGTTTGTACAATTTTCATAAAGCATACACCGCTACAATGAGTTTTTTGGAAAGAAAAAAAAAACCCTTTTATATAAAAGATATAAGTGAAAATTAACTTTACTAAGTAAATTATTGTGTTACATTGTCTGAATACAATATTTAAATACTACAAAAAATGATGGTGTTTGGGAAGGGGGAGGAAAAATAAGGGTGAGAGATTCGAGAAAAAAAAAACGTGGATTCCACTAAAAAAAAATTCTTCCAAAAGTGAAAAGAAGAGAGAGAGAGAGAGATTAGATTTTTTTTTTTGGTAGAATTTACCTACCTATTTCTCACAAAGGTAAGTAAATTATGATATGAGAAAACCAATACTAAATATAGTAATTATATTTTCATTCCAAAAATATATATATTATTTTTTTGCTTTTTTTTTTCTTCTTACTTTTTGGCCATCAAAACAAGAAAAATAAAAATTAACTCTATCTTCATTTTACTCAACTTAATTATTATTTTTCTTTCAAATTTTTATCTCTTCCAAAAAAAAGTTCTTAAACACACCCTCATGGAGCGAGTGGCAACAGCCACCCAGTTTCATTAATAAAATAATTGAACTACTGTCACTACCACATTTCTAGATAGGGGTAGTTTTATAATTTTGCATTAGTTATATATAGTATTTATATATATGTGTTTAATATTTATTGATTAGTGAATTAGACTATTATTTGGACTTGACACTAGTGGACCTAACTAGACATGACGTGACACATAGTGGCCAACATTTGGACTAGACCCATTATACTCAACTAGTATATATGCACGTGCCTTGCACGTATTTCATAATAACTTGGAAAGGACAAATAACAGTTTATTTATTTTTCTTATTCTTCTATAGGTAATTACATAACTGCCCATAAAAACTTCCACGGTGAAGCCTAGTTTTGGCATTATATAGTAGAGATTAAGTCATTTTCTTGTTTTAATTAGAAATTTGATTAACCTTTCATTAAGACTAGAAGCTTCCTTTAATTAATTTTTTTCATGACAACCCAGTAGGGGTAAACTTGTCATTTTATATTGCTTGGGGAGGGAATATTTGTGGCCGGCCCTAGTATTAGGAGGGGATATTCTCTCTCCTCTCATTTGTTCATCCAAACTATTTTCTAATTGTGTTCTTCCCCAAATTAATTCATCCCTCCACCAATCCCTCTCAAATCACTCTCATTCCCTTCCATTTTCATCATCTAAGGAGGCTAGAAGTTTGGATTGCAAGGAGCACTTGGAGAAGAAGGAGTTGGCTAGGAGCTTATGTCCTAATTGTGTCCATTGGAGCTTGCATTGGGAATCCATCTCCCAATAGGTATAATTCTGATTTCTCCTTTAATTTAGACTTTAATTCTTGTATTTGATCATTAGGAACCCTTCCATGTATTAGGACCACCCATAGGAAGAAGAACTAGGTTCAATTGACCCCTATTGTGACTTCTACATTGAGATTTGTGGCAAAATTGGGAAAATTTCGAGATTAGTGCACCAAGTGCTTGTCATTAGGTCAATTAGGTCCAATTGGACTTACATTGGTATTATGGGGCTAGCTACGTTTCCACAATTGGATACGAATATGACGTATCATGGCACTTTATGATACACTAGGATACATGGGCTAATTTGGGAGCTTTTGAGCATGCTATTGCAATGTCTCTTTAAATTATTTGTAATCAATTATTTAGTTGTAAAATGATATATTTATATATGTTTCTTTCATTTAAGTTAGTGTATCATAGTGTTGAGGGTGTCTCATGTGTATCATGAGTATCGTGGAGGTTGGGCACAAGGTGTTTGTGATTTTCTCTTGTGTCTAAGTGTGTCTCTATTTATAAATAGATAGATGTATTATAAATCAGTGGGGTAATTGTTGTTATAGGTGATGTTGTTGAGGGATGAAATGTGTCAATCTAGTGCTTGTACACTGTGGTGAAGAGGTTAGTCTGTGGACACAAGTGTCAGTTAAGTGTGTGAACTGGTGGTTGGGTTAGAGTCCACAACAGTAGTAGCAGTGACAGCAAACATAGATCATGGTGAAGACAGTAGGGGATACCTGAGTTACTGCAGGAGGTAAGGGACTTTGGCTTGGTTTCAGAAGCAGCAAGTCAGGGAAGTATCGGGTGGTTGCGGGTTGTGGGTAAGCTCACAGCAAAGTGCACTGCATCAGTATGCATCATCAGCAACAATTAGGGGGAGACACTTGGTATTAGTTAATATTAGGATGTTTCAGTTATGAGAGGATTGATATCAGTGGTTATATGAATAAGTATGTATTGAGGAAGCTAAGGTGCATGCTTATATTTCAGTCTAGAGGGTTAGCAATGCATTCACTAACTTGTGCAACTATACAACGTGCAAGAGGGAAGTGCCTGCAGGCATGTTGCACTCAGGTTGGGTCACTGCTAGAGCAGTGTTAAGAAGGAGAGGCAACAGCAACATGTGGAGCCACATTTGAGAGAGTGGAGTTCAGCTATCCTGGAATACCTGGGCATGGGGAGTAAGGGTGCAACTGTTTGGCTTGGGTAAGTGAAGAAGTTACATGCATGGGGAGAGTGTGAAGGTCGAGTGATGGGAGTGTAGGGGTGGTATTCAGTTGATAGCAGTCGAGTAGGCAAGTTAGCTGCCACTTGGGATATCTGTGCTTGGGTTCAGGTTGGTGGTACAGTCTAAGTTACTGTTACATATCAAGAGGTAAAAGGAGATAGGATGAAGAATGTCACGCCCCAGTCCCAAAATGACGAGGGACTAGAGAAGCGTGGCAATGGCCAGCAGCGCGCACCGATGGACAACCCAATTTAATGGCTCCATCAGGGCATGCTTAAGCTGTAGTCTAGCAGTAATAATTACAAGTCTCAGGTATTTCTAATCTCATCCACAGATAACACAGATTGAAGCCAGAAATAATGTAATGAAACTAAATATGCAATATGAAATAAGGTTATCTCGGGAAACAAATCCGAGAATTATTCTGTTACAATAAGGAAAGACAGGAAATAAAATGCTGGAAAATGTAAATACTGTGTAGATGTAGCCGGTGCTCAAGAGAAGTCTTCGGCCACTATCTCGTCCTGTGTTCCTGGTTCTGTTCCGAGGAGTGCTCCGGTACCGTACACTTCTGGGTAGTTCTCTTCAGCTGTACCTGGGGACATCATCCATTCCAGGTCCTCAGGGGACATAGCAAGGTACAGAAATAACTCAAGCCAAATGAATATCAGTGCAGCAATAAGATAATCCGCAGGGTAAACTAAGTAACCAACTATGTGATATGCAAATGAGAGCAGCACTAGAACTCAGGCCGAAGCCACTACAAGCTCTGTGTCGGGGAGCCGGTAGCGGCAATAACTATGAATTACACTATGATATAAACTATGTTTTATATATATATAATATCAGCCTGTAGTCTGTGTGTCTCTCCCCACCCAATGTAATCACACGTCTCATGTCCATGACACGCATAATCATAACTAATGCAGTAAGTCTGATAGCTATGAATCAAATGTCTAAGAATGTAAAGTCTATGTCATCAACATGCAACCTATACAGAATCACCTTGAATGTCTCAGGAAGACTCTGTCTCATGAAATAGTGTCAAGTGTCCTGGGTTCTGGTGTACTTGATAGGACAAGTACGAGAATTATAGGGTCTCGATATCCATGTCTATGTGACGTTACACAACCCCGCGTACGGAGTTGGCACCCGACTATGATCGGACACTAAGCACGTCACACGTTCCCTAGGTCAAGCAGTTAAAACAAGTTTATATTTTAATTCACATGAAAACAAGTAAAATACTTGGTCAAGGATTACTGAGATTTGGCAAGCTTTAATTGTCCTTTATTGCATAATTAAGTCCAGAAAATAATTAGCAAGCTGCAGAGTTTGGCAAGGTACACTTGCCTGTGGTTCCGGCTGTGTTTACGGCTCTGACTTCGGCGGGAATTGCAGGCGGTACTCCGGTTGCTGAAACAAACATCACCATCAGATCCAGAAAATATCAATCAGCTGGAAACGCCTGTCCTTGAGTCCAATTTGGAGACAAGGGCAAAAACGACAGTTTCGGGCCAAAACGGGGTCCACCGGTGGGCCCGCTTTGCACCGAAAAATGCGTCAGGGTCAACGGTCTCCAAATTCACCCAACTTAGTGTCAACAGGTCAGAAATGCTGATACGAACCCAACGGAACTTTCAGAATTGAATTCCGATGAGCCGTTCACAAAATCGCCCGTCGAGCGGGGCCTGCGGGGCCCACGACACGCGATTTCGTCAACGTTCTCAGAATCGAACCAAACTTGACCCACAGGACCAGCGTATCGCTACGAGTCCGATAGCGCAAGTTTCGTTTCAATCCGACGTGTGTACACAAAGTTAGGTCAAATTGCAGAAAAGACGGATACGGGGCGAAGTCCGCGGATACGCGTTGATTCCGATGTGCACGCACACCCGAATCAGCTTCTGCGAAATCCCACACGTCCGTATCGACGAGGCGCACGTATCTGTGAAGACCGCGCGCGACCAAGTCGTCCCGTTTGGCGGGGCGGACTCGGTTCCGGGGTGAAACAGGGTCTGGTTTTTCCTGTTTTTGGATCGCGGTGTGCGATCACCACAGGACGCGATGCCCCGAACAGTTTGTCCGGACACCGAGAGGGTCATACAGGCTTCGCGTAGGAATTGACGGAATCGAAAACGGAGATCAGGGTTGCAAGATACGAATACCTGAAGGGGACCGAGAAATCAGGATTTACTGTGTCCGTATCGTGTCCTGGACACGTGTCAGCGTGTCCAGCTAGGGTTCCCTGCGTGTCCGCGGCGTGTCCGCCGTGTCCGAGGCTCTGGGAGGCTGACCGTCGGTCGGCGAGGTCGGGCCGGGGCTCAAGCGGCTCAGGCGAGGTCTCCGGCGCGGTTCACGGCGGAGCTAGGGCTCGGGGGACACGGGGTGGCCGGCGGAGAGCAGCTCTCGAGCGGCGGAGAGGAGAGAGGAAGGGGAGAGCGGCGGGTGGAGGGGCTCTGGACGGTGGCGCTGCACTGGGCGGCGCAGGGAGGAGGTCGCCGGGTGGTCTGGGAGGGAGGTCGCCGGGGATCGGGGCTCGCCGGAGTCAGGAGGTTAGGGTTAGGGTTTGCGGGGAGGAAAGGGGACCGAGGGAGGAGTTTAAATAGGGCTTCGAGGGGCTCGGCCGAGGCGTCGTGGCCGCGGGATCCGGGGGGGAAAGGCGGACGTGGGGAGCGGTTCTCCGGCGAAGGCGGCGGCGGGATTATCGCGGTCGTGGGAGACTGGGGACGGGGGTGAAGGCTGGCGGGTCGGGTCCGGGCTAGCGGGTCCGCCCGACCCGCCCGACCCGCTAGGCCGCGGATGGGCCGGGTCTGTTGGGCCGGGCTGGGCCGGCCCAACGGGCTGGGTAACTATTTAAAAATAATAATAATAATAATATTAGTAATAATAAATAATAATAATAATAAATGAATTAATAAATAATTAAATAATTAAATTAATAGTTTTAGGCATTTAAAAAATAGGTCCGGGGTCCGATAAATTCCAGAAAAATTGCCCTAAGTCCAGTTTTTCATTTTACACCCAAAAATATTATTTTCATAATATTTTAATATTGTTTAATATCATTTAAAAATCATGCAATAATTAAAACCCTTATTTTAAATTACAGAAAATTCCCAGAAAATTCCAGAAAATTGTGAAAAATCCAGTTTTTAAAATTTTGAAAATTCAGGGGGTTTACAATCTACCCCCCTTAAGAGGATTGCGTCCTCGCAATCAAAAGAATAACCGGTCAACAGAGATGACACGGTCGCAGGTATCGTTTGAAAGCACGTCACAAGGGACTTCAGGGAAATACCGTTTCCCTAAAAAATGAAAGTTTACACTTTCCAGGAAATCTAGTTAAAATAAAAGATCTACAACTTTTATGAAAACCAGGTTGTTATTAACAAGTCGCCAATTACTAGGTTGGGGCTGAGGTCACGAACCAACAGGCACGAACTACAACAAGGCTAGAAACGGAAAATCTACGAATCACTTACTCGCATCGACGTCCTGCACAGTCAGCGCATAAGCTTGTCCTCGTCCTTGAGGTAGATTCCTCTGCTGCTGCTGGGCTTGCTGGAAGAGTGCTGCTTGAGGTGCCAGAGGTGGCCTCGGTGCTGGTAGAGCTGGTTGGTTTGCCCTTCGTGCTCCATCTCGATGCTGGGGACAGTCCTTGGCTATGTGCTGATTAGTGCCACAAATCAGGCACAATCCCAACTTGCGTCTGCAGTCTCTCTCGACATGGCCTACCTTGCCGCAGTAGTGACAGGTAGGAAGGGTCTGAGAAGCTGTCCTGGGTGGCTGGAGCGTGTGAGATCTCTTGGCAGATTCTCCCAGTGATGTTCTGTCTGGTGCTGAGGTGATTGGCCGTTTGAGGCGAGACTCTCTCTTGGTGACGCGTTCCATGCGTCGGGCTGCAGCAGAACGTCCGAGTAAGAGGTAGGTGCGACGGATCCGATTAGTTTCTGCAGCTCAATGTTCAGTCCGTCGAAGAATTTTTCGGCCTTTTCTTCCTCTGTCGGGATCAGGGTTGGGGCAAAGTGGCTCAGACGAATGAATTCTGCGTTGTACTCTTCCACCGTCATAGAGTCCTGGGTGAGGCGATTGAATTTGTCCCGCAGTTCTGATCGAGCGATAGCCGGAATGTACATCTCTTGGAAGAGTCTGGAGAACTCTTCCCAAGTGACTCGGTCTGGTCCGAGTCGTGCCTCCTCAGACAACCACCAGTGGTGCGCGTTGCCTGTCAACTGCATTCGGACAGCAGTCATCCAGCGTTCCCGTGGAAGCTCAGCTGCTTCAAGTTGATGCTGAATGTTGGTGAGCCATTCATGAACTTCTGTGGGCTCTTCCTTGCCGGAGAAAGTGCGGGGCTTCAGTTGGCGGAAGTCAGTGATAGAGCCTGTAGATGGCCGTCGAGCTGGTAGGTTGGCCTGCTCCAGTACAGTTACGATGTTGTCCCTCCAGAAGTTGGCTTCGCGACGCTGAGCCTCGTGTTGGACTTGTTGCTGGGCTTGCATCATCGCGTAGATCATTTGGAATATCTGCTGCCCGTTAATTGGCTGTCCTTGTGGGAGTACGGGGGTTGGTGGGACGAACTGCGGCGGAGGTGGAATGTCATCGCGTCGGAATCGGGATGTAGGTTGACCTGCCTGCTGGCTCTGTTGAGTTGTGGGAATTCCTCCGTCTGGTGTCACTTCGTCGTCATAGGTGACACCTGTAGCTTGGGGTGTTCCGACGGGAGTCTCGTTGCATTCTTGTGGGTCCATTTTCCTGTATCAAAAATAACCAATAAGAGGCGTACAGGAATCAAGGCAAGATGCAAGTAAATTATTTGAAGTCGATATAGAGATCAAAAACGTTTCAAGCAAGTGGATGAGATCCTAAAAACTTATCCTATCTTATTGCAGGCCTGTTCGGTCCCTAAGTTGAAACCGAACAATTTAGTCGTAGACCTACATGGGCCACCACAAAAACCATGTCACGCCCCAGTCCCAAAATGACGAGGGACTGGAGAAGCGTGGCAATGGCCAACAACGCGCACCGATGGACAACCCAATTTAATGGCTCCATCAGGGCATGCTTAAGCTGTAGTCTAGCAGTAATAATTACAAGTCTCAGGTATTTCTAATCTCATCCACAGATAACACAGATTGAAGCCAGAAATAATGTAATGAAACTAAATATGCAATATGAAATAAGGTTATCTCGGGAAACAAATCCGAGAATTATTCTGTTACAATAAGGAAAGACAGGAAATAAAATGCTGGAAAATGTAAATACTGTGTAGATGTAGCCGGTGCTCAAGAGAAGTCTTCGGCCACTATCTCGTCCTGTGTTCCTGGTTCTGTTCCGAGGAGTGCTCCGGTACCGTACACTTCTGGGTAGTTCTCTTCAGCTGTACCTGGGGACATCATCCATTCCAGGTCCTCAGGGGACATAGCAAGGTACAGAAATAACTCAAGCCAAATGAATATCAGTGCAGCAATAAGATAATCCGCAGGGTAAACTAAGTAACCAACTATGTGATATGCAAATGAGAGCAGCACTAGAACTCAGGCCGAAGCCACTACAAGCTCTGTGTCGGGGAGCCGGTAGCGGCAATAACTATGAATTACACTATGATATAAACTATGTTTTATATATATATAATATCAGCCTGTAGTCTGTGTGTCTCTCCCCACCCAATGTAATCACACGTCTCATGTCCATGACACGCATAATCATAACTAATGCAGTAAGTCTGATAGCTATGAATCAAATGTCTAAGAATGTAAAGTCTATGTCATCAACATGCAACCTATACAGAATCACCTTGAATGTCTCAGGAAGACTCTGTCTCATGAAATAGTGTCAAGTGTCCTGGGTTCTGGTGTACTTGATAGGACAAGTACGAGAATTATAGGGTCTCGATATCCATGTCTATGTGACGTTACACAACCCCGCGTACGGAGTTGGCACCCGACTATGATCGGACACTAAGCACGTCACACGTTCCCTAGGTCAAGCAGTTAAAACAAGTTTATATTTTAATTCACATGAAAACAAGTAAAATACTTGGTCAAGGATTACTGAGATTTGGCAAGCTTTAATTGTCCTTTATTGCATAATTAAGTTCAGAAAATAATTAGCAAGCTGCAGAGTTTGGCAAGGTACACTTGCCTGTGGTTCCGGCTGTGTTTACGGCTCTGACTTCGGCGGGAATTGCAGGCGGTACTCCGGTTGCTGAAACAAACATCACCATCAGATCCAGAAAATATCAATCAACTGGAAACGCCTGTCCTTGAGTCCAATTTGGAGACAAGGGCAAAAACGGCAGTTTCGGGCCAAAACGGGGTCCACCGGTGGGCCCGCTTTGCACCGAAAAACGCGTCAGGGTCAACGGTCTCCAAATTCACCCAACTTAGTGTCAACAGGTCAGAAATGCTGATACGAACCCAACGGAACTTTCAGAATTGAATTCCGATGAGCCGTTCACAAAATCGCCCGTCGAGCGGGGCTTGCGGGGCCCACGACACGCGATTTTGTCAACGTTCTCAGAATCGAACCAAACTTGACCCACAGGACCAGCGTATCACTACGAGTCCGATGGCGCAAGTTTCGTTTCAATCTGACGTGTGTACACAAAGTTAGGTCGAATTGCAGAAAAGACGGATACGGGGCGAAGTCCGCGGATACGCGTTGATTCCGGTGTGCACGCACACCCGAATCAGCTTCTGCGAAATCTCACACGTCCGTATCGACGAGGCGCACGTATCTGTGAAGACCGCGCGCGACCAAGTCGTCCCGTTTGGCGGGGCGGACTCGGTTCCGGGGTGAAACAGGGTCTGGTTTTTCCTGTTTTTGGATCGCGGTGTGCGATCACCACAGGACGCGATGCCCCGAACAGTTTGTCCGGACACCGAGAGGGTCATACAGGCTTCGCGTAGGAATTGGCGGAATCGAAAACGGAGATCAGGGTTGCAAGATACGAATACCTGAAGGGGACCGAGAAATCAGGATTTACTGTGTCCGTATCGTGTCCTGGACACGTGTCAGCGTGTCCAGCTAGGGTTCCCTGCGTGTCCGCGGCGTGTCCGCCGTGTCCGAGGCTCTGGGAGGCTGACCGTCGGTCGGCGAGGTCGGGCCGGGACTCAAGCGGCTCAGGCGAGGTCTCCGGCGCGGTTCACGGCGGAGCTAGGGCTCGGGGGACACGGGGTGGCCGGCGGAGAGCAGCTCTCGAGCGGCGGAGAGGAGAGAGGAAGGGGAGAGCGGCGGGTGGAGGGGCTCTGGACGGTGGCGCTGCACTGGGCGGCGCAGGGAGGAGGTCGCCGGGTGGTCTGGGAGGGAGGTCGCCGGGGATCGGGGCTCGCCGGAGTCAGGAGGTTAGGGTTAGGGTTTGCGGGGAGGAAAGGGGACTGAGGGAGGAGTTTAAATAGGGCTTCGAGGGGCTCGGCCGAGGCGTCGTGGCCGCGGGATCCGGGGGGGAAAGGCGGACGTGGGGAGCGGTTCTCCGGCGAAGGCGGCGGCGGGATTATCGCGGTCGTGGGAGACTGGGGACGGGGGTGAAGGCTGGCGGGTCGGGTCCGGGCTAGCGGGTCCGCCCGACCCGCCCGACCCGCTAGGCCGCGGATGGGCCGGGTCTGTTGGGCCGGGCTGGGCCGGCCCAACGGGCTGGATAACTATTTAAAAATAATAATAATAATATTAGTAATAATAAATAATAATAATAATAAATGAATTAATAAATAATTAAATAATTAAATCAATAGTTTTAGGCATTTAAAAAATAGGTCCGGGGTCCGATAAATTCTAAAAAAATTGCCCTAAGTCCAGTTTTTCATTTTACACCCAAAAATATTATTTTCATAATATTTTAATATTGTTTAATATCATTTAAAAATCATGCAATAATTAAAACCCTTATTTTAAATTACAGAAAATTCCCAGAAAATTCCAGAAAATTGTGAAAAATCCAGTTTTTAAAATTTTGAAAATTCAGGGGGTTTACAAAGAACCACAACAGTATCAGTTAGGAGTGGGGTGTCGAGTGTTAGCTAGTAGCAGCAACAACAACTAAGAGGGAGTGTGAGTATCAGGATTTGGGTATTAGTTAGTAGTATAGATAATGAGATGGGTGTTGGTAAGGGAATACCTTGGTATCTGTCACGCCCCGATTCCTGCAAGGGGCCGACCGTCCTCGCTTAGCGCATTGCGGGACCGATTGTCCTCGCTTAGCGCATTGCGAAACCGATCGTCCTCGCATGGACGTGATGTCGTGCAAGCCTAAGTTTCGCTTGCACAAGGCCAAAGCTTTAAACAAGGGCAAGTAAGTTATTCAAGACAGAAGCAGCGACACAATATTAGAGAAAGGTAAAGAACACAATGGCATAAGAAAACAAGCTCTTTATTGATAATCAAGATGTGTTACAAGCGGCGCTTGGCCGAGATTATAATTCGCTCAAGCTCTCTCTCTCTCTCTCTCTCTCGATTATAATGACATTGTTCCATACATTACATTCCTTTATAAAAAAAGCAGCTCAAAACATCTCGATAATACTCAAGGCATCAACTCTAGATTTTTAGCTCCTGAGGATAAGGATATGCTATCTCTTCTACGGACGATCCAGTACCTGCGAACAAGCAAACTGGTGGGGGATCAGTACTTTGGGGAAAGTACTGGTGAGTATTATTTTCTATTAAATACGAAAGTTTGAGAAGAAACTCGATTTAATTAAACAAACTAAAGAGAGTATAGAGAGGAGTCCTAAACAGACAATCTAAGTACAAATTTTGTGTTCTAGGGGATGACGATGGAGGGTTAGGAGTGTATCAACTCTCTTTACTCCGTGGACGATCTGAAACGGAAGCTCTTCTCTCTTGCTCGAGTGTAGATTCACAGATAGTCATCCTACCTTTTGTTCGGGTGTGATACTCTACTATTTATAGCCATACTTGTGGCCGTATGGATTTTGGGCTGCATGGATGGTGGGGGTTTGCCACGTGTCCCCTCTTAACGGAAGGGAGCTACAGCCATGCATGCGAATTTGGGCTCCGCTGCCATGTGGACATTTAATAAAATTTTATTGTTTGCTGAGTATCTGGGTGGTTTTCAACTGTTGTAGGCGTGACTTGGTCAGATGGACACGTGGCCTCTATTTGGTTGGAGATAATCACTTCAGTTATAACAACAGGATTTGGTCTGTATGGCGTTTGGGACATATGCGGCTATAAACGCATGGACTCTGGGATGCATGGGTTGCATGGCGGCCAGAGACGTATGTGATGCATGGAGTCTGGACCGCATGGGCCGGAGACGCATGGGATGCATGGAATCTGGGACGAATGGACTGTATGGCGGCCAGAGATGCATGGAACGCATGGAGTCTGAAATGCATGCTCCAGAGCCGCATGGGATGCATGGAGTCTGAAATGCATGGGCCAGAGCCGCATAGAATCTTTTATCGTATTGTACACGTGGTGTTGCATGCTCCTTGAGACTTCTGTCTTTTAGTGAGGTTTAGTTTTTCGAGGCATTCAGAGAATCCTTCTTGTCAGGATTTTTTGTCAGACCTGATCTGGCCGTCAGGATGTCATGTCAGGTCCATCTGCGGCCAAGGTTTGCTTTGACTGTTTGGGCAGCATGAATGTAGCTTTTTTGGGCTGCATGGTGACTATGCAGTCCAATTTCTGCTGAGCTTTGTCGGAGGAGAGCATGGTTATTGGCCGCATGGATCCGTATTTTCCATACTTCTACAAGACCTCCTTCAATATTTTCAAACTGATAAGTTTGAAATACTTTGAATAAGAAGTATGGACGGGGTACATTTGGGCCGCATGAACGTTTAGGTCGCATGGACGTTGTACCGCATGGATGTATGCCGCCAGGCTGTCAAGTCATTCATTGCCAGATTTGCTCTGACCCTTGAGTGGATTCTGTTCGGATTTCGAGATGCCTCTTCACGCGGATCCAAAGCTGACGGCTGTAAAGGATAAGGTCGCCCCGAAAGTTCAACCGCCAGCCGCTGTCATTTGATAACAGTGGAGCGCGATAATTTTGAGGAGTTAATCTTGTCTTTTAGTGGCCTATAAGTAGGGATCTGGAGGAGGAGAGAGAACTTTCTATTTTTGCTGAGATTTTTCTTTTCCTTTGTCTCCGCTACTTCCTCTATTTCCGACCGTCTTCTCCGACTAATCGTCATGGCCCCTAAAGCTCCGTCTTCCTCGTCAAAGGCCAAGAAGGCCGTCGACAAGGGGAAGCGCCCTGCTTCTTCGTCTATAGCTAAGGATGAGGCACCGACCTTTCATCCAGACGTTCAAGTTCCTATCAAGGGTAAGTTTTGGAGGAGAAGTTTGGACACACGGACACTTCGTACGAGGCCCGTTATGCGGATCCTTCCACATGACCATGCCGCATGCTTTATGCGCGAGTCTCTTTTGGCCGCGTGTACGGGTCTTGACTCGGCCGCATGCACCCTTCATGACTTGGTCGCATGGACCCTCCATGATTTGGCCGCATTGAGGTCTTGACTTGGCCGCATGTACCCTTCATGACTTGGTTGCATGGATCCTTTATGATTTGGCCGCATGAAGGTCTTGACTTGGCCGCATGTACCCTTCATGACTTGGTCGCATGGACCCTCCATGATTTGGCCGCATGGAGGTCTTGACTTGGCCGTATGTACCCTTCATAACTTAGTCGTATGGCATCTAACCGTCTTTCTGTCTCTGTTTTTGTAGTGTCTTTACCCGTGGCTCCGTCAGGGGAGGTGCTGGTTGGGCGCGCCCAGACTGCCTTGGGTGTTAGGCTTGATCATATAGTGGCCAATGTCCAGGCACAGATGAATAAGAATCAGTCTGAGGCGAGATAATAGTGGGTCATCCCTCATTCTATTTGCTTAGCCAACTGAACTCCGGGACGATCGAAGGCGACAAGGGCGAACCCTTTTTGAAGCCGATCTTCCTTTTTGGGGATGCTCTCGCCGTCTCGGACCCCTAGGTAGTGAAAATCAAGGAAAGCTGGGACTTCTTCTCCAACAAGATGAAGGTGCATATACCCACGATGGAGCTCCATCTGCCCTTGTCTGCTTTTAATATGGTGCATCTTCAGAGGAAGATGTTGGGTAACCTGACCCTAGACCAAAAGGGGACCCAAGTCGGCCGTATCCGTTTTAACTCTGAGCTGAAAAGAGCGGCGGCGACCAATGAATCGTTCTCTTATTCCATTCGCGGGTTGGAACCTGGCACCTTCGCGAGTGAAATGGGGCCAGATGTCCGTTTTTACGAAGCTGACACTTTTTTAAACCAGCTTGCAGCCAAGGGGTCCTATCCCCGGGGAAGAGTGGCCTGCTCAACTGGGTGTATCATTTTTCTTCTTGCATTTGCCTAACGACGTGGGTGTTAGGGAAGTATGAGCATACCTTGAAGGAGGCCAACCTCTATTACGCCATAAAAGGTTCATGTTATGGTTTGGAGAAGAACTCGAAGTTGTTCGTGGCCTTGGTCGAGATGTATAACTGCCATACCGGGACCTTTTTACTCCTGGCAGGGAGATGAGGCTCGCCCTTCATAAGATATACGATGTCTCGTGATTGCCCTGGGGTGAGGAACCGTATAAGGAATACACCCCGTCTAACGAGGTATTTGAGGAATTAGAGCAGCAACATCTGGGATTTCTCGTTGTATACCGGGAAGTGTTGTGTCACCATAGTACTTTCCAGAAGATTTCCAAGAAGAAGGACAAGATCTCAGAGGGGAGTTTACCCCATATCAAGGCCTGGATCAGTTACCTTTTTAGTACTGAAGCTTCGGGTCAGGTCACCGTTCGTTGCCCCCAAACTCAGAGGGAAGTTGATGACCAAGTGCGTGGCACCAAGAAAACTTCCGCAACTGGCGAAGGATTTGGTAGTTCTGATGACACCTTCAGTTATTTCTACCAAGACACCCAACCATTGTCTAGCAAAGCTGCCTTGGTTACATTCTTGATTATATGGCTACGAACTTGCGTAGTCTCGGGAGGCTCTGGGACGATCGAGAGGATTAGCTGTAACCTCATCCTCCCTGCTGTGAAGTTGATCTTCAAACATAAGCTTGCTTTGCTCACAGTGATGGTATGTAGCATCCATCATGGGATTCGTGCTTTCACCAGCAAGATAATTTTCCAGGACCCCTCTGGAGATTTCAATCGGGTCGAGATGCCTTACTAATATCTAATGGGTTGGTTACTGATGCATTACCCATATTTGATGAGATACTGTGCCGAGGGGACGACGATGGAGGCTGACTCCTTCATTCGTTGATATGGTGGGTGGAGGCTGACTCCTTCATTCGTTGATATGGTGGGATGCCTTGGGCTCATACTGACGTTCCCGATTGTCGGCATGGGCTCGCTAGTGTGGCGGACTATTATTTCTTTGTTTTGTCCCAAAGTTCACAGAGGACAAGGTGAATGGGGTTCAGTGTGCTGGTGGCACTGATTATCAGGTTTTCTCTCCGACGCTCTTCCACTAGATGCTTTTCATCCGGCCTTCCCACTTGGTGTATCAAAATCGGAACCTTGTCTTCCTGGAACCCTATCTGCCGAGTAGGTTCGCCAGGCAGTTTGGTTATAGCCAGCTCTTTTTAACAACCCAAGCTCGTGTCTTGGTTTCGAGGGTAGCGTCCTTGATGGGCCCTGAGCCCGAGATTATTATTTTGCGACTAGTACTCAGGTCCAGTTTTCTCTGCCAGATGATAAAGTTCGCTGGTATATCATGCATGCAGCGGCTGTTTTTCGTGTGGCCGTGAACACCCTCCACCTGGATTTGATAGGGATACCAGCTTTATTGTGGACACTAAGCTGAATAGCCAGCGTGGCAAAGTCGGGGGAAAGGCAAGGGAAAGGTCGTTGTTGTTGACTCTGACTCGGTGACGGAGGATGGGGATACTTCTGACAACCTTTCTCTTCCCATAAATTTTTCGGCGAAGCGCAGGGCCTCCCCGATACGGAGCCCTCCGTCGAAAAGGAGAATATAGGAACCCTCTGTAGCCGCGAGGCCTCGTTATAGAAAGCAGGTTGCTGTTAAGGCCCCTACGCAGGCTGGCGAAGGAGAATAAGAAGAATAAAAAGGATGCGAAGAAGAGGAAGAAGATGAGGCGGGGGTAGGATCCCTCACGGTGGGGGATTCCAGAGTAGACCCTGCTTTGGGTGCTTATGTAGTATTTATAGACCCTCCCAGTTTAATTCTTCCTGGTCTCTTGTATAAATATCTTGGTTCTAGTTTGTTTAACAATTTGCAGACGCAGGGGTAGAAGGATCATCCCCGGCGAGCGGCTGCCTCGATGGTCTCTTACCAAGAACTGGAGGAGGAGACTTCCCCAGAGTCTGACATGGGTGCCTCAGAGCCTGCACCTGAGATTTTTGGATTTCACGAGACAGGTGCAGACGTGTCAGAGCCTGCTTTTGAAACTTTGGAGGCCTACGAGACGGGTACTGGCATGTCAGAGCCCTTCACCCCGTTCGAGCACGTCTCTATGGATGATATAGAAGCCATGGGGAATGCTGCGAGTATGCTAAGCGGGCCGCAACCCCTGTCGCCTTCTCATGTTATGTTATCATGTATACTTACCAATGTAGAGATATTATGGCTTCAGCTTCTCGTTCTTCGGACGAAGCTGACTACTAGTTGTTCTGGCCGTGCAGGCACGTGGATGTGGCCGCCGAAGAAGGTGAGGCGGACTGTCAGGACTGCGGTCTTGTTCAGAGGAGGCCTTATTCTCTCTCTAGCTCTTCTAGAGGTAAGGAGCACCCTAAAGGGTCCATTGCGGGTTCCTATGGTGCGGAGGCGCTTCCCCCTTATGTCGTTGAGGTCCCTTTAGATGGTGGGGTAGCAGGCCGTCTCGAGAAGGATGTTCTCGATGTCCGTGACACCATGGTGGTTGGGTCATCATCTGAGGTTGTTGTGACGCCATCTGGGGTTGGTACGCAGGCGGGAGCCGAATTAGCGGGACGCCCTGGTACTCCTGTCCTGGGTCGCACCACCAGTCTTGCTCAGTTATCGGGTGTCCGGGCCTTTGAGATGGCTATGAGGGATTGGAATACGAGCCATGTCCCTGGTCGCTCCTCCGCTACTGCTTCCCCTTTAAGGTCATCGAGCGTTGTTGTACAACCTGCTGCACCCGCGACTTCTTCTTCGTACCAGCCACCTTTGACTCTGGCAACACTAGAGGAGATTGATGAGAATGTCCAGATATCCCTTCGGTGCTTCTATATGTTTCTGAGAGAGGGGGTCCAGAGTGTGTTAGAGCGGAACAGGTCCTTTGACTGGGCGAAGCGCTTTGCCGAGATTCAGGCGAATTCTCTGAGTAGCATCCATGGCTTAGAAGAGGCGGCGGACCTCTAGGACCAAAAGTTGGTAGAGGTAGAGCAATGTCTGATGGAGCTACAATGTCTGATGGAGCTACGACGGCATCAACATGCCGATATGGGGATACTGATATCCCGTGAATATAAGGAGTTCCCAGCTGGGCTGGATACAGAGAAGGCCATATTTGCTTCCTCTAAAGAAGGTTTACGACGTGACCTCTAGAAGTTGCAGGAGGAGCATGATCGACTTGGTATCCTCAGGAAGGAATGCCTCACCAGGCAAAAGGACTTGACTGAGGAGATCAGAAAGCTCCAAACCAAGCTCGATGTACTGGGGAATAACCTTCGGGAGGTTCAGCAGGAAGATGAGGCTATTTGAACTGAGGCAAGACGGGTAGCGAAGAATACGGCTGTTGTTGCTATTATGGTACAGAAGGTGGATGACCGATATGAGTCCTACGTCCGCTACGAGGATCCCGAGTTCATGGCAAAAGAAGTTGAGCGTTGAGTTAAAGCGCGTCTAGATGGTCAGGTTGCCCATCTCCGTAGGCGGATAGCAGAGTTATGCTCCAAAGATGAGCAACAATAGTTTGCGTTTCATTTTCTGAGACCATCTTCCTTCTTCTTTTTTGAATTTTGTCTTGTGGTTGGGGCGCTAGTAGCCTTTTAAGTGTAGTTTTTCTCTTTTCACTTTAGTAAAATGAAATAAAAGCTTTTTTTTTGCGGTTGTCCATTTGGCTTGATTTGTATCCCGAGAGAGAGAAATGACCACTTCTTGCGCTTCAAGTGTTGATGTGCACCTGACGTATTCACACCGATGTATCAGTTCGGGTCTCTGAGAGAATTATCCCAAATCATGGCAATCATATCTTGGGTTGTGAAGGAGCGAATCGTCGCATCTTGCGGAGTAAATAATTATGACTCAAGAAGTAAGCCGTCGATTTTCCCCTTTTAAGTGGAAGACGATCTCGAAACTCCTTACACAAATTCATCTTTAGTGCGATGGCTTCTGGAGATGCTCCAAAGGAAACTAATATGTCTGTTTTTGCGACGTCGGTTACCCCTGATCCCCGCTTTAGTAAGCCCGAGTTGCTTCCTGTTGAGAGGACAGGAGAAACGTCCACTGTTCGAGTGAACAAGGCGGACATCTTCCAAGAACTCTTGGAAACCCATGCTGATTCGGGGGAGCAAGGTGTTAGAGACGTTCCACGTCAATTGCTCGCGTTCTCAGATGCTTGCATTTTTTATTTTCTTGCTATGCACATCAGTAATTCTAAAGATTCTGATTCCTCTTCTTCTTGATGTTTGTAATCTCTCATTCCTTCTTTTTGTTTTAATAAAAGAAGAAATAACTTTCTTTTGACATCGTGATATTTGGGGTGCTTGATTCTATTCTATCTTTTAGCATTCAATATGAAGACATGTTCAAGAAGTCGTTTACTCTTCTTATTAGCATAGAAATGGTTCATTCGATAGCGGTGTTAGTGTAACTAGCATGCAACGTTCATTTCTATACTTAGCACGGCAATGGTTCTATCTTTTTAGGCAAGCATATAAGTTCTCTAGTTAAGCATGCAGGTTCTCGTTCTATCATTCTCATATGAACATTATCTACTTAGCAAACAAGCATTAAAAAAACTCAAATTCATCATTAAGGCGTGCAATAATCAGATAATGAAGTTCTGCCCACTCACTCAGATCAATCGTCATGTGTTTTGATTGGAAACTCTTCGAGAATACTTTTGCTCGAGCCAGCAAAGTGATATCTCTTGTACATAGTGCCAACGCGGAGCGGGGCACTATAGTATCAAGATACTTGAAGGGAGGTAATGAGTTGTAATAAAGTATTAGGATATTAAGGGGAGAGTTTAATGTAGTGAGTTGATGGAAGTTAGGGTATGTGAGGGGTATCATGTCTAGGTATTGGATATTGCTATATTAAGATACAAAATATGGATAATGTAATTGGATTAGTATACTAAGGTATTATCTAGGTTAAGGTATTAGTGTTATATTTAGTTATTAGCAAATGAGGTATTAAGCATAGGCTAAGGTTATACCCTATACTAAGGTAATGTTATATATATATATATATATATATTATATATATATATATATATATTATATATATATATATATATATTATATATATATATATATATATATATATATATATATATATATATATATATATATATATATATATATATAATAATATATATATATATATATATATATATATATATATATATATATATATATATAATATATATATATATATATATAATATATATATATATATATATAATATATATATATGTCCCCTAGGGTGTAGCTTAGTGGTAAAGCTACGAGACATTTACCGAGTAGGTCTGGGCATCGAGTCCCGGCATCGGCTAAGGGGTGGAAGGGGATTTCGGGTAGGGAATATATATATATATATATATATATATATATATATATATATATATATATAAGATACTTAGTAATATTAGCTAGTATAGACCTAGAAATCTAGGTATCACCTAGAACCAGCTAGTATAGACTTGTATTGGACCTATGAGTTAGGTATGACTCTAGAAGCAAGGTATTGGCCTAGATTGACTAGTATGACCTAGAAATGGCCTAGAAATCATATTTTGACTTATTTAGCATTTTTATTACTTTATTGCATCCAAATGACATGATATTTCATATATAGGTCTGTGTGACACCAGCTCGGACACCGAGTTATACCATTTGCTCAGGACCACAGATGAGTACATCTCTCTATTAGTTTTTATTACATGATAGTGTATATATCATATGTTCTAGAACTGTATACTTGATTCTGACACGTTGTTACACGAACTGGTACTATATGGATCATGTCAGGAGATGTTATCCCTTTATCATGTGCATCGGGTACTCCTTATGCATGTATTTTATCGTGTGCATCGGGTACTCCTTATGAACGTATCAATTCATAGGCCCCGTGTGCTCAGGCCATATTCATGTGTTTCGTGTGCTCACACTATCTCATGTGCTCAATGTGCTTATATTATAATCATGTGCGTAACGTGTTGCGATTGAATCCATGAGTATTGGTCGGGGCGGGAAAGTAGAAGTTGGTTATGTGATCAATCCCTTAGCATAATCATGTGTGTGTCGATTATACACCTCACGAATAATCAAGTTATCATAGAATAATCATGTGCAACATAAGCCAATCACATAGCGAACTTGTACTCTAAATCACATAAACAATATTGTATTCTTTCTTACTTGCAGTTTATTTTATATTGCATGTATTTACCTTTTCAGTTCCTATTATTTTTATTTGCATGTTTCAGCTATATTTTTATTTTCTAGTTACTTGTGCATCTTGTATTCTTTTCTATTACTTGTCATATATTTTCTACCATGTATTTGGAACTGCTTTCAGAGTTTTGTACTTCGCTCCAATCTTGAATGGATTTTTTTCCAGATGATTGGTTAGAGGAGATGTGTCTCATATATTACGAGCCACAAGATGGCGAGCCATCTGAGGTTGCTCCCTTAGAGCATGAGGATCTAGTGCAGCTACCGAGGAGACTTAGCTATTTCTATTATTATATTGTATATGTCTCAGTTAGACATTTTGGCATGTATATTATTTGAGACTTTGTGTTGTGGCTAGACTATTGGACTTAGTTGTGGATTGTATTGTGACTTGTGACTCTTTTCTTCTATTCTATATCGTTCCTTTATCTTCCTTTAGTTTTATTTTGTGATTGAGTATTGATTATCATATTCATATTGTCCTCCATTTGGAGTTGAGATATCATGACAGGTACATTATATATATTGTGTGAGATGTTTAGATAATATTGTTGACTTAGACATCATTCTACCGTCGATGATGTGGCGTAGGCTGGACGTTGTTCACGTACTCGTATCCTCATTTTGGGTGCACGTCATGACAACTACAAAATACGGTTAATATTTGACGATATAAAGTAAACATATAATTGCATATATGGTATCAAAGTTACCTGAAATTGCTCTGAGAGCAATAAAGTTTTAGAAATTACAACAACAGACACAAAACATCATTTTAAAGGGCGTTTCTATACCTTCATTAAATACCTGTTGCACGTCCCCCCTTAACTCCTTCCATTAACTCTCCCATCCCCTTAGGCCTTAACTCCTCCTCCCATTAACTCTCCCGTCCCCTTAACTCCTCCTCCCATTAACTCTCTCGCCCATTTCGTCCTCTTAATTAATAACTGTCCTAGAAACGCCCTTTAAAAGGGCATTTTTGTGCATTTTTAATTTTTTCGCAGAGTTGGTGGACGGTTGGGGGTGGGTGATATTTTAAAGGATATGGATGGAGAACTAAATGAGAAGATGGTTATAAATTAGGGTAGTGGGGATCGGATGAAATTAGGGTGACAGAAACATCCTTTAAAAGGGCATTTTATGCTAATATTAACTGTCACTCAAGTTTAATAATTCATCCAGGTTAATGGATAAATGCTAAGGTGATTTAGGGATAAGTATTAGGGAGTGATGTCAGCTGCTATGAAAACGTTATTTAAAAAGACATTTAGTCACCAAAACACATAAACACCCTTTTAAATGGCGTTTTGTTTCTCTACTCGCAATTTTCCAAATTTTGTTGCTCTTAGAATTTTTTTTAATTACCTTCGATACTGTATATGCAATTATCTGTAAAGTAAATTATATTATACAAGCATACTAGTCACATAAATGTATATTTCCTTTGTGTTGTAGTTGTCAGCGACCACCAGAACTCTTAGAGGCTCTAGCCGCTCTACAAAACTAGAAATTATTGTACCGGCCGAGCGCAGTGCACCCTTGCTCTTTCCAACCGTTGGATTGCATAGGGATGCGTACATACACACATTCCTATAATAATCTAACGGTTGGCATGAATAGAATGCACTGCGTCCGGCACACCCAATAAATAGCCACAAATTTTGCTCCTAAACAACATAGCTTGGGATTCCATCATGTTCATATCATAATTACGATGAAAATAGTTAGACGTCTCCTCAAATTCCAATTCGATGCAATAACCACTAAAACCCGATATTACTTTCTAAAATATTGTATCCTGTCCGTCCAAATTTTGTCGAGACAGACTCCCACCACACTCGGAAATGACTGTACAAAGACAATAGTAAAAAAATCTTTTCTAGTAACATCGGCAGCCAATAATGCACCAGTCGAGGAAACTTGCGGCCACATCTTACTCCCGCATAAAAACATTCCCGTGCGTGCGGCCGCACCAGCAATCTTATCCATAGAAACAAGCACCCGGGAGGCTGAGCAGATATGCTGTCATGTAATTATGTCCCTATTTCTGTCCCTTCTCTATTATATGTAGACCTTCTCTTTTTTTAATATTGGTTGAGACCCACATGTAATAAAGTAGAAATAGAAATAAGAGAGAATTTACTGGACAACATATTTGCTCTGGGCGGGACCCACACCGGCTGGATTCCGAATACTCTTCTGTTTCTTCCTTTCCGGATCATTTCTCATTCCCTCTCCCACTCTTCCCACAGCCTCAAATAAAGGCAAATTATAAGGGCACTACACATTTTACTCGGGGCTAGCCCATTGGAAATTTAGAAAAAATTACAAGTTTGCCATCATGAAAGTTACTCGGGGCTAGCCCACTGTTATAATCAGGACTGTCAAAATTTTGACAGTCCTACCACTTGGAAGGACTCAAAATTTTGACAGTCCTACAAATTGTTAGGACTGTCATAATTTTGACAGTCCCATTTCCCAAAATTACAAGTTTGCCACTCTCATGGTTACTTGGGACTAGCCCACACCAAAGTATAAAAGTGAAATGGCTTTCTATTTTTGGCATTCTACCTAGACTTGAAGAAACTCTCGTTCCACCAAGCCCAAACCTAAATTTGGAAATTGCTAGTTGTGATTGGAGGATGATTTTACTTTGGTGATACTCCAAGGAATATTCTTCCGGTATGTCTTCGACAGTTTTGACAGTTATATATGCACATTTATATAACTTTAGGACTGTCACAATTTTGACAGTCCTAGTGTATACTAGGACTGTCAAAATTGTGACAGTCCTAAAGTTTGCCCACTGTCATATATGCACATTTATATAACTTTAGGACTGTCAAAATTTTGACAGTCCTAGTGTATACTAGGACTGTCCAGATTGTGACAGTCCTAAAGTATGCCCACTGTCATATATGCACAGTTATGTATGCAGCTCAAATTGATAGTTTAAACTTTGATACAACTTTTACAAGGCAAAATTAAGTCAAAGTGTCACAACAAGGCAAAATTAACTCAAAGTGTCACAACAAGGCAAAATTAACTCAAAGTGTCACAACAAGGCAAAATTATAGTTTAAACTTTTACAACTCAAAGCCTCAATATCGTCAAAAGTCATATTCAGTCAAACGTTTACAACTTTTACAACTTTTACAGCTCAAATTTTGACAATTCTCAAAAGTCATATTCAGTCAAACTTTTACAACTCAAAATGATTGTTTAAACTTCATGGCACCTCTTCGTGCGTTGCTCTCTATTTTCCAAGAAAGGAAATTCTTTAGCGTTGTCGATTTATTGGAGTTCGTCATTGATTGTCATATAATTCGAACCCTGGCAACTTACGAGGCTTCTCCCCAACTTCTTCACTTTTCTTGCCTATTCATGAGAAATGAAAAATTTTGTTAGCCACAGTTACAAATATCAAACTTAAGGTCTACAAGTAGGCTCACCATCTTGACCAGTGCAGTATACAAGACCGATTTGGCAGAAAGATCTGACGGTACACACACAATATCCCCTCCGCGTTGGAACAAGGTCGGTAGTCCGACACCGGCGTAGTAGGCGAGGTAGTCGTCGCTGCACTCCGCCATATTGACTGCTGCTTGCCGGTCGGTATCTCTAATAACGTGGCGTTGCCACTCGGTGAAGAAGGCCGATACCCAGTTGAACGACGCAGGAATATAGTTTAGCGGTTTGGTCCCGCACGGAGGAGTTATCATTTGCAAAGTGCGCCTTGGGACAGTTTGTACGTAGCCAAACTGACGGAGCACTCTATCCGGCATATAAGCCTCTACGATTTCATGACAACTGATAAGACCGTGATATAAGGCGATTGGTTGCAATGGACGGCTAGTCTGTCGCAAATCACGGTATGGATCCCATATAATCTGCACCACATAAAATTTAGCATAACGTCATTTAGCATAACATAGTAAATTAATACCAATTAAGTACAGAATTAGATCCAAAATTTACCTCTTCTGTCGTCAAATCTTCGAGTGCATGGCGTAGGGCGGCCAATGTGTGAGAACATATGGCATCTTCCTTACTTGGCTTCCATCGGCACATTCTAGGCAGGTTCTCGTCATACCCTCGGTTCAGTTTCGTCCGCTGCAGGGTTGGAAAGTGCTCGTATATCCATGCCTTCACGTTACCAGGTTAAAAATATATTAGTCCAAAAATAAACAACACAATTTAAATTTATGTATACAAGTTGACAAAGATATATCTGTACATGGAGTAGAGTCTGGCATCCGGATATTGTCTTCGAACCCACACGGGATGCCGTACCAAGCTCGTGGTAAAGGTATGCCAGTATACCGCTTTCCCAAGATATTTCGTCCACCGTGTCAATGTTGTCCAAATTGAGGAGATACTTGGCATTTATGGACGTTCCTGACTTATCGGTAATGCCGACAGCCCCTAAGATGAACTGCATATATCCGCGGACCACATTATCGCTATTATCAATTTCGGGGGCCGGCTCAGCCAATATCTCCTCCAAATATTTTAGAGGAAGTCCGTAGGACTTCTTGAATTCTCGAAGACTAGTAAAACTAGTGTCATCAACTCCCAGACACCCAGATACATAATCGACAATATAGTCGTAATAGTTGATGCTCGACTTATCAAAAGTTTGATTCATCATGGGACGACCATCAACCCTAAGTCCCAATAAATGATGGACATCATCAAGGGTAATCGTCAACTCCCCATTGGGTAGATGAAAAGTGTTGGTTTCTGGATGCCACCGTTCTACAAATGCTGAAATTAGTGCATTATCCACCGTCGTATATGAGTAGCTACCCAAATATTGTAGACCGGTGGGACTGTTTTTTGCCTTCACATCATCTCCCAATAATTCATACCTCCATGTATTGCATTTTTTTCCGTGGTTGATCACCGTCAACATACGACCACTCTCCTGAAAAGTCAACAATTGGATGAAATTATACCTCTATGTAAAATGAACTTTGAACTTACAACTATATATAAATTTATCATAACGTAATGTACTTACAGGATTGTTCCATATTTGGTATGCAATATGGTTTTCGATCGACGGTAACATAGAGCAACCGTTTGGACGAGTGTCGACTTGACTATCTGCCTGCTTAGAAGGTCTTGAACCATCAGTAGTCCGGTTTTTGAGAGTTTGTGGAAGACTCTCGACAGGACTATCTGGAGGCTGAGAAGGTCCTGAATCATCAGTAGGCCGATTTGGAACATTTGGCATGTCCTCATCGGAGGAGGAAGAAGAACCGGAAGAACTAGGAGGAGCACGTCTCTTCGAACGAAGGGCAGTCTTCTTCGTCAATCGACGTTTCCTCACTTCAGGGCGTGCCTCGGGCTCGCGGATAGTGACGCCTGGTTCAATAGTACGCGAAACTGTGCGTTCCTTACGCATCGACGCAGTAGGGCGTCTTCTCATATCTTCATCCACAGTGTCCTTTCCTGGGGCATGACTATAAGACAAAAAATTAATTTCTATTTAAACATAATAATTTAATTTTACATTCAGGACTGTAGAAATTTCTACAGTCCTGTAAGTATACAGGACTGCAGAATTTTCAACAGTCCTAATCTTTTAGGACTGTTGAAATGCCTACAGTCATATATAAATTTAGGACTGTAGACTATTCGACAGTCCTTAATATAACTAGGACTGTCGATTTTCCTACAGTCCTAAATCTATATGGGACTGTAGGAAATTCTACAGTCCTGCCCGATACTGCTCGACAATGTCGACGATTCTCGACATTGTATGCCCTAAAATCGTGTTCGATCAACCAAGTGAACGTCTAAACTACATCCTAAACTCCGCCAAGGATTTGTATGCCCTCATTTGAAGAATGGAAAGAAAATCACTCAAAATTTTCAAAATGCAATAGGATTTTTGAAAATTTTTGGACAATTTTGCAAATAAAATAGCACAAAGAGAATGATGATTTGTACCTTGCTTCTTTCGAGACTTTGGGAGCCATCGACAAGGAGGAGGAGGACAGACTCTCGGAGATCGGCCGGCGGGAGGGGGGAGAGCTCCGGTGGGGTGGGGAGGGTTTGGGAGTGTTTGGGAGGGTTTGGGAGTAGTGGGCTAGTATGAGTAAAATGTTGGGTTAGTGTAAGTAAAATTTCCTCCTTAGTGGGCTAGTCCCAATCCTGGGCTAGCCCCAAGTAAATATGATAGTGCCCTTATAAAAAGTCCAAATAAAACATCTCACACTCCGTAGACCCACTGGTCACAAACCCACACTCATCCACTGTAAAGTGTGGGACCAACTTATCCCAGTGGTTGAAAAACTGAGTTTAGATTTAGAGCTTGTGGACTACGTCACGCCACGTCACCCAAAAAGCGCACCTTAATCGGACATCCGCCGCTGGCTGGCCGCCACGTGTCGGAATCCCCGGCTCTTTTCCACAAGAAATCTTCGTGGCTGACATTTTTCCTGAAAATAAAAAATCAAAAGCAAAAATTAGAAACAAAAACTTCTTCAAGGAGGAGGAGGAGGAGGAGGAGAAGGAGAAGAAGAGCGGGGACTCTACAGAGCTCTTCTTACTTTCTTCTCTATTCGATCAGTTCTTAGTTCCAAAATTTCGCTCATCTTCATCGAATTTCTCGTGGATTTGTAGCAGTTCTTGATCTAGAAGTGCTTCTTTTTGCGTTTGGAACCGGTCCCGCCAGAGGTGAGTCCACCGTCTCCGATCTCGCTCGAAATCTAGGGTTTCCGTGGAAGCCGAGCGACTAGACTCTTTCTCAGTGAGTTCACCAATTCCACCCTGTTTGGGAAGTAATTGGGTTTGTTAGAGATAGATCATGAGTTACTACTTCCGGAAAGTAGAACGTTCGGTCATCTTCGTCGAAGATCTGAAGGCGAAGTGACTGGAGAAAATTTTCCACTTCTGGATCAATCTCTTGATTTGGAGTTTGGACTTGCGGACTGGCGAATGGAAGCGAATTCGTCGGGGGAGGATTTTATAGTGAAGGTAGCGCACAGCGCGCGATCGAATATGTCCTCTGATTATTTGCTTGATTTTGAGATTTTATTTATTTATTTATTTATTTTTGTTGTTGTTGTTTTTCTTTGTGGCAGGCTAGGAAGCCGTACACAATCACGAAGCAGCGGGAGAAGTGGACGGAGGACGAGCACAACAAGTTCGTCGAGGCTCTGAAACTACACGGAAGGGCCTGGCAAAGAATTGAAGGTAACAAGCGACACCGACACGGACACAGTCGCTCCTAAATACGTTAGGATACGCAGCTCGAATTTGCAATTTAAACTTTTTAACTTGACTAGCTGCAATTTTTTTTTTTTTTTTTTTTTTTAAGTTGGGAGTGTTTAGGTTGACATAGGGGGCTTCTTGTTGCAGAGCATATCGGCACGAAGACTGCTGTGCAGATTAGAAGTCATGCACAAAAGTTCTTCACAAAGGTCCAGTGAATTTTTCTCTTTATTTATGTGTTCTAGAGGTATAGATTTGTTTCATCGCTATTTGGAGTTCGCCATTAAGTAGACTGCTTACTGGTGATTACTTCTTATACTTGTAGTTTCTAAGAAAACTAGAATCCTCATTCGAATTGATTATTAAGTCCTTAGAGAATTGCAATGTGTGATGTCAAGCCTTGATGTAGGTAAGGGTTTGTCAAATTATGAAAAGAATGTAATAACTCAGATACTAGTGAATTTAACTTATAATTTCATAACAAATGCCTGAAACTTACCCTGGAGAACTTATTTGCCAATATATCCATGATTCACTTGAAGGTTTCCACCCTTGTCACTAAGACAGGCCGGTGAGAAATTATTCAGTGGGTAGGGCTAACCACGTGGTAACGGTGAGCCTTGAGTCCCCTCCAATAGTGCATTGCCACACCATTAAGACTAAATTAGGGGGAAAAACAGAGAGTGGTGTGACGATGCACTATTGGAGGGGACTCAAGGCTCACCACTGCAACGTGGTAAGTCCGACCCACTCAATAATTTCTCCGGGTCTAGACAATAGTAGCCACACAAAAAATGAGGGGGAACAAAAATACATTAATTTGAAATTTAATGAGGGCACATGTGTATGTCTTGAATTCCGTTGGCCCATTTCAATTTTTGGCCCACTTTGACAAATATGGTTGTTACATTTTGTTTGGGGAGAAAAACATAGACGTTTTTTTTTTTGGGGGGGGGGGGGGCAAGCCCGGAGCTCATCATTGACCTCCCGGGCACGATGCTGGGTTTGACCCATTTGGATATTGGTTTCCTCTATTTATCTACCATTTATATTTTTATTAAAATATTGAGAGAACTTTGGTGTATTTTGGGAGCTACGGTTTGAGAGTTGAAAGGCAATACTTGTAATTTCTCTTTTTGGAATTAGAACCATCTCTGATCTTCACCCGTTGAGTAGGTCACCATGATCGAACCACATTAAATCTTTGTGTTTGTTCTATTATTTTTCTATTTTTTTCTTTGATTTCTATGTTTTGCTATAACAAACTGGTATAAGATCTTTTGGTTTTGCGATCACGGCTTCGGTTTTATCAACGAAATTCAACATTGAGAAGTTTGACTTTGATGACAACATCAAATTTAGTTTTTGGCAAGTTCTGATGAGGCAAGTTCGGATGATGGTTATTCTAACACAACAAATTTTTTAGAAACCCCTATTCGTAAAGTCGAAAAATCATGCTACCATGTTCGATGTGAATTGGGATGAGATGGATGATAAAGTCCTTTCGGTCATTCTGTTATGCCTATCAAACAATGTTCTTCGGAAAGTTTTAGTGGAGAAGATGACGACTAAATTATAGACGAAATTGGAGAATTTCTATATAATGAAGTCCCTCAGCAACAGGCTCATCCTGAAGCAGCTTCTCTATACCCTTCGTATGAGAGAAGGTACTTCTATCAAGTCTATCTCTTGTTAGTGACTTAAATTCAATCATTATAGACTTTAGTAGAACTCATGTTAAGATTGATGATGAAGACAGTACCCTATTAGTTTTGTGCTCTCTTCCAACCTTATTTGAAGCACTTTAGATGCACTATGATTTATGGGAGAGAAACCATCTCGGTTGAGGATGTCAAGGTGAACTTGCTGAGCAATGAGAAGCTTGACAATGAATTGACATGAAGCAATAATTTTAATGAAGGTGTCGATCATTTTGTTGATAAAGAAAGGACAAAGGAGAGGTTCAAATGGTAACAAGAGTATTGCAAGGTAAAAGCAAGGTTCGCATTATCGGTATTGGAATCTATATCAGATTGTTCCTATGAGTATCGTGTCGTTGGTATCAGTTGTATCAGCGGTTTCGGATTTTTTGGTATGGAAAAGCAAATATTTATTAACAAATTATTATCGTTTTAGAAAATATATTTTATATATTTAGGCATAATTAAGTATTTTCAGTGTTGTTTTTTAGCAGTTTTGAAATTGAATGAAATAATAGTCACCCTTGCCGATTGGTTTACATTTGATAGATTAGTTTTCTTCTTTTACATACTTTTACAACCTTACTATGCTTTTACACCCTCGTTGATTGGTAATTTTTGTTCAATTGTTTTTGCCGAATTGACCGGAAAAGAGATCCACGATGTCGGTATCGGTCAGTACCGGGTATCGGTCGGTATCGGATCAAGACATGCCTAACCATATCGGTATCGGTCGTATCGGATCGGTATCGATCGATACTGCAAACTATGGGTAAAAGTCCAATCACAAGGATATGACTAATGCAAGAAGAAACGACACATCAAAACAGACTGATATTGAAGAACAAGCAAAAGTATGTAGAAAATAATGCCAAGAAGCTTCGTTCCGCTAAAAATAGTGTTTTAGAAGATGATTCGTCTAATTTACTTTTAGTGATTGACGACATTTATTTTCCAAGATTATTGGATCCTTGACTTAGGCTGCTTCAACCACGTGTCATGTGACCCAACACGTATTGGTTCTCCATATGTGAAGTTGTTGATTGTGGAGTTGAATGTTGCTTCATACAAAATTGTTGGAAAGGTGATTCTTTGAGTGAAGATGCACGATGTTGTTGTCACGGGGCATTAAGTCCTTGTATTTTGTGCTACTTACGACTGAAATTACTAGATTATCCTGGAGGAGGTTTTATGATGTATAATGTTTGATGATGATATTATCTTGGTGATGAGAGTAGAGAATGGTTGGATGCTGAAATAAAAATATGGACATAAACTTTGGAATGCAATAGTTTTAAGATTTGTAGGAAAAGGATATAAGATATAAGATATAACTTTAACAAAAGGGCAAAGGTAAATGATAGTGGAGTATATTGATGAACAAAAGATACCTAAGAGTAATAATTTTGGTATCTAAGAACAATCTTTCTTCACGATAGAGAGATTGAGAATGATGTCATGCATAGAATTAAAACAAGATGGTTGAAATGGAGGGTGCTTCTGGAGTACTTTGTGGTTGAAAGATATATTTGAATTTGAAAGAAAATTTTATAAGATGGCTATATAGATGGACACGAGATACCTAAGAGTGATAATTTTCGATATCTAAGGACAATCCTTTATCACGATGGAGAGATTGAGAATGATGTCATGCAAAGAATTAAAACAAGATGATTGAAATTGAGGGTGCTTAATCCATGTTTGTCTTGGAGGAAACCTTTGAATTTGAAAGAAATTTTTTATAAGATCTATTAGACCCGCCATGTTTTATGGATCAAAGTATTGAAAAATTAAGAAATATGTCCAAAAAATAGTGTACCAGAAGTGAAAATACTAAGATGGATTAGTAGCGATACATTAAAAGATATGATAAAAAAATAAGTATATTTGTGGGAAGTTAGAGGTGACACCAATTAAGAACAATATTTGAGAAAATCGTCTTAGGCGGTTTGAACATGTGCAACATAGACCAATAGATGCACCAGTGAGGAGGAGCGATAAGATAATAGTTAAAGGAGCCTTAGGACTAGAGGTAGGCCAAAACAAACATGGATTAAAGTTTTAAGTTAGGATATGTTTTTTTTAGTGTTAGAGAGGACACGTCCCTTCACAGAACTGAATGGAAGAAATGATTCAAACAACCGACCCCAACAATTTGTAATAAATTCTTTGTTGTTGTTGTTGTTATATTAAGTTGTTTCGGTTTATGTACCTGTTGTGTCTATCTATTTGCAGTTGTTTTTATCATTGTATCTTTATTCATTATAAGAAACAACTTCCAATTGGGATGTATGGTTGATTTTCCTATAATTTCTCTCTACAATATTAGGTTCTATCTTTTATGTATTTCCATCTTCCATGCCATCATCTGAAACACCATGGTATCTGAGCAAGATTCATGATCATTAAAGAATAGGCCGAGTTGACACCCACTTGCTTTCTTCTGGTAGTGTTGTAGTTATTGTTCTTCTCTTTGACGCGGTGGCAGGAGATCAAGGATGAAGAAGAGAATAAAGTTGTTAGCCTTCATATACATTGTTGACTCAATATCTATCGAACTTTTGGATGAAGTGGTAAATTAACAATGGTATCAGAACCGGATCAGTGATCCTCAGAGGAGGGGTTGAGCAGGCATCTTCTTTGGACATTTTATTCCCCCCTTTGATGTAGTCGGTATTTCTCCCAATCAAGAGGCAAGAGGAAGAAGAAAAGGAAATCTTTGAAAATTTCGAAGAAAAGAATGATAAAAAATATATAGAGGTTAGATTCAGAAAAAAAGAGAAGAAAAAGGAACTAAAAGGGAGAGAGAACTTTGAAGAAGAAAGAAGAAAAAAGGAGATGCTCTGATTGAGTTGAAATATAGATATAAAAAAGCAAAGGAAAATTGTTTTGGTGGAGTAAAAGGAAAAACTAGATTACCCAGCAGATTCTCCACAGATCAATCACCGTTGCCGTTCATCAGTAGACCACCCATCAGATTCTAACTAAATCTTATTTGAATGGTCTGTCATCAGTAGGACTGGTCTAGGACTTATGAGGAGCTTCCACTTCCCTTTTAGGGGCCAACTTCGATGGCACACATCATGGGTCAACTCCTTTACGGGTCAACTCCTTTACGGATCTCATTGCTTGCTAACTATAACTTGGGTTAAAACTCTATTAGTGAGTGAACCTTGCAACCGCAAGGTTCATGTTTCTGATTGTATGAGGTTATGTACCTAGCTACTGCAATCAAGTTTTGATGAATGCAAAATCTTTCTCATTTCTTCTTGTTTTTGCCATTTTGTGTATTACAGCTTCTTCTAGTTCTTATGAGTCTATTGCTATAATAGCAGTAATAAGTTTTTCTTTCACAGAAATGGTCAGTCACATGAACGTATTTCCACCGAGCAGCTCTATGTAAGGGTCATGTATTTAGTTGCGTCACTAACCCTTGTATCTTTTAAATATCTTCCATGTTTGTGGTTGCCTACCCTTCCAACTCATCTTTTTAACATCTTCCATGTTTGCATTGGCCTACAGCCCCCTATCTATAACTATTCTTATTTTTTATTTCCAATCATATCGTCAACTAGCCTCCATTGGGCCCTTCCAAAATAATTGTCTCATGCTGTTTCAATATTCCAAAAGTGTACAAGTGCCATGGGCTACACGCTGATGTAGGTTTTGAGGAAGGTTGTAGAAAATTTTACCCCTATTTACAAGGTTCGTAGTATCGGATCCTTCCTATGAGTAATAGGATAGGTGGTAACAGCAGTATCAGCATGTTTGTATCGGAGTATCAAATTTTTTGGTATTCGAAAGCAAATAATTATTAAAATTTTAGAATTCTTTTTATACATTTAGGCATATTTTTAAGTATTTTTTGTGTTGTTTCTTGGTAGTTTTGAAATTGAATGAAATAATAGTCACCCTTGCTAACTAGTTTACCTGCAATAAATAAGTTTTTTTTTTTCATTTACATGCTTTTATAACCTTAATATGCTTTTGTACCTTTACTGATTAGTCTTTTTCGTTCAATTTTCTCTACCGAATTGGCCCGAAAAGAGACATCCAACGTTGGTATCGGTAGTGATCGGTATTGGATCGGGACATAACACACCGTATTGGTATCGGCCGATACTGAAAAAACTATGCCAATTTATGAAGCTTCTTTTGTATGAACATTCTTCTAGGACAAGCACTTAGCCTATAACTATCACGCCAAGTGATGCCCTATTACTGATGAAGCTAGTGGTTGAAGCTCCTATATTTGCTCTGAAGAAAAGTAATCTACAGTGTTTTTTGCAATTGAAACTACACATCTTTTACCTGTGTTCCTTATTTTTAGTCACTAATAATTCAAATCTTTATCATTTATCGATATATGTTTACAAGACTGGCCTTGAAAAAGCTTTTCAATCAGAATTTTGCATATGCTGTTGAGCAAAGCTATCGGCCTGTGTTATAAGTTATAGTATGCCTTCTCATATGTCCTGTAATATATGAGTTATGAATAAAATTTGGTTCTTCTTTGTTAGAATTGTTATTTTTCACGTAATCTTACAAGAAAACCTATTAGTATATTGACATCAACAAAGCTTTTATCCCAAATTTTGCGGTCGGTCATTTGAATCCTTTTATTCCATTCATCTCTGATAAGGGAAATGTCCTCTGTGACATAAGCTAAAACAAGAAAACTTATTGGTTGTCATATTTTAAAAAAGAGAGTATTATTGGATTGCTGAAATTCAAAACTTATTTTTGAGACATTTTTAAAACTATATTTTATTTCCTTATAAAATTGCTTCGAAGTAGCATAACGCCCCAGAATGCATGTTCTGGAGAAGGGTTTAGACTTGCAACCTTGGTCCTATTGTAATGAAGTATTTTCGGGACTCAAATCCCATCTTCCAGGATGCAACTACTTTTTCTACCTCTACATGAATGTTAGTTTTGGATCTAATGTTCGAAAAATCATAATGCTATGTTTACTACCTCTACATGCAACCTTTGTCCTATTCTAGTGTTTGAAAATTTCCATTTTCTCGGGCTCAAATTAATTTTGTAGGATTTTTTTAATTGTTATAACTGCATATGTTGATATCTGTTTTGTTATCATGTTGAGAAACATGTTATCAAAAGGATGTAAAATCTATAAATGCTATATTATTTTTAAAGAAACAATGGAGCTTCGTAAACATTAAGTTGGCTTGCTACATTATGGCCTACCACCTACTGAACTTGTGCTTTGGGATGTAGTCAGTACCAAACCATATGGCCCTATTCAAATATTTTAAGATATATTTCTACCTTTTAGTATGACTTCCTTCAGCTGGAGGCTTGCCAGCATATCCGTTCCTGATCTTTGCAAGTTCCGTCATGCTATTGTGGTTGTGACTGTGGTGGGGTAGGAGTGAGGAGAGTAAGGGTCCGTTTGGATAGTCTTTCTGAAATTTGTTCTAAAAGTAAGTTATAAAGTTGTTTTCTGAGTATAGAGATTCTGAGTTTGTGTTTGGTTACTTTCATCTGAAAAATGATTTTAAAACACAAATTTTAAAATTTTTGTTTGGTTAAAAAGTTTTAGAAAATAATTTTGTTAGTTGTGTCCATTCATATCCAACTGTCCCTCTCAAACATGTCCATCTCTGTGCCATGAGTCCCATCTCTCAAACGTGTCCAACCTCTCCGCCATCCCCACCAAAGCCGACGTACGAGACATGCACGAAGACGAACATGGTCATGGTCTTCGGCGAGATCACCACCAAGGCCGACGTCGACTACGAGAAGATCGTCCGCGACACCTGCTGCTCCATCGGCTTCGTCTCTGACGTCGTCTGCCTCGATGCCGACCACTCAATCATTCCCCCGGAGGCAGGACACACGCAGTTCACTCGGCCTATTCTACTTTAGGAATATAATATTTGATACGGGTTTGCCGTAATGTTGGAACTATGGCGAATGCATCTATCGTCATTGATGCAACGTCCTCGTCAACATCGAGTAGCAGTCCCCCGAATCGCCCAAGGCATCTACGGCCACATCCTATCCACCAAGCTCTGTGTCAGGCTCACCGAGGTCCGCAAGGAGGACACCAGACCCTAGCTCCGGCCCAACGGCAAGACCCAGGTCCGTGCAAGGGGATACTGCACTGTAGTTTCCCGCTCTGCGATGGCACTATGTACAAGAGATATCGGTTTACTGACTAAAAAAAAAACTTCCTGAAGAGCTCCTTGTTGAACCAAAAGACGACTGATCTAGGTGAGTGAGCAGAACTTTATTCTCTGATTCTTGCACGTCTTAATAATGAATCTGAGTTTTATAATGCTTGTTTGCTAAGTTGATAATGTTCACATGATAATGATAGAACGAGAACCTGCATGCTTAACTAGAGAACTTGTATGCTTGTCTAATAAAAGAACCATTGCAATGCTAGTATAGAAAAGAATGTTGCATGCTTAGAATATTGTCACTGCTATTGAACGAACCGTTGCCATGCTAATAAACAAGAGTAAAAGAATGTTCGTATGTTTCTATCGTATGCTAAAGATAGAGTAGAACTGCATGCTTAGTTAAAGAGATAAAATAATGGTGTCATGTCTGTTTTAATAGAGATTGCTTGCATGTTTTTCTTATCGCTTTAAAAGATGGAACTATTTGAAATGCTTGAACTGAAACAAGAGATGGCGGCTTGTCCGCACAGAGAAAAGAAGAGAATTGATAGATAGTCTGTTTGTTCATAACATATGCATTATAGAGTTTATCTGATAGAGTAACATGCATTGCATCGGTCTGACAATGGCTATTAGTGAAGTGCTGAACCGTGAGTCCCGGTTGCTAATTTGAGCATATTTTAGTACAGAGCAACCATGAGTCACAGCTGCTATAGCCAGATAGAGTTAGGACACCCTGAGAAAAGAAGTCCTCGTTATCAGGCGGGTGTCCTGTCATTAGTTAGCTGGATCATGTGTCAAAGCAGCTATTATGAGCGTATATTAGTGCAGTCCTGGGCCATGATAACATCGCTACTAATCCTGAGGAACTCGGGGACCATCATATAGATAGGTCATCTCTTTCGCATGATAAGTAGTGGCTTTCAAAGATGTTTTCAAAGAAGTGTAATCAGACTCTTATCCTTTACGGCATGAAATGAACCTAGGTAAAACTAGCAAGATAACTAATAATGTAATATTTTATCACATGCTTACTTAGTGTTGGTTTTAGTGAATGTTGCTTTTGTTCGTTTTTTTACTTACCAGTGCTTTCCTCAAAGTACTGACCCCCAACCAGTTCTGTTCGCAGGTATTGGATCGTCCGAAGAAGCGATAGCCGAGCCTCATCCTAAGGAGCCGGAGATCAGGAGGGGATGCCTTGAGACCCATTGCAGATGTTTTGAGATGTTTTTATATAGAGGGACAATGTATGGAACGATGTCATCGTATTCAGAGAAACTCATGCCTTGAGCTCTACTTCGTATGATCAGATGGATTGTTGTTTGTAACACTCTCCTCCGCTGCAAACTCGATCTGTTCGATGATAACCAAGACGATTAATGTTGCCTTGTGCGAGTGCAACTCTAGGCTTGCCCGACATCACGTTCCGATGAGAACGATCGTCCCGCGGGAGCGCTGGCGTGGTGATTTCACGTCCAGCGGGGACGATCGGGACCGCGGGAGATCTGGGCGTGACATCGCACCGTCTGAATAGCTGAGGGAGGCGGTGATGGTGCCGGACATGATGTCGTTCTCGGCCAACCGGTACATGGCGACGCTCACCCTATTCCTCTCTCGCCAGCATCTCCACCGAATTGAGGAGTCGGACTCTGTCGAGGTCGTCCTTGCATGAGGAGGAGGGGAGATGGAACCACGAAGTTAGGATTAAGGTTTTTGGAAGAGGACGTCCCCGCGCTCCAGATCCGAGTCGTCCTCGCATGAGGAGGAAGGGGAGAGGGAGTCGGACTCCGTCGAGGTCGCCCCAAACCGTCGACGTTTCAGCGCTCCAGATCTGACCTCTAGAGCTTGGTGGACAAGGTGGCGCCATGGCTAGTCGTCCGGAGCATCGACGCGAGCCGACCGGCCATTGACGCGAGCATCAGTTCCCATTCGGCGCGTCGACGCGAGCCGATCGACTGTCGAGAGGGAGACCAACAACTCCTCGCCGAAGGAAGGGGGGCAGCGGCGACAATAAAATAAGCTTTGTGAAAACTGTGTCCAAACGTAGAGAGGGAGTTTTGTAGGGAGGGGTGTGGACCCTGGTCCAGTGAGATTTTTTTTTAGAGAAGTGATCCTGAAAACAGCTTTCAACAATGTTGTGAAAGCTGAGTTTAAATTGTAGTGCCCCATTCCCCCTATTCGGGGAGCATGACTAAGAAATACTTGGTATCGTTCGATCGGGACAGATTGAATCAAGATTCTTTTCTCATTATGGATTGGTTTCTTCGGAATCAGGTCCCACATTCAGCGGATCGTGCCTCAAGGAAGGACTCGGCGGCAGAGTCGAGAGGGCTTTTTCGTTGCGCTGGTTTCTTTGCCTGTTTTCGATGCCGCTTGATTGCTTTCTTGTTGGTTTTGTGACTTGCGTTTTCTTGAACGGTTTCAACGGATTTTATTGTCTTTGTTCTTTGAATTTTGCATTTCGTATCGAACCCTTGGAGACCGAGACAGGAGATATTGATCATATGTTGATGCGTGCAGGTGATCGCGTAGGCGACGCGCAAGCGGAGTCTTGAAGATCTCCCATTTCTTTCCCGATTCACCAACTAAGTGAGTGGCCTTACTCCCGAATTGCGTCATTCTTCCAAGTCTTCATTCCTAATAATTTGACTCGTTTGTGCGTTCCGCTCAACGATACCAAAAGGATAAAATTTGAGTCAAGATAAAAGAAGTAGACTTGAACACTTAATGCTTGTCACATAAATTTCTATACTGTCATATTGTTGCGTGCTTGTCCGCTATACATGTATCTATTTTGTGTTCAGTTGTAGTTAGAACTTATTCATCTATAATTGTTCAATGGGTAGTACATAACTTGTGATTTGATCATATCAGATAGTAGACAATGCCATCGCACTGTGCTAAAGTAGTTATGTTCATGTTGATGTCTTGAAATGCTTCGTATGTTAACTTAGTGTTTAGATCGTCAATGGTCATGGACAACTTGTGCACAAGGTATACGGTTCCTGCGAACGGTTGTCGGGGCACCGGGGTCGATTCGTCCCGGACAGAACAACAATTAGTCGTGTTAGTAACTTAGCACGGGTGAGGCTGGAGTTTGTAGCGGGGCTCGCTACCTGCACTGCAAGTATCGCCGTCTACCCAGACTATAGTCCATGGTGGCTAATCAAGATAGTGATCCTTATGTATATTTAAACTGTGCAAACTGTCTTCGTGGCAGGGAAGGTCATGGTAAGTTTTGTACAGGTGGTTCAGACGGTGCAGGTAAAGTCACCGAACGGTGGCACATTTTATGTCATTTTATTCTATCGTATATATAAATAATTGAACTAAAGCAAGATAGAAAGATCACATAATAATAATGTTGCATGTTCACATGAATACGATGTCGATTTGGTATGTTGGGTTAGCTCGCCCTCACCGATACTTTTCGAAGTACTGACCCTCGTTGCAGCAGGTTCCCCGAGCCAAGGCGACGCGGCAAGGAGCTAAAGCTTCCCCCAACCTTTTACTGATATGGCGCGTTCGTGTTTGTGACTTTTGGAACGCAAGTACATAATCTCAAGGAGCTCGCACATACCTTTTTGAAGTTCCTAGGCGATGGTGCTAACACGCACCCAAGGTGGTTTGCTCTTTTGAAATATTAGTAAGGGATGTAATGTATGGATCGGCTATCTCATTTTGCGTCCAAGTTGTAAGTCCGTGCGGCATCCTTATTACTTTTGAGTCAAGAGTCTGTAACCAGATGTTCATTATCAATAAAGAGAACTTTTCTATAGTTCAATGTGTGATATCTCATTTGCGTACTCTGTTGCATATGTTTCTAAAGTATATCATTATGCCTAGGCCTTGTGCGCACGCGCCTTATGCGTGCACGACATCACGTCCGGGGGACGATTATTTTTTTCAAAACTACTTTGTGAAAGCTGTTGTCCGAACGCAGTTTATCCCTACATTGGCTTTTAAACTCAGAAAGCTGAGTTTAAGAGACCAACCAAACATGCCCTAAGTTTCTTTGCATACACTGTTACTTCACTAACTACAAAGAAATGGAGGTCCGAGTCAAACCTTTTAAGATATATCCTACTTCAACTTTATGCCTTCATAGCTTTATGCCTTCATAGCTTTATGCTACTTATATAATTATACTATTGATACAAATTCTATAGGGAGTTGGATATATTTCTTGCATAAATATGTTCAGAAACTTTAAATAATAACTTAATAAAGACTAATAATGCAAGGATGGGGTAGGATGAAAGAAAATACAGTGGTCCACTCGTGTAAGAAACATGCTGGCCTAATTTGAGAGTTACAAAAAGATGGAGGTCAAATGCCTATGGTTAGCCAGATGTTGAAATATTAATTTAGTTTGTGGAGCGTTTTGGTATGGAAGTCACACCTTTGCTTGTGCTGACCTGGATTGTTCTTAGATCTTACTCCACACTTTTAAGGATGTTGATTGCAATTATTAGTGCTGAGAATGCCTGATTGCTTAAAAGCATTCAAATACTTCTTAAGGTTCATTAGTAGCATTATCATGATGTTGATTGTATGGATGTATTTATATAAAGGAGAGGGGGGTGGGGGTGGGGGGGGGGGGGGGGGTGATTAATGTTCTTAGATGAAGATTTGATGGTTTTGGTGGGAGATCTTACATTAATCATGAGCCGGTAATTGAATTCGAAGTAATATATTGTTGAGTTTCAGATGGCAGTCGGCACGGGAGATGGACGAAGAGAAGGGATGATGGCTAATCATACTTTAGTGGAGAATAAATTGTAGGGAATAACCAACATCTTATTTATAATTACTAAAGAATACAGAGAAACTCTAATAACTCAAGAATACAAATATAGACTCATTGACTAAATATGAAACTCAAATTAGAAATATAAACTCTTGACTCAATTTATACATATAAATTGGACCTTTGACTAAATTTAATAGACCCACAATCTACTAATTCTAAAATAGGTCCAAATGCAATATATTCTTTTACACTTCCCTAAGTTGAACATGATGGAAAATATGTGCAACTCACAATACAAAAGAAAAAAGGGAGTCATGATCCTAATTGTCAAAAATGAGGAAGATTGAGGAGGGAGAAATGGTCATACACAAATGACGACTGAAAGGATGACTGGATGGCAGTTGCAAGCGCCTGAACAGACATACCGGATGTTAGCAAGAATGGCAGTTGAATAGTGGCGAGGCAGGCGACCATCTTGGTGGTGAAGTGTCGCAGGACATGCATGTAGGGACAAAGATGCAAGTCTACATGCTAAAAATTTGCCCAAATCGCAAATAATATCACGTGTCGAAGTGACCGAAATCCGAACACCTTTGAGAAGAATCTTCGGTCCCCCGAAACCCAAGGATTGACCAAGCACTCGCCCATGATCTGGGGTTGAAGTTTGATGCTAAGAGGTTCTGACTTTGATGGATCATTGGGCTGGATTTTGTGTAGTGTGGGTAACTGGATTGTGTAGGTGACAAATTAAGATCCACAAGAGGAAATAAATGATTTGGTTTTGTTGATTTCCCAAATAGGACAATAGCAAATTGGCTGTTTGGCTTGATGGTGACTAGCGGTTTTCTGATCTTAGTTAAGATCAGTGGACGAAAGCGTGGTGGTGATGATTTTTGCAACAGGTGGTAACAAGAACCCTATAGGTTGGGTCTTGAACAACAGGTAATAGATCCAAGGGGAAGGAAGGGAGCGGCACAAGAGTGATTCTTGGAAGCACTGTAGCAGAGAAGAAAACTCAGAATGGCAGCAACGACACACCAAATAGGCTTGGGAGAGGCTTGTAGCTTAGGTCTTCGTGGAGAATAATAGGAGAATCAGAGTATTTATTTAGGAGAGGCACTCATATCATAACACAAGTTGCTTGGCACGACGGTAAGGCTTGTTGTTTGCATCTTGGAGGATTCATGTTCTAGTCATGGAAATGGCCTCTCTATATATGGGGTAAAGGTGCGTACATCTTAACCATCTCCAGACCTAGCATAAGATGGAGGCTCTTACATCATAACACAAAATAAATCTCAACTCTTTTCTCTAAGGGCATTTTTGGCTACCGGAAAGTATCATGGAAACTAGGAAACAATAGAAAGTCCTCCTAGTGTCCATTTGATGTATTGTTTGTAGGAAATTAAGTTTCCAAACTTTCTGCGACATCACCTTAAACGGAAACTGTAGGCCCATTTAGTTTTCATCTCAAATAGTAGAAAGTCGAGAAACTAACAGGGACCACATTTATTTTTGTTATTTTTGTTTTTATTTACAAAAGTGGTCCAAACTAATAATAGTGACATGTTATCATATTGATCTTGTTTTTTCTATTCTAGTTTCTAACAAACAAACAACTTTTTTAGTTTGGAAACCTATCTTTCTTTAATTTCTAGAAACTCGTAAGAAACAAACTTTCCAACTTCCATATAGTTTCCGGTTACAAAATGGGACCTAAAAGAAAGTCTTATTTATCCATATATGTAGAAACAGATGAAACCCTAACTAATATCTACATGGTTCGAAATAAAGGAACTGAAACCCGATAACATCCAATATCCGATAGAAATACACAATGCCTAAAGAAATCAACTAAAGTTGGATTGTTTGTCCGGATTCCGTCTTCGGCTTGGACTTGGACTTGGACTTGGACTTGGACTGGGGACGATCCCCCGTCAAAAGAGAGATGACCACTATGGAGACGAAAGAGGAAGCCAACATGGTGGTGAGGGAAGCAGACGACACTGGAAGCGAGGGATGTGACTAACATGTTGGTGAGAGAAGAAGCGGACATGGTGACGAGGGAGGCGGCTTGTGCCGGGTTGAAGGTGGTTTGGATCGGAGTTGTGGGTGGGTAGTGTTGTATATGGCATGGGAAGAAGTTAGAGATTGTCGGCACTAGAGACAATCTGGTTTGGAGTTGGTTAGCGCCCGTTGCATGTGATATTGGCCAGGATTTAGAGGTCAGTGCTAGAGCAGCCTAGGCCGGAGTTGGTGTTGGCGGTGTTGCATGTTGTCTAGGCCAAATTTCGTGGTTTGCAATGTTGGAAGCAGCCTAGGTCAGAGGTGGTTGGTGCTGCACACTTTGTGGATCATTGTTGGAGGTGCCAACGTTGGAGATGGATTGGGCCAGAGTTGGAGGTGGACGATGTTGCATCCGGCTTGGACTGAAGTTGGTGGTGGCTAACACTGCATGCGACTTATAGTGATGCAGTCTGGGGCGGAGTTGGAGCTGGTTGGCACTACATGCAGTTTGGGCCAGAATTGAAGGTTGTCAGCACTGGAGGCATCCAGGACCAGGGTTGGAGGTCATGAACATCCTTTTTTCCTACTTACCTACTTTCTTATTTCTTCTTTATTGGTCTGAATGTTAGGCAATTAACTAATGTGTTTAAGAAAGGAGTATAACTGAAATTAGAATGCTCAGAGTGACAGTACATTTAAAGATAACATAAGGATGAATGTGTTATCTGTCTTAAAATCTCATCTGAACCATTTTGGTTATGACCACTCCGACAAATTCTGTGGTGATGGAAGCATAGGGTAACTAAGCCCGTTACTGACCTCCTCGTGTGTTTGAGGTGACTCTTCAGTTATTTTATTTTCTTACTATGTCATTCAAATAATCTCCCAAGAGAGGTTGGATGAACTTGGGGGTTAGGTTGATAGCTATCTTTAGTCTTATTTGTATTTCTTATTCTGTTCATTTTCTCAGTTCTTTACCGGAGGGTGTATGCGATAAGGATAAACAACCTAAATATTTGTGATTACTTATCTTGACCATTGTTTTCTTTTGTTGATTTATGGGTTTGGTTGTAGTTGGGTGTATTCATGGATCGTTTTAGGTGAGGCTGAATTGCCAATTGGGGACAAGATGAGCAAGTCATCTAAAGAGATTTGTACGTTTGCAGCATAAACCAATAGATGTTTTGGTTAGGAGGGGTAGGATTTTTGTCGAAGGAGCTTCTAAAACTATGTTGGCGTAAAGTAACTTGGGTTGAGTTTGGACAGAGGATATGGTGTTCTCTAATGTTAGAGAGGAATGATGCTTAACAGATGAGGTTATAGCCAACTCAAAAACAATTTCGTAAAATGATACATTTTGTGGTAGTTTCCAAGGTGTAATAATTGTGATAGTTTCCAAAGTGACTGTAGTTGTGAATGTGAAAATCAGTGGTGTGTTGACATTGCATTGACGCATAAATCCTATAGCATAGTTCAAGGACAATTTTTCAAAGACAATTTGAGCATGTGCTAGGCAAGAGGACTGTTCTTTGGAAGCCAATTTTTGGATCATTAAGTAACTTATTCCATATTGTACATCTCATGAGCTTAATTTGCTTTCCTTACTTGGAAAGGGCTAAATGAAGGTCTTCTTTCAGTTACTAGGGTTGTAATAACTTGAATGTGGCTTTTCTAGAAAAGCTAACTGTAGTGGGACCTTCTTTTCTATTCTGAAAGTATTTGAATTGTTCACGGAAGATGAATCTCTTCACCTCCTCCTGCATTGAACCTATATTAATATATAGCATCATAGATTAGGTTATGTGAGTTTACTCTAAATTCAAAATTGTATGATGTTAGGGTTAGAGAAAAATAATAATGAGGGAATTGCTTCCCTCTTTCTAATCTTTAACTCGGTCAAGCAAGAGGGATAATCATGTCCATGGATACATTTTTCAATTCCATGGGACAATTGCTTACCACTTTCTAATTGTTGTGGCTTTCCAAGCTTTCCGATTGTCATTTGTGACCATTGTCCAGTTATCCTTTCTGTTGCAGAGGATAACTCAAACTTTAAAATTTTAGATTTGAAAAAGTTTGGCTTAAGAAGATAACTTCTCATTCGTTATAGCTACTACCTACTTAGTTGGCTAAATGTGATGATAATACATATTTTTCTTACCTTTTTAAAGAAAATTTAAGGTACCTTAGAAGCAGTAGCGAAAAAATGAACTAGAAATCACTGTGGTGATGTTTTGAAAATGTTATCCTTGATGATATAAACGTTATGGATATGGATGAAGAAATAGATCTTTATCTCAACAAGGAAAATCAAAGGAAAATGAAGAGGGCTGAATTGGAAGAAAAACTAACCAAAATCCAAATCAGATGAGAAATCTTATGGAGGAATAAAACAAGAATCCGATTGTAGACGGAGGTACTAATACCTATCACTTTATTGGTAATGGTAGAAGGAGACTAAATAAAATTGTATCAATCGGTATAGAATACAATAACTAATCAGGACATTACAAGAGCTTTCAAATTTTGGGAATTTGGGGATCATTTATTGTTTTTGTTATTGGGCTAAAGTTTATGATATTTCCGCTTATGGAATGAATGATCTAGAAACCCCCATTTACTGAACAGGATATTAAGATTGCATTATTTGATCTTGTTATGACGAGGCACCTTATCCTTATGGCTTCCCTCATTTCTTCTTCCAAATCTTATGGAATGTTTATGGTTGGATATATAATAAGAAGTTTCATGATTGTTGAGGGAAGGGTTGATATCTTTAGAATTAATGATGCTATTATTGCATTGAAAACAAATGAGGGTGTTAATGTTGTTAGCCAATTTGAGCCCATCAACAAAACTCCATTTACAAAATAAAAAAATGAATACATTGGTTGACACATTCCAAGCATCTTGCGTTAAAGGTCGGTCTAGCTTGGATTCTGTAGCAACTGGGTTATTAATGATTGTCATGGATGGACATTTGGGGATTCTTCTTCAAATGGATCTAGAAGACATTTTATCCAGTTGGGATTTATTTTGGATGAGGTTTTGGATGGCTAGAGAATTTCACCTTAAGAATGTAAATATTCTCTCTTCTTTAAGGTTTGCATTTGGTTCGTGTGAAAGTAAGGGAAAGAGCAAGCAATTGAAAGAGAAAATATAGTTGTTTTTCTTGGTGATAAAGAAAAATGAAAAGGAAAGCAAGAGAATTTAATAAAAATAAGATTTTCATATCATTGCCCCATAAAATGGTGGGATTCCATTTTTTCTTATTATTTTTTCTTCTCCCCCTCTTTTGACCCCCCCTTCTCTCTCTCTCTCTCTCTCTCTCTATATATATATATATATATATATATATATATATATATATTCCCCTCCCACCACCCGTCTCTCTCACACAATTTTCATCTCAAGTATCTTATCAACCAAACAAGCAAAAAAGAAAAAAAAATCTTTTTCTTTTTCATTTTATTTCATTTACTTACAAACCGAACACAACCTAAGGCAATTTTTTACTCTTTAGTAGCTAATGAGGTTGAAGGAAATTTGCACCCTTGTACTACTATGTATCCTGGAGAATTGGTTAGGGTTTAAGTTAGTCATGTATGTATTAAAAGATACCTCTTTGAGGACTTCTCTGGTGGATGATGGGAGGTTTATTTTGGGGTTTTATTGTTTATTTCTTTGCTAGAAGATTTAGATGCTAAATAGAAGCATGGATAGAAACTTTGGTTCTAAGAATTTTAAAATTAGTAGGACAAAAACATAGTGTATGTAATTTAGCTTCAACCAAAAGGCAATGAGAAATTAGGTTGGGTATATATAGATGGACAAAAGACTTGGTGTACTATATAATCAATTTATTCATCATGAAGTTTGAGAATGATACAATAGTTGAAATGGAGTGCTTATGGAGTGCTTTGTGATCAGAAGATACCTTTGAAGTTGATTTTTTTTTTCTATAAGACGACTATAAGATTGTTGGGTCGTTAAGAAACATGTCGAGAAAATTAGTGTAGCAGAAATTAGAACCTAAGATGGATGAGTGACAATACATTGATAGATACAATACAAAGTGAGTGTATTCATGGTAAGGTAGAGATATGACATGTCAATTGAGGAGAAGATGAGAGAACTATTTTAGATGGTTTGGACATGTGCAACGTACACCAATATATGCACCAGTAAGAAGAGATAAGTTAATAGTTAAAGGCTAGTTAATAGTTAAAGGAGCCTTAGGACTAGAAATAGACCTAAACAAACATGAAATTTTAGTTTTAAAGAAGGATATGTTTTTATGAGTGTTGCAGAGGACATGGACCTTAATAGAGCCAAAAGAAAGAAAATGATTCAAATAACCGACCCTTAAATTTGGGATAAAGGCTTTGTTGTTGTATTGCCTTATTCTTTGGAGTTTAGAAAGTGATTGTAATCTATCCTTGATTAAATTGAACAGAAGAGTTCTTCATATACTCATGTCACCTCGAACCCAACAAACTATCATAAAAGCTAGATGGTTCATCAAGCATGATTGCCGTAGATACAAAATCTGCAAGTATAGAGATCAAGGTGGATAATTTTGACGGAAGAAGCTTTGCCTTCTGGAAACAATGAAAATGTTTCTTCATGATACTTTAGTAGTGTCGTGTAAGGGTAGGCAGGTTGTGAGTCCATTTATCAATTTTGTATAAATATGAATTATTTCCCTGTAATCGGACTTACGGTAGAAAATCTGCTTTACAAGGCTAACAAACATTAAAATTACAGTTGGAGAAAGATGCCCTTATGAAAGGCATACCCTCTGGACAGGCTCATGACATTGAAATCCCACCTCCACGACCGAAAAGAAAACCAGCCAGTCCTTATCCTCGAAAGACCGGTGTAGTTTCGTTCTCCGTGCCTGTTGAAGGAATGGATGACAAAACATCAAAATCTCCTTCTCCACTGAGTGTCTGTAAACAAGCCACATTCATGGATAACAATGCACCATGGAAGGTAAGTGTGCGCACGTAATCGACCTGTTATTTCCTTCATTCTTTTTTTAATCCTTTCCTTCTCAATCAGATACAAGGAACGGATGATAATTCTGAAGATGGCTGTCGTTCGGAAGTTCTTAATCTTTTCCAAGATGCTCCATCTGCTTCGGTCTCTTCTTTGAATAAGAGGTCTTCATACGCCCGTGCCTTCAAAGGATTTGTTCCCCTTAGGGAAGGAATTAAAGAGAAAATTATACCGACAGGTTCCTCTGTGTTAAATGATGACAAGGATCAAAGAGGAAATGAAACAGCTAATCGAGATCATGAGGTTGAAGAAGTCAACGAAATTCACATAGATTCACAGACAAAATCTGCTCAAAATGGGGCAGTTGCATCAGGGCAGCCAGAGGGAGTAGATCCTCCAGTAGTGGAAAGTCAGCAAGGAGATGATAGCTTCTCAAAGCATGGTTCTGAACTAAAGCGAAGCGGTGATATAAACATCCAGATGGCAGCGACTGACCAAGCAGGAGTTCATGTTAATACTAAACCGTCATTTAATCCTACAACGCCGTCGACATCAGAACTACACACCAACTCTGGAATATCTTCCATCCATCAATCATTACCATTTTGTCCACCTTTTACCCAATTCCCCAACAACTCTGATGCTTATAGATCAGCCCTAAATTTCTCATCCACCTATTCAAGTCTTATAGTATCAAACTTGTTACAAAATCCAGCTGTTCATGCAGCAGCTTGCTTGGCAGCATCCTTTTGGCCCTCTGTAGGCACAAATGCTTCACTTGATTCATCTTCTGAAACTCTGCCTGGAGGAATTCCTGTGAGGCACATGAATCCTTCTCCAAGCATGGGAGCCATTGCTGCTGCTACAGCTGCAGCTGCATCAGCATGGTGGGCTGCTCAAGGACTACTGCCAGTTTTCCCTCCAGTTCACCCTGGTTTTGCCTTTGCTCCTGCTCCCACTACCACCATTAACACAGCGGATACAGCCCTAGTTCCAGAAGACAGAAAATTAGAGAACAGTGACACACTTCATACTTCTAATGGAGCTGATCAGCAAGTTGTTGAGCCAGAACAATCTGAGGCTCTAAAAGCGCATCCCTCTTCTAAACAATTGGTATCATCAGACTCAGATGGACGAAACGATATGGAAGGTATGGAGTCGGATAAGTTAAAAACTTTGGCAAATGATGAATTGCATGATCCTGGAAAGGCTAGTTGCAAGAAAAAGCTTGATCGCTCTTCATGCGGCTCCAACACTTCTGGTAGTGAACTAGAAACTGATGTGCTGGAGAAACAAAATGAAGAGAATGATGAAGCTAAGGAAGTTCAGTTTGATAATCTTCTTTCTGCGGATACCAACACTCGGCGAGTTAGAAGCAGTGGGAGCATGAATGAGTCTTGGAAGGAGGTCTCCGAAGAGGTTATCATCTGACAAACTAGTACCATATCACTAGAAAGCTTGTACTCTTGAATAATTGTCACTGCTCCTCTAATTGTATTTGTTTTGTTAGGGACGGCTTGCCTTCCAAGCGCTCTTCACCAGACAGGTGCTGCCACAAAGCTTCTCGCCCCCACACCTCAAGGATTCAATGGTAAAGACAGGCGAAGGCAAAGAAGCTATATCTGAATTACCAGTTGATCTTAATGCGATGGCATGTCCAAGTGAACCAACCTATCTTCCGCATGTTCAGGGGCATAGTGACTTCATCAGGATAGGTTCTTCAACAAGTGAAAATGGTCATGGGAAACTAAAGGTTCGTCGAACAGGATTTAAGCCTTACAAGAGGTGTTCAGTGGATGCTAAGGAGAGTCTGTCACCTGGCGATGAAGGTGGTAACAAAAGGATTCGTCTGGAAGGAGAAACTTCAATTTAATGGTTCCAGGCGGATCTTTACTCTTGGCATGTAACATTAGCTCTTGTTCTAAGATAACTTTAGGTGTGGAACTTGTTACTCAATAGGACATTGGGCCACTTTACATTATATATCTTGTGTTCATTGTTTGTAATTGTGGGGTAATTGAGCAGCCATTGTGTTAATATATGGACTGCTAACAAGATGGCCTTTTTTGGTTAGGCTGGGCGGAACGTCTGGACTTCCTGGGCTAAAGGTCAGATGAATATGTTAATTTGTAATCCCTTATTTAGTATATATATCATACACTAATAATGATCATAGCATTCAGAATTAGTATTATTACATGCAATTTCCTACAATAATCAAATGCAAACATACATGGCATTGGATGAATTTAGGTGTGAATTGAGTGTATATGTGGGTATTTAGTTTCTAGTTGGTGCACCTATTGCCGTATTAGAAAATTATCTAAAGACGTGGGGTCTGCTATAATTAGAAATGTGAGAGTGGGGCTGGGTATGGAATTTTTTTCATTTTGAATGGATGTAGTTATAGTTATAAATATATGCATGTTGAACAATCAATGGTATGTTTGATATTCGTGTATTTTGCCTATTTTGTTTAGTATACTGAACGATGAGAGAGAGACTCAAAAAGTCTAAAGAAATTTAGATGTCAGGCATATTGTAGCAATTACATTGTTATCTGGATTTTTTATTTATTTTATAATCTCTATGGAGTATAGAGATTTTCTATGCTCTATAGCCAACCATGCTGATTGATGGGAGGAAGGTTCAGAGGAGGATCACATTTATCGTGGCTGTTCACAAAACACCAAAATGGAAAAAATAAATATAAAAAGCCAATGATCTTTATGTTCTTGAGAAATTCCAGAGTAAGGTCTCGTTTGGCTCTCAGAATTATGGAGTTAGGAAAGGAAAGTGATTACTTTCCTATTGTTTGGGAGCCAAATGGATTGAGGAGGAAAGAAAATTAATTCCTAATGGAAATAAAATTAGGGGAGAAAATGGTTCCCTTCATCCAACTAAGGAATTACTTTTTCACTTCACTTTTTCTTCCAATTTCTTTAACATTTTCAAACACCGAAAAAAAAATCAATAGGAATTGTAATTTCTCAAAGAAAATGAAAAAGTAAGGAATTTTTTTTTTTTTTTTTTCTGCGAACCAAACGAGAAAGGTCTAATGTCATTCGATCTTTTCTTCCGCATGCTTGCCTTTGCCAGTGTAAAAGTACTAATTCAATTCCATATTTACTTATGGGGTGAAGGCCAGTTTGCAATTGTATTATACGCAATATTTTACATATAATACTTACGTACTTTCGGAAGAAAAATTCTCACATATAACCTATTTAATTAAGAAGAAAGAAATTCAACAGTCTTGTTGCTTGCATCAATGATCATTTTGTGAGATAGAATAAAAATGTGGACTTATAAATTTATGTTTAATGAGTTGTTTGCTTGTTAATTTATTAGGGATGAAAAAAATACATGTTAAATTTTTAGTGTCGAGTTTGTAAATATGAAACATACTAAACACTAATTAAATCTAACCCGAATGTCTCTCGTTTGACGAATATTTGACCGAATTTTTAACATATTTTACTTGTACTGTACCAATTTATACTCGTACTTTTGTCGTTTCGATTGTTTTCCGTTTGCCGAATGCCGAATTGCTAACAAGACACAATACAAAGACACCTGATTTTGACTTTATACAATAGAATACATCACAGATACCAAAATGGCCATGAACTGTGTCAAGAGAGCACAGATTTGATACTTAAAGAAGAATGCAGACATGACAGGTTTCATTATTCCGGGACAAAACTGGAGCAATTTAGAAGCCCCGCTCCAAACCATCATCAGTCAAAAAAGCTCATCTTTGTCAAATGAAGAAAGAAATATAAGTTAAATGGAAAGGAAATCGTGCATTTTAGCCTACAATTATGAGAATGTGCAAGAGAACTGCCGTCACTATGTAGTGAGCTCCATGATTGCACTGACAATATCCCCGTTGCTGTTTTTAAGAGCTTTCACAGCCTTCCCCTTAGAGACGCCAGCCTGCGTCATAACAAGTTCAATGTCCCGAGGCTCTACTCCAGTATCATCAACATCCTCCTCATCCTCTTCAATGGGTGCAAAGGCGGCAGCAGCAGCAGCATCAGGTTTGGCCTCTGCATTGCTCAGGTCAGGCATCCTGAACTGCTGAGCAGCCTGAGCTTGCAGCTGGGAGTTCAAATCCTCGATCTTTGCCTCACCAAATATGATATAGGTTTCAGAGTTCGGGCTCTTGAAGACATCCGGTTTTGATATGACGAACAATATCTATCATGGGCATGCAAAATATTAGCACCTACTTATAGAAGGTAAAAATTCTAAAATCCCGAGGAATGAGTTAATGTTTTCATTCCTGTTGGATATTATTTCGTGCTCTTTTCCAAAAGGTTTTGTCCGATGTATTGTGCACTAGAACTCAGGAACTTCAGACCGATAACCATTAATATCAAGTACCAATTAGAGTACGAGACAATGATATAATATGGCTTATACAGGAGATCCTTCCGTTGTAAAAACAAACATGATTTTGAAGCTTGCATAGTGATCAACATCAAGGTCAAGTGAGTCTGGCAATATCTCCATTTAATGATCACTGCCAAGTACAGATCATCAGATTAAAAACCACAGAACCAGACAGAACACTGGCTACATTTCCTAGAAGGGGTGGGGATGTGGACTATCTAAGGTTAGTATCTAAACGTGCATTGATATGGTGGTCCGTTTGTCATCCCTAATGCATATTCCATGACATTGAAAATGATCTTACATAGTTTTGAAAACATTTACAAATGATCTTGTGGTATGAACTTGTGTAACTTGTACACCAAGTGGACTCATTTATATTGCTTAAAAGCCGTTTACTCTTTCAGCAGTTGTTGCATGAGTGCACGAGTTTGCATGAGTGCACGAGTTAGAAATGTCCAAACCCTTTCACTATGAGATTAGTTTGAATATAGTGGATAATGGATGGTATAGACTATTCATTTATTTGTTCGGAGAGATTTCATAATGATAATAGAGGAAAATGTTTCAACTCACATCATCTATGATATCAACATTTCTACTCATCCACAAATTCTTCTCTTTATTTCCTTTCTGAAAAACCATTTATTATGCCATAACTTGATGCATCAGTTAGAAGTGTCCAAATCCAGAACATCATCATTTAAAAGTTTTCAGATGTATAAATCGTTTTAGAACAGTGAGTCATGCACTGACATGCCTTCGCAAACCAGATCAGAATTATGTGGATTATTCATTTCTCAAGGATATATAACAATGATATGAGGAAAAGTTTTTACCCGAAAAATTGACCCTCACCTAGGTCTTTTGACTCTTTTCTAGTATGAAAGGTCGCGTTTTAGCTTGAATCCATTATGGTTAAATTTATCATATGATGTTGAACTTTATAGCCAGGCAATGAGAAAAGAATCTCATGGTAGTACTCCTTTACCAACTTACAGATATATGATTATGAGGGGCATATATGTAACAAAATACAAAGAAATATTATTTTCTTAGATGATAGGACTCCTTTACCAACTTACATTTTTGGATCTCTTTATGGTAACCCGGCTGACACCTGTGACAGGTTTCATTCCCAACTTGAGCATAGCTTTTCGGCTCTTTTTCTCACTCCTGCTCTGCTTAGAGCTCTCATTTGTACCAGAAACTTCATCACCTGATGTACAAAATAATACCACACCTTAGTATGAGAAGTTAAGGAATAGAAGGACGTCTGCGTGTGATTGAAAAGCAGAAGCATAAAGCACAATTGATTTTTTTTGCTCTAATCCTGCAAACTGCAAAGGTTTCAGCCTACCCGGTAGAACCTCAGGATTGCAGGAAAACCAAGTAACTTGAGCAACTGGAAAGCCAAATCATGACATTGTCCACTAATAGGGTTAACATATATAATATAGATGAACATAAATGCATGCAAACTATAGAGACCATATAGAAATCAACTTCTATGATAGTAAAGCCTGTTTCCATTTCCTGAAAATTACTTGTAACCGAAGGATTTTTTAACTAAGCAAATTACCTTATGTATTCTCTTGGAGTATATAGCAGTTCAAAATCATTCCACAAATATTAATTAGATTAATGAGAATACTATGATCTACTTGTGTCTTTTTTTTTTTGAAGCTGGACAAAGATACAAATGATGCCTATTCACATTTGAAGATTTAATTACATTATACGTAGAAGCTGATCTTTGTTAACATGAAACTTAATTCTACTGCTAGCAAATATATGTCGATTGCTGGTACCATTACAAATGTAAAGAACTTATAGGCCATGTCAAAAATACATTTGATAGTCAGTAATTAGATAAAGATTTGCAACCAGTTATCCTTGGCTTCTTCAGTTAGGCAAACAACAAAGAATAGTGTTGTCAGACGCGAGAGGGATGACTCCATGCAGCACCTCAACTAGATGCAAAGTGATGTGGCCCGATAAATCAATGGAGCACCTGCATCGAAGCTTCAGGTTCATTCAGGCGATTTGCCTAATCACACAAGGTAATTGGTTGATGGTCAACATGATACTACCCTTTCTCCTGTCTTTATCAAGACTCTTGCTCTCTTATCTTCTTCTCCTCTATTATACTTTGCAATTTAAGGACGAGAATGTGATGTTACCACAAGTTAAGAAACTTCTGAATATGTAGCAGAAACTGAAGGAAGAAGGCATGAAGCAGGAAGACAAATTTATGGTGGGGGCTATCGTTACCAAACTTCCTCCAGGCTGGATCAGGTTCAAGACTGACATGTACCGTAAAAAGATGGAGATCCAGCTCAAAGATCTTCTTCACTGGATTCACATTAAAGATGAAGCCAGTGGACAACTGAAGTTGGACTCCTTGTCCAAGCAGTTGGCTAAGGCCAACATGGTACATGCTAGTGACTCTAAAGGGAAGCATAAATTTTTCTATAAGAAGAAGAAGAAGGACTTCAACCAGCTGAAGGTGAAGTCGGCTTAGTTCAAGCCAAAGTCGAAGACTGATGTGACATGCTATAACTGTGGCAAGAAGAGTCACTACAAGAGCGACTGCAGGTCGAAGCCTAAACCGAAAGAGCAAGGCGAGCTTAACCTAGTTGCTATGATCGCGCAGGTTGAGTCACATGGCGTGGACACTGACTGGTGGGTGGACACTGGTGCATCTTGCCACGTGTGCTCTAAGAAGGAGCTGTTCGCCAAGTATGAGCCTACCTCTGAGAAAGTCTCGATGGCGGATAAGTCTCAAGTTGCAGTATTGGGGATCAGGACGGTAGTGCTGAAGCTGACTTCTGGAAAGTCACTTATGTAACGCCCCGCAACCGCTCGGAGCGTTACGCTGAGTCGGACTGAATAAATCAAATACTGGTTACATTTGAAATGTCGGATTTCGGGAAGAAGGATTAATCGAGTTGGTTTCAATGTGCAGATGGCTAGCGGGATCGATGGAAATCAGGTGTTCGTTCATAACAGTACTGAATAGCTGGATGAAAACGATAATGCCGTCTTCCTTAGTCCGATCGGTCGGATGATTTGGAGAGCACGGCCTGCTCGCACGGTCATACCAGTTGAGTAGATCGCGCTTGCATCGGACCACGGGTTCAAGGGATTGACCGTATCGGCAGGACAGGATGCCTAACGGATTCAAACATTGTGAGTGGGCTCTTTCCCTTCTCCTCTACTCCTTCATGCCTAACAATATGTAAAACACGTAATGGCTTGTACACTTGGGCTGAAACATCGGGAAGCACTACACTGAGGCGTGCATAGAGTGTGCGTCGTTGGCTTGGTAGGATTGTGGCTTGAATGGTTTTACGTGTTGGATAGTTGGTGCGATAGTTGGATTATACGTTTGAGGCGATCGGTTGGATACTTGGGATTATGCTTGGACGGTTGGAAATATACAAGTTGGAATGATACATTGAGGCAAATGGGAATATCGAGAATATCGGGAATTTGGGCGAGCGAGCGTGCATCCGTGCACGAGTATCACTGGGTCGCTTTGTCTTGCAAAGCGAGCAGTTGTGGTTCGAAACCGAACAACTGCATTAGCGAGGTATGGTGCCGCTTGATGGGGCATTGTGCCACTGAGACGGCATTGTGCCATGGGATTGCTTTGAGCATGGGTGTTGCACCATTTCAGAATACATTGTTGTAAAGCGGCAATGTGAAACACTGGGTATTTTGGTGCCTTGGGCTATATATATTGAGGTCGAGATTTGGACTTCTTGGAAGAGCATGTTGGAAGAATGGTTATGGATACTTCGGTTGGGCTTATCGATGGAACGAGTCGTAGGATCGCTTGGTGGGGCGAGAATGTTCGATCCTCTCGTCATACCTACGTGTGTCTGCATGTCACGGACAACTTGTGCAAAGGTTTGGCACTTTCCCCGAAACGGTTTTTATCCGGGGCACTGGAGCCGTTTCGATCCGGAGGGAAACATTTGATTCGCGTTCAGTCGCGATGCATTGCGGGACCTCCAGCGGGGCTTGCTACCCGGGCTGATAGGGCGCGCCGTAATGCTTGAGATATGTCCTGTATGGCTCTGCCAGTGACTTCATATAGATAAGAGTTGGCTTGCTTTTCTTTTGTTGGTTTGGCTTTCGTGTAGGCACGGCCACCTTGCCTCGGCAAGAGTGTGCACTCGAGATTGGGATATAAACTTTGGTTAAGAATGGATATTGAGGCGAGACTGATGGTTCGATATGTTATCGTGCAAGCGATGATATTGAGTTAGACGGGTCGGCTATATATAAACTGCTTGTCGTTTGGTTTAAGAATGAATGCTTGCATGCTTAAACTGCTTTACTGCTTTCCTTAACATGTCATCCATATGCCATGAAACGAATCTAGGATTCAACTAGAAAGATCACCATTTAACTGTGTGCATTCACTATTTTACTTAATGTCGGCTTAGACGAGTGGGTTACCCCGCTCACCAGTACGGTTGTGTACTGACCCACGTTTGTGGGCATTATTTCAGGTACACAGGCGTAGTGGCGCTGCTTGGATATACGGGACAAGATGTATGAACTGTAAGTACCTTTGTGGGCTAGAGAAAGAGCAAGAGTTATTTCATCGTCTCCGTGGCATCGCCTTTGTGGCATTGACTCGGGGCATCTCATTTGGACCCTATCGTGAGCTTCGCTGCGTATACTCTGATGTGTGCTTGGTACACAATTGGCTTCCGCTGTAACTTGGTTGTTTCGATGATAACTTTCGTGTTTAATAACATCGCCTTGTACGAGCGCAACTCCAGGCTCGTACGGCATCACGTCCCGATTGGAACGATTGTCCCGCGGGAGAGCTGCAACGTGGTGACTTCACGTTCAGCGGGGACTGTCGAGCTTGCGGGAGATTGGGGCGTGACAGATTAGTATCAGAGCGCCCGGTTCATTTCTTCGGACTTGGTCCTTCGTTTCATCACAAACTCAAAAATAGCTTCCGCGTGTCGTTTACCTCTTGACTCTACTCAGTGTCGTATCGGATGTTTCATGCAATAAGTCTAATTATTGCTGGTTTTGGCTGCATTTTATTTCTTGGTTGGGTTGCCTTGGTTGGTTTTCGTAGGATCGCTTAGCCTCGTTAGGCGTTGTTGCATTCGTGCAGCAAGTTGGTTGGCGTTGTTGCATTTGTGCAACAAATGTGGGCTTTCGTTGGGTTGGCTTGGCTTATCATTTGGGAGATTCTGATTGCCTCAATGGATCAGTTGGTTGGCTAACGAGATTTGGTTAAGCGGCATGTTTTGGGTAGAAACATTCGATGAGAATGGATCCTTGCACGAGTTGCTCGTCAAGTGATTGTGTTAGATAGAAGTTGGAATTTCGACTGTGGCGCATCGGTTGGGCAGATTTGAGTTGGCTTGAGAAATATCAGATAAGTTGGCATGAGTTGCTCGTACAATAAAGGTGTGGAACCGTTGGGTATTGGGTTGGACTATTTGGAAGACAATCGTTGCACGATTGCTCGTGCTGTGAAAGTATCAGACGGTTTGGGAAATGTTGGAAGCATCGAGAATGGAACATAGCACGAGTTGCCTAACCAGATTGATGGTTAAAGAATCGGCTAAGTTTTTTTCTTTTGTGTCAGACTTAAGATGGGAATGGCATGATCACACCTAAGGGATGGTTCGAACGGATCTTGGATTCGTGAAAGGAAACGTAATGTGAGTAGCGACTTGATTCGAAGTGGTATATGGGATCAAATGTGTTAAGCAAGGCATTGGAAATATGTTGGTTGAACATCTATGGGAATTGCCTGAACGGACTCGGATAACGAATACAAGTCGGTTGGTGCAAATCGACTGAGTTGGAAAGAATGAAAATGGAGCAAGCGAATATTGAGTTATGATTCGACAGAACCACCTCGGAATAGTCGGTTTGGGATAGACGCTGGTTGACACAGGTTTTCGTACGAGGGCAACTATATTTCCAAGTGGTATATAGTGCAATGGAATTTGACTCGGGTATCCTTCGATACATTAGACTTGAGAACTCAAGAACGGAATCGCGCAAATGGAAGTATCATTGGGCTTAAGAGATGGGCGGAATCGGAACAAACATTTGGGTTACGCTTGAGCAAAGCGATAGGATTATCGAAAGGATAGCGAGCACGAACTACGATTTTGGGCAACACATTTGAGCTGTTGGTTGAGCAAAGAAACACGATATTGGTCTGGAGGGACAATGAGATGGATTCACACAAACTTGAAAGATTATGAATATTGCTGCTCGAGGAGTCGACTCAAGTTTAGCAAAAATGGAATTTTGGGCAAAATGGTGCAACGATGATAAACGGATTCTCCGGAAAGACGTGGACGGATTGTGGCAACAACGAAAGGCAAAGATTTTGGCGGACAGACTTTTGAAGATAGCTAAATATGGGAGCAACGTCGGAATAAATCACTGTGCTGCTCGAGTAAGTTGGAAGTGCAAGGTGGGACGTGGCAAACGGATGTGAATTTGAGCAAGTCTCGAGTTTTGAGAATCGTTGAAATCGATGGTGCGAGAATCGAATATGCAATTCGAAAATTTGATGGATTCAGGACAGAACGGCGGATTGATGGTAGACGGTTTCAACGAGCACATTGCTCGGATTCGGGAGTTCGCTCGGATGGGATGGTTGGAATTTTGATTCGGATTTGCAGATGAGATATAGCATGGTTTATAGTAACTGTCCATCGTGATGATTACAATTATCAAGCGTAGCTTCGGGACAGCAGACCCTAAGCGACCTTGCCCGCTGAATCGGATATGAATATGGTAGACCCATAGAACGACCCTTGAGGCGGCGTATTTGGGAATGCGTCGAGGGCAGATGTGAGCAATGACTTTTGGCTTATTGACTGAGTGTTGGATTTGAGAGATCCTTGGGATAGCCTTCAGCTGAAGATGCAGCCGGAAGATCGAAGCGATGGTGGAAGTAGCCTAGTCAACTGATGAGATTCAGAGTCACAGATTTTTGTAGATGGCATCGCCTCTGACTCATCGTGCTCTGGAAGGGAATAGCATTTATATGAATGGACGACTGTGGCGGCTCGTTCAAATCAAATCCTTGCGAATACTGGAAGGGACAGACGTGCCTCAGATTTACAAGATGTCTCGGAACTTAGTCTGGGAAACGTGCTCGTTCGGAAGGCAAAGGTAATATTCTATGCTTCGAGGCAGTGGAAGCAGCGCGAAGAACTATTTCATGCGCAACCTAAGAATTATGACGAGTGTGTCCACGTTGAAATCGTGGCGACACAAATCCCTTTGGCGTGGCGGCGAGATCTTCGTGGATCACACGAACCTCAATATAGATGTTCACCCTGTGAGATATTGAGATGGCAGGAAATGTGTTGGACTGAGCTGATCTAAGCAAGTTGATATTTGGGTAAGTTGCATAGCTGGGGTAGATCAGTTGAGATGATCGTTTGGTGCATGAGATATATTTCGAGATATTGCTAGTACTGATTTTCAGAAATAGTTGGATGGATTGAGTTGGAACACGAACTGATTGAGTCGGTGGAAAATCTGCATAATTGAGAATAGTTCTCAAGTGAATGTGTTGGAATGGGAATTGTGTTTGGTTCAATTGGGAGCAAAGCAAATGGACGCCTCGAACATAAAGATACCCTTGTAACTTGTTCAAATTTGCTATCGCATAGCTCGGCTGAAATGCATGTATTTTAGGGACGCCTTAAATACGTGTACGATCCAAAACTAAGCGATACGAGAAATTCGTGTTGAGCTGCAAGGAGGATGTGGGAATTCGTGAAAATTGATTCGAGCGTTCAGCAGAACGAGATGTTGTGTCAGAAATAGTGAATATGAGAGTTGCATAGAGCAGATCTATGGAATTGGATTGTGGCATATGATAGGAATGAGTACCAGCACGGTTCGTGGACGAACCTGATTCTAAGTGGTATATTATGTAACGCCCCACAACCGCTCGGAGCGTTACGCTGAGTCGGACTGAATAAATCAAATACTGGTTACATTTGAAATGTCGGATTTCGGGAAGAAGGATTAATCGAGTTGGTTTCAATGTGCAGATGGCTAGCGGGATCGATGGAAATCAGGTGTTCGTTCATAACAGTACTGAATAGCTGGATGGAAACGATAATGCCGTCTTCCTTAGTCCGATCGGTCGGATGATTTGGAGAGCACGGCCTGCTCGCACGGTCATACCAGTTGAGTAGATCGTGCTTGCATCGGACCACGGGTTCAAGGGATTGGCCGTATCGGCAGGACAGGATGCCTAACGGATTCAAACATTGTGAGTGGGCTCTTTCCCTTCTCCTCTACTCCTTCATGCCTAACAATATGGAAAACACGTAATGGCTTGTACACTTGGGCTGAAACATCGGGAAGCACTACACTGAGGCGTGCATAGAGTGTGCGTCATTGGCTTGGTAGGATTGTGGCTTGAATGGTTTTACGTGTTGGATAGTTGGTGCGATAGTTGGATTATACGTTTGAGGCGATCGGTTGGATACTTGGGATTATGCTTGGACGGTTGGAAATATACAAGTTGGAATGATACATTGAGGCAAATGGGAATATCGAGAATATCGGGAATTTGGGCGAGCGAGCGTGCATCCGTGCACGAGTATCACTGGGTCGCTTTGTCTTGCAAAGCGAGCAGTTGTGGTTCGAAACCGAACAACTGCATTAGCGAGGTATGGTGCCGCTTGATGGGGCATTGTGCCACTGAGACGGCATTGTGCCATGGGATTGCTTTGAGCATGGGTGTTGCACCATTTCAGAATACATTGTTGTAAAGCGGCAATGTGAAACACTGGGTATTTTGGTGCCTTGGGCTATATATATTGAGGTCGAGATTTGGACTTCTTGGAAGAGCATGTTGGAAGAATGGTTATGGATACTTCGGTTGGGCTTATCGATGGAACGAGTCGTAGGATCGCTTGGTGGGGCGAGAATGTTCGATCCTCTCGTCATACCTACGTGTGTCTGCATGTCACGGACAACTTGTGCAAAGGTTTGGCACTTTCCCCGAAACGGTTTTTATCCGGGGCACTGGAGCCGTTTCGATCCGGAGGGAAACATTTGATTCGCGTTCAGTCGCGATGCATTGCGGGACCTCCAGCGGGGCTTGCTACCCGGGCTGATAGGGCGCGCCGTAATGCTTGAGATATGTCCTGTATGGCTCTGCCAGTGACTTCATATAGATAAGAGTTGGCTTGCTTTTCTTTTGTTGGTTTGGCTTTCGTGTAGGCACGGCCACCTTGCCTCGGCAAGAGTGTGCACTCGAGATTGGGATATAAACTTTGGTTGAGAATGGATATTGAGGCGAGACTGATGGTTCGATATGTTATCGTGCAAGCGATGATATTGAGTTAGACGGGTCGGCTATATATAAACTGCTTGTCGTTTGGTTTGAGAATGAATGCTTGCATGCTTAAACTGCTTTACTGCTTTCCTTAACATGTCATCCATATGCCATGAAACGAATCTAGGATTCAACTAGAAAGATCACCATTTAACTGTGTGCATTCACTATTTTACTTAGTGTCGGCTTAGACGAGTGGGTTACCCCGCTCACCAGTACGGTTGTGTACTGACCCACGTTTGTGGGCATTATTTCAGGTACACAGGCGTAGTGGCGCTGCTTGGATATACGGGACAAGATGTATGAACTGTAAGTACCTTTGTGGGCTAGAGAAAGAGCAAGAGTTATTTCATCGTCTCCGTGGCATCGCCTTTGTGGCATTGGCTCGGGGCATCTCATTTGGACCCTATCGCGAGCTTCGCTGCGTATACTCTGATGTGTGCTTGGTACACAATTGGCTTCCACTGTAACTTGGTTGTTTCGATGATAACTTTCGTGTTTAATAACATCGCCTTGTACGAGCGCAACTCCAGGCTCGTACGGCATTACGTCCCGATTGGAACAATTGTCCCGCGGGAGAGCTGCAACGTGGTGATTTCACGTTCAGCGGGGACTGTCGAGCTTGCGGGAGATTGGGGCGTGACAACTTATACTGGAGAATGTGAAGCACGTACCAATGATCACCAAGAATCTGGTTTTTGGGAGTCTGTTGTGCAAGGAGGGCCTGAGGATGGATATCAATATAGGTCAGATGGTGATGTCCTACAAAGGAACATAGTTCGAAAAAACTTTCTGTATCGAAGGGATGTTTAAACTGCAGCTTATAACTCCTTCTGTTTGTATCAATGCAGTCTCTACTTCTGGTTATTCTCTTGAGTTATGGCATAATAGAATATGACATGTGCATTGTAAACGCATTAACAAGATGTCTAGTCTAGGCCTTATCTCCAAATGTGGGGGTAAGGAAATGAAAAAATGTGAAGTCTGTGCGCAGACGAAGATCATCAGGAAGTCGTTCAGAAGAGTGAACCGAAGCACAGATCTTCTGGAGTTGGTACACTCAGATATTTGTGACTTCAAGCAATTCTTCACAAAAGCCGGAATGAAGTATTTCATCACTTTCATTGACGATTTCTCGAAGTACACGTTCGTATATCTTCTCAAGTCAAAAGACGAAGCGTTCGAGAAGTTCAAGGACTTCAAGGCTGAAGCAGAACGTCAAACCGGTCAACAACTCAAAAGACTCAGAAGCGATCGAGACGGAGAATATCGTTCCTTGGAATTTGTATCGTTCTGCAAAGAACATGGAATTGTCAACGAAATCACTGCACCGTATTCTCCCCAATCTAATAGTGTAGCAGAAAGGAAGAACATGACGCTGACAGAAATAATGAACTCTATGTTGCTGACAGCAGGACTTCCAAAGTGCTTATGGGAAGAAGCAGCGCTTACGGCTACGTTTATTCTGAACAGAGTACTGTTCGCGACATCTGACATTACTTCTCATGAACTCTGGTTCAATGTCAGACCCAACTTGAATGCCATTCGAGTATGGGGCTGTCTGGCGTATGTGAAACTTCCAGACCTCAAGATTCAGAAGCTGGGAATGAGAACTACGAAGACCATATTTCTGGGCTATGCTGATAAGGGTGATGCTCGGAGGTTCCTTAATATCGAATCTAATCATATCATAGAATCTCGCGACGTAAAATTCTTTGAAGACAAGTTTGCTAGGCAAAAGAATGTTGTTCTCGCGGATGTACCGAAGAATGTTGCTAGCACGGACGAGACAAGTACCTCTCAGAGAGAAGTAGTCCAAGAAGAAGTTGTCGTTGATATGACAACATTTGAACCAGAACCGCTGAGCCGAGAGCAAAGCAAGTGAGGAGGCCGAAGGACTTCGAAGAAGACTTTGTTACCTATCATGTGGAAGCTGATTCGCTTACCTATGATGAGGCAATGAAGACCAAAGATGCTATTTTTGGGAAAGAGGCTATCCATGACGAGTTTGACTCAACTTCTAATAATACTTGGAAGTTAGTCGATCTGCCTGAAGGAGCTAAACCCATCGGATGCAAATGGATATTTAAGAGAAAGATGAAAGCAGACGGAACTGTTGACAAGTTCAAAGCCAGGCTAGTGGTCAAGGGGTTTTCTCAGATACAAGGGGGTTGACTACTTCGATACCTATGCTCCCGTTGCACGGATGACTACTATCAGGATGTTGATTGCTCTAGGTGTTATTCACAGAATTGTGATTCATCAGATGGACGTCAAGACAGCATTTCTGAATGGTGAACTGACTAAGGAGATTTACATACAGTAGCCAGAAGGGTTTGTTGTCAAAGGTCTTGAAGACAAAGTATGCAAACTGGTAAAATCTCTGTATGGTATGAAGCAAGCTCCCAAACTGTGGCACAAGAAGTTTGACAAAGTTATCAGATCACACGAAGTTCGCCGGTGATAGAGATGTCATCGTTTGTCTCTATATGGACGACATGCTAATCCTAGACACGGATGAAGAATGTGTCACTATAACAAAGATGTTCCTCTCGTCTAAATTCAGTATGAAGGACATGGAAGATGCAGATGTCATCCTTGGGATTAAGATAATCCGGACGAAAGCAGGGCTTGCTCTATCACAAACTCACTACGTGGAGAAGATGCTCACACGCTATGAATATCAGGATCTTTCAGGGATCGATACTCCATATATGTGTGATAAGAAACTGAAGCCTTACCCAGAAAAAACGTCAGACAATTGGAGTATTCTATCGTCATCGGGAGCTTGATATATGCTACAAATGCCACTAGGCCTGACATTGATTTTGTTGTGGTGATGCTGAGTAGATTCACGAGTAACCCAGGTGTTGAACACTGGAAAGCTGTGAAGAGGGTGATGAGATACCTCAAGAAGACTCAGAAGTTTGCACTTTAATACTGCGGAGATCCAGCAGTGGTAGAAAGCTTCAGTGATGCTAGTTGGTGCTCAGAAGAAGAGAGCGAGAGATCCACATGAGGACGTTTTCTCAATGCAATGAGTTGCCATATCGTGGAAGTCAAAGAAGCAGACTATGCTCTCACGCTCATCGATGGAGTCCGAGTTCTATGCACTTGCAGCTGCAGCAGATGAAGCAGAATGGCTTCGGAAGCTCATGTACGTTCTTCCAATGGTTTATGTGAAGATTTCGGCTGTACCGATATACTGCGACAACCAGGCAGCTGCAGTGCGGTTTCGGCACAGAGCATTGAACAATCTCATCAAGACTGGTGTTATTGCAGTGGTAGATGTTCGGAGTCAGGAGAACCTGGCGGATCCGTTCACTGAAGGTCTCAGGCGCCAGCTAGTCGAAGAAACAACAGGTAAGGACTTGAAGGACCTCTGATATTGTGTCTTTGTAATCCTACCATTAAGTTTTATGCTATTAGTTCAAAAAAAAATCTACTAGGCATCTAGCTTTTGGTTCAAGGGAGGACCACTGACTGGAAAAATATCAGGTACAGTGGGTAGTTCTTATGGACAATGTGGGATACGTACCTGAAATCACCGTAGTTTACTATTTTGTTCTATAAAACAATTCCTGTGTAATATTGGCTTCGACGCCTTAATGAGTTCTCGGACAGAATGAATGTCCGGCGTGCGCTGCAGAAAGCACGTGTAGTTCAGCACTACAAGGAACTTGTATCCCATGTTACAATGGTGTAACACTACGATGAGGTAAAAGATGTAAAGCCTCGGCTGCGAGCCATGTCACAACGGTAGTAGCACCGCAAATAGGTAGGTAGCCTAATGCTGAAAAGATAGAGAGTTGTAGCACATCACTACTAAGAGGCCGGTGACCTCATGTTACAGTGGGTGACACCACATGAGATAGTTAACCTCGGCTGCGAGCCATGTCACAGAGGCATAGTACCGCACGGAAGCGTAAGGCTTCATGCTGGGATGTAGTACAACACTACTAAGAAGCTAATGACCTCATGCTACTGTGGGTGACACTACATGAGGTAGTTAACCTCGACTACGACCCATGTCACAGCGGCGTAGCACTGCACGGAAGCGCAATGCTTCATGCTGGAAAATATTAAACTCTCTTAAAAAGGAACTTACCTAAGTGTATGGACAGAGATATAGGCCGTCTCTTGAGGGTAAACTTGTAGACACCCAAGATACATACACCAAAATCAGGTCAGCACAAGGCCTTTAATGTGCGACCGGAGGCACAGCTGATGTCATTGTGCGAGTGGGAAGAACAATAGCTATGGTTCAGAATTCAAGGCATAGTCCATTCTTGTATCATACTGTTGTTTGACCCATGCGAGAAGATTCATGTCGTGGGCGACATCCATCCTAATGCATGATGGGTAATCACTGTGAGGAACACTCGACCATATATTGTGATATATGTGGGGGGTTGTTGGTGTTTTCACTTTGCTTTGGGAGTTTTAGTCCCACATTGGAAAACCACCAATGTGTATATCTTAATATATAACTTTGCTTAGTATTGATATATGCACATGAGGTGGTGGCCCATGTGGGTTGACTTTCCTAGAGGGATTACGTGTGAACCCCGTTATGACAATCTTTATTTTGTCATCACTTTTGAGAAGTTTTTCTTAGGAGCTAAGCCCCAAAGGGGCTTAACGACTCGAACTCGGACTCGGGCTCAAGGACGCAAAGTGGCGCTTTGTTGATGCACTTTGCACGTCAGCATCGTCGCATGGCGCTCGTTCGCTCCTTTTATGTGCGAGTTACATGCACGGTTGCTTGCTCGGACGCATGCTTCGTGGAGCCATGCGGCCTGGAGCGCATGCGGTCAGGCGCCCATGCGGCCAGGTGCGTATGCGGCCAGGTGCGCATGCAGCTCGGTGCCCATGCTGCCAGGGGCCATGCGGTCAGGGGCCCATACGGCCCGGTGCCTGTGCGGCCAGGAGCGCATGCGAACATAGGCCATGTGGTCAGAGGCGTATGCGGCTAGGTGCCCATGCGGTCTGGTACGCATGCGGCCTGGAGCTATGCGGCCAGCAAGTTGGCTTGAGCGAGTCAAGTGCGAAGGGGACATGGACTGTTGTTGGCGGCTCGGTGCGGCGTAGGCGGCGCGTGATTCTCTGTGCCACTCGGCTGCAAGCTTTTGGCGTCTGACGGCGCTGTCTGCTCTGTGCAGTACTGCGCGCTGGCGGCTCGTGGCTCTCTGTACCATGCGGCAACAGCTTTCGTCGTCTGACGGCGCTGTCTGCTTTGTGCAGTACAGTAGTGCAGGCGGTGCATGCGGTCTGATTTTTTCTTCAGGCCGCATGGAAGCTGAAATCCTCTTTAAATATAGGCTCTCCTCTTTCATTTAAAGATGTTGGAAAAATTGAGAGAGTGAGAAAAAAAGGGAGCACCAGCAGGACCTGCGGCAGCAGTTAGCATCCTTCCAAATGAATCTTCCGAGTGATCCGAAGGTGACCAAGAGCGTTGCAGAAGTTCTCGTATGAACTTGCTGGATCCTAGGGGCAGATCGTTGTATAGCGCGAATCTTGCCTTGAGCTCTGGTGGTTTGTTCGCCCCGGCAGGAGTTCCCTTCTTTGTATTTTTGTTCTTGTTCTCGTTCTTCTCGGTGTAGCGTATGCGAACGTAAAGAGAATAACGATTTTCTGATTCTTGTTGTATTTGTATTTTCTTTGGGTTGTCAGATTGTAACATGTTTATAGTTTAGTGCTTCTGTGGGGTTGTGTCACTGTAGAGGAACTCTTGTGTGAATCTCAGTGCACCAACTTCTCTTCTGGAGTTTGTAAAGACGAACTCTTGTGTAAGTCTCTACTTTGTGGCTATCTTTTCTTCTTTGATCTGACTTTAGGAATAACATGTAGTTCTATGAGTTTCAAAAGTACCATTTCTTTCCGCATATCTGTTTTATTACAAAAAAAAACTTAACAAATGAAATTAAAAAGATGAAATGATAATGAGACGCACATAAGGATGAATAAAAATTTGTAAATACCAATTAATAATAATAATAATAATAATAATAATAAAGTTACCTTATATGAATATATCATATACCAAAATGATATTGTCACCCAAATTTTTTGGGTGATGTCATCTCCCATTATGTGGGAGCTGACATGACAAATGATATGACAAATTTTAACATTAAAATTAGCATTAACATTAACATTAATATTAACATTAACATTAACATTAATTTGTCGAACTCGAGTGACTCTTATGGTAAGCGAGGAGAGGAATAAAACCTTGGCTGGGTGACTGAAGATCGGTAGATCAAGCCACGGGAACGTTTTATTTCTTCCATTTATAAAAGGTGGGAGTTGGGGAACAGTGGGCCCAAAAGACATGCAACGCAGCATGTACAAAATCTTGAACGTAATGTCGGACATCTCAACAAAAAACATTAACATTAATTTTAAATTAACATTAACATTAATATTAAAATTAAAATTAATTTTAATATTAATATTAACAATTTTGGTTGATTAATTATTTGGCTTAAAAACTGCCATGTCAGCTGCCATGTAGATGTCACATAAAGGAAGATGGTATAACCCAAATTTTTTGGGAGACAAATAACAAAATTGTATCGTATAAAAGAAAAGAGATGGGATCCTAGGAAATAAATCCTAGGAATTTCCACACTTGATCTATACGCATTGTCAAATATCTAGGCAAATGCTAAGGGGCAGCAAAATTTGACGGTCCTGATTTTTTTAAGACTGGCAAAAATTTAAAAGTCCTTCGATAAATCCTATCCAAAAGTAGAATGAAAGAAAGAAGCCATCCACGAAGACGACTACAACATATGAATATATCGAGCGATCGAGAGAGAGAATATTATATATACCATCAGCATCGTCGTCTTCATCGTCCTCGTCCTCTTCCTCGTCGTAGTCGTCTTCTATGACGGGTGCATCTGTCTCCTGCAAAAGATGATGCATGATGAATATATATTAATTCAATTCATAGACAAAATGAGTTTTTACAGAGATGAGAGAGAGACCTTTTGTTGTTGTTGTTGCTCTTTGATGGAGTGGAGCTGCTCTTCATCCTTCACCATTTCTCCTGGCATTCTCTCTCCCTCTCTCTGGCGGCTGGCCGGCTGGGGACCTGGGGTTTCTCTCTCCCTATTATTGATATATGTATTTATATTGAGAGAAAATTTTATTCATGAAATAAAATAAAATTTTCTTTTTAAAATTTTTTTTTTATATAGCTCTCTTAAGTCGACCTCACCTTTAGGGTCTGCTTGGTATTTGTAGGGCACTGGTTATGAAATATTTGTAGAGTACGAATATGAGCAGTTATAAGAGGTTTAATTTTGGGTGATTTTTAGTAGCGATTTTTAAATTAATTCAATACATACTTGGTAATTCATTAATGAGCGATTTAAAAAAAAAATTACACGGATAAAATTATCTATATGTCCATATATAAATATTAATAGATGCAGTCAAGTTCACACCTTGATCATGAACTATCACCCAGTCCACGTCTTCATCGGGAGGTAGAAGCCCATATTTGATCAAAATAATAGAAACACATGAAATAATAAAAGCATCTGAATGAAAATAGGAGAAGGATTTTAAAAATTTATTGAAAAAAGTGGTTGTAGTTTGGAAGAAATAGAAGAGAAACACAAATGAGAAAGAAAAAATAAGTTACGATATTAGTAGTTATAATTATATATTTATGGTGATGATATGAATGTAATAAAATAATAAAATTGTACAAAACTCATTGATTTGGAGTGTTTATAAAAACACACAAACTTACATTACATCGATTTTGGAGGAGTTTTGAGTCAACCATAACCAGTGCCTCAAAAAAATTAACAAGCAAAATTTTTCGTAAACGGTCGGTTTAAAAATACCCCAAAACCAATGAAAATGTCATTACCAAACAAACCCTTAGGCTAAATTATATTAATGAGATCCCATCTTTAGCTTTCTCACATTTCTCATATTTTTACTTTTCATTCCTCGATGTAGGCATCCCATATTTATAAATTTATTCTTTTGAACCACACTTTATCAATTTTAAAACACATTGGGACCATTTCAAAAAAATATATAATAGTACAAATATTTAAAGTGCGCTTTTGTACTATAAGTATACTTTTGAAGTGGTCTCGATGTACTTCCAAATTGACGAAAGATACATTAAAAGAACAATTTATGAAATTGTAGTGCCAAAAACAAATATTGGAAAGTTAATGTGTCAAATACGTACGAGCATTAGTTGGGTGGCCAGTAGTGAAATTTAGCCTCACCTTAATTTATTGAAGTTCCTTAAAATCTTGTTAATTACTTCAAAGTTAACGAATTACTAGCCATTTAGTTACGAGTACCCAGTATATATGCATGTACTTCTGCATGCGTTTTAATCGTCTTTTAATTAATATTTTTTATACTTGAAAAGAGCAAAAGACAGAAAAATAAACTATATTTTTCTTAAAAAAATATTGTATACATAATTACCTAGTTGTTCTCATTAAATATATATATATAATTAGAGTTTAGGCCCTGGATTTTATACCAGTTTAGAGTTCCTGACATCCAATTGAAAAGTTTTAGACCCTAATTTTTTTTTTATTATACCCTCCTTAGTCTATACAGAAAAGTTTTATTATCAATCATGGAAGATATGGTATAATAGAAAAAATAAAACAAATAATAAAAATTTAGGGTCTAAACTTTCTAATTGAAAAAGTCAGAATTTAAACTCTAAGCGGGTATAAAGTCCAGGATCTAAACTCTAATTAGTCCTAAATTTAATGATCAATTTTAATTAGTAATGTTAGATAAAGAGATATTTATAAGAAGAAAATTCACATTTAAGCCAACATTTTTTTATGATGTAGTAGTATAGTATATATTTGATGGGACAAGTAGGGTTCGGTTCTTAAAACATACCTGACATTCCAAATGTAAACTTGAGGAACCTATAAGCAAATAAAAGGAACTGGGATACTCGTGTAAAAGTACAGTACTTTTTAGGAATTATACTCAAATATACAGAAGAAAAAACCGAGAAATTATTATTTGGGTCTGCAGGTGTGTTTGGGGTTGGGTTAAGATCCACGGGAATAGGGGCTTGCTTTGGATTCAGAGAACTATACGTTTTCCGAAAATATTGCCAACAGGCGGCAAAATTCAAAGGGAAAGAACAATTGCTAAGAAATAAATACAAACCGGTTCAGATGAAACTAATCTTTCTTTATTTATCCAATGTAGATTTTTAAATTGAGTTTATATTATATTTGGAATTGTATAAGCAAATTTTTATCTTAATTGACAAATTTTTTACATAAAAATTATATAAAAAAGTATATTATTTTTAATTTTTATTATATGTGGCAGAAAATAGTTGGTCAATTTAATAATTTAGTTTGAAAGTACGATAAGAGATAAAGAATTTAGTTTTTAGATGTATAAACTTTTGTAAAAAAATTCTATCCTATATTAGAAGCACTGAGGATTAAAATAGAAATAGAAATCGCTGATGAAAGAAGTTTTTTTTTTTTCTTTTCTAAAAAAGAGTTTAAACCTTAGTTTGAGATGGCCTGATAAGCCTTAAAAAAAATGCGTTCGCGTGCGTTGCATTGAAGACAAATTCCCTAATACATTCCTGCAACACAACAGAAAGCACTTTGATAAGGCTGTTGATAAGGGCACTACTAAATTTACTCGGGACAGTCCAAATATTTATCATTGATAATTATAAGTTTGCCACTTCCAAAATTTACTCGGAACTGTCCACTCTTAATTTTTTTTTATAATTAGGACTGTCAAAATTTTGACAGGCTTAAAAATATATGTTAATTTTTTAGGACTGTCAATTTTGACAGTCCTAAAAAATCAACATATATGTCAAAATTTTGACAGTCCTAATTTTTTAGACAACCAGTAAAATGCATTTAAATGCAACATAAAACCAGTAACAAATAAGTTAATTTCAACAAACCATATCTGATCCTTTTACTAACTGAATACTGTATAGTCACATAGACTGTCACGTTCCAGTCTCAAAATATCGAGGGACTAGACACGTGGCAATGACCAGCAGCACACACCGATGGGCAAACCCAATTTAATGGACCCATCAGGGTGTACTTAAGCTGTAAAACAACTATAAAGGTCTATGATACTAATCTCATCCACAGCAAATAATCACAAATCAATATTAGAATAATCGAAATAAAATATAAACTAACAACAAGTCTCAATAAAATATCTCGGGGAACAACCTGATTAAATGAGTTTGGTACAATAGTTCAATAAACAGGAAACAACAAAAATAACTGAGTATAGATAAGCAGATACTCAGGAGAAATCCTCAGCGATCACCTTGTCCTCGGGTACTGGTACTGCTCCAAAGACTGCTCCTGTCCCGTACACCTCGGGGTAGATCTCCTCTGCTAAACCTGGGAACATAATTCGGATCCAGGTCCTCAGGGGACATAGCAATGTACAAGAATAACTCAAGCCATAATAAATGCAGTGCCATAATAAATGAATCAATAGGGTAAACTATATAACCAGCTAAGTGATATGCAATATGAGAGCATCACTAGAACTTAGGTTGAGACTACTACAAGCTCTGTGTGGGGGAGCCGGTAGTAGTGATATCATGTCGGAGTCTAGCTCGGAGAGGCTACGACACCGCAATAATATAATCAACCTGTAGCCTGTGTGTCTCTCCCCACCCAATGTAATCACACGTCTCATGTCCACGACGTTTCATGTCCATGTCACGCACGATCATATCTAATGCAGCAAGTCATAATGATAGCTAAGCATATGCAATATCTATGTCACGAATCATATAACCTATACAGAATTACCATGAATATCTCAGGAATATTCTGTCTCATGAATAGTATCAGGTGTCCTGTGGTATGACGTACTTGATGAAGGAAGAACGAGAATGTATAGGGTTTCGATATCCATCTCTAGGTGACGTTACACAACTTCGCGTACGGTGTTGACACCCGAATCTTGTTCGGACGTTAAGTAATGTCACACGGTCCTAGATTTAACAAATACATCATAAAATTAAATCAAGGAAATAACATATAGCAATTACTGCAAGATTGGCAAGGTACACTTGCTTGGGATTTGATTACCAACTGCGGCTCTGATATCAGAGGGATCTACAGGTACTCCTCCGGTTGCTGAAATAAACGTTACCATCATGTTCAGAAGATATCAAATAGCTAAAATTGCCTGTCCATAAGTCCAATTTGGACACAGGAACAAAAATGACAGTTTCTGGTCAAAGCGGGGTCCACATATGGCCCGCTCCGCACCAAAAAATATGCCAGAGACAATGTTCTCCAAATTTGTCAAACTTAGTATCTACAAGTCCAGAACGATGATACAAACCCAATAAAATGTCCAGAACTGGATTCCGATGAGCCTATCACAAAATCGCCCGTCAAGTGGACCCGTGGGATCCACGATACGGGATTTTGTCAACGTTCTCAGAATCAAACCAAACTTGGGTCACAAGACCAGCGTATTGCTACGATTCCGATGGCGTAAGTTTCGTTTCGAAACGACGAGCGTACACGAAGTTACAACGAGTTTTAGAACATGACCGATATGGGGTGTTGTCGACAGATACGCGTTGATTCTGGTGTGCACGCACATCCAAATCAACTTTCACGAAATCCAATACGTCCGTATTGATGGCGCGCACCTTTCAGTGAAGTTTACACACGACCAAATTGCCTCATTTAGCGAGAAAATCAGGGTATTTAAATACCAAGTTTTTGGTCATTATTACCCTCGAATAACATGCAATCTACAGCTCAATAAATTAAACTAAAATAGGTTTTTAAAACTTGGTTAAGTGGTCTAAATAACTGTTCAAGCCAATTTTGAAAACATTTAACAGGTTGGTCGCAAAACGGTCATGAACTGGGGAGTTCGAAATAATTTTTGATTTTCAGAAATTGAGGGTTTATTTTCCTGATTTTGCGTCGCAGTTTACGATCGCCACAGGACGTGATACCCCGAACAAATTGCATGGGGTTTGAGAGGGTCACGCAGGGTATGCGTCATAACAGACAGTTCGAATATTGGCATGACAAGGAGAGAGAAAATCTTACCAGAATACGGAGTCGAAATCGACTATACGGCGCGTATGCGGGGTGGTGCGGCGCACGTCGACGACGGGGCACGGCACTGCTATGGCTGCTGGTCGTCACTGGCAGCGGTGGAGATCGCCGGAGGAGCTCGGGTCGAGGTCGTTTGGCTGCTGCGGAGAGACGGGCGGCCGTCGGCAGGGTCAAAATGGTCGGCGGGGCGGGTGATTGCGATGGTGATAGCCGGAGAGGCTCGGGGAAGTGGAGGCGGTGGTTGATGGTGGGTCGGGGATCTGGTCGCCGGAGGGGAGCTCGGCGTCGGGCTGGGTCAAGGTGGTACCGGAGGATGATGGCGGTGATGGCGGTGGTGGTTGATGGTGGCAGCGGGGTAGGTTTTATAGGGTTGCAGCTGGGAGAGGAGAGGCCGGCCATTGCGGGGAGGGAGAAGAGCGGCCGGCCGGTGGGAAGTCGAGCGTCGTGGGGAAGTGAACGATCGGCGGTGACAGGTGAACGGTCGGTCGGGACGGTTAGATTTTAGGATTTACTGTGTATGCGGGTTCGGGTCGGGTTGGCGGGTCGGGTCGGGTTCAGATCCGACCCGATCCAATAGGATTTGGGTCCGGTTCAGGGTTGGTTCTGTTCAAGATTAAACCGGGTTTATTTAGGGTGGTTTAATCCGGTTTGGTTCGGTTTAAATTGGTTTATTTTAAAACTTGGTTTTTTAGTCTTTAAAAATAGTTCTGGGCCCAATAAATTCCAGAAAATTACACTATGTCTAATTAATTATTTTACATCCCAAAATATTATTTTCATAATATTTTAATATGTAATAAAATCACAAAAAAATTTATTTAATTCCAGAAAATATTTATTTTAATTAGTTAAAAATTCCAGAAAAATTTCGAAAATTTATTTTTAAATTCCTGAAAAATCTGGGGGTTTACAATCTACCCCCCATAAGAGGATTGCGTCCTCACAATCAAAGAATAACGAAACATAACCGGTCGAAAGAGATGACACGGTTTGCAAAACAGGTTCGAAGCACGACACAATCAAAGAATCATGATCATGGAGAATTCGAAGGATGAGGGTTTAAACAAAACACATAGGAAAGGAATAAAGTATTTCCCTAGACAATGAAAGTTAGGTAATTCAAGAGTAAAGAATCTGGTTAGAGCAAGAAAACTACAATTTAGGAAAACTAGGTTATCAATTATTAACCAGTTCAAAATTACTAGATTTTTAAGGTTAAGGATTTGACTAACAAGCACGTGCTAACGCATTACTAGGAATAGACATAAATGAATAACTTAAATCTTACGCATATTTTCTACTCCACGAGTCTTCGCGTCCTCCATGGTCATCGTAAAAGCTTATCCGCGTCCTTGTGGTAGATTCCTCTGCTGCTGCTGGGCCTGCTGGGTACTGCCTGGGGTGCCAAGGGTGGCCTCAGATGATATCCTCCTGGTGCTTGTAGAGCTTGTTGGTTTACCATTGGTGCTTCTTCTCGACGCTCAGGGCATTCCCTCACTGAATGCTGATTGGATCCGCAAGCTAAACATAATCCCATTTTGCGTCTGCACTCATTCTCAATATGGCATCGCTTGCCACAATATTGACAGATAGGCAGTGCCTGCGGAGATGCTCCGGGTGGCTGGTGCATGTGAGATCTCTTTACAGCTTCTTCCTGTGGTGCTCTGGCTGGTGCTGATGTGAAAGGCCGCTTCAGACTGGTCTCTCTCCTGGTGACGCGCTCCATGCGTCGGGCTGCAGCAAGGACGTCCAAGTAAGAAGTAGGTACAACGGATCCGATCAGTCTCTGTAGCTCAAAGTTTAGTCCGCCGAAGAACTTCTCAGCCTTCTCTTCTTCTGTCGGGATCAGGGTAGGGGCGAAGTGACTCAGACGAATGAATTCCGTATTGTACTCTTCCACTGTCATATTGTCTTGAGTGAGACGATTGAACTTGTCCCGAAGTTCCGATCGAGCAATAGATGGAATATACATCTACTGAAAGAGTCTAGAGAACTCTTTCCAAGTGACTCGGTCTGGTCCGAGCCGCATCTCCTCATATAGCCACCAGTGATGTGCATTGTCCGTCAACTGCATTCTGATGGCAGTCATCTAACGCTCTCTTGGAAGCTCAGCTGCTTCTAATTGATGTTGAGTGTTTGTGAGCCACTCATGAACTTCAGTGGGCTCCTCTTTGCCTGAAAAGGTATGGGTCTTCAGCTGGCAAAAATCGGTGATAGATCCCGTCGATGACCGTCGAGCTGGTAGATTCTCCTGCTCCAGTGCGGTCACTATACTGTTTCACAGAGCCTTTTGTTGAATATGCTGTTGAGCTTGCATCATTGCGTAGATCATTTAAAATATCTGTTGTCCGTCCATAGCCTGCCTTTGTGGGAATATAGGCATTGGTGGAGTAAACTGTGGTGGAGGTGGAATATCGTCTCGTCGGAATCTTGAGGTATGATGATTGGCTTGACTGCTTTAAGTGCTGATTGACCTCCACCCACTAGTGTTACTTCATCTTCGTTGGTTACCACAATACCTCGTGGTGATCCTGCAGGAGTCTCATCGTTTGCTCGTGGATCCATTACTCTGCATCCAAAATAAACTATAAGAGGCGCACAGAGGAATCAAGGCAGGATGCATGTCAAGAATTTAATTCGAATCCGATATAGATATCAAGAACGATTCAATCAAGTGGATGAGATCCTATAACTTATCCTATCCTTGTCGCAGGCTTGTTCAGTTCCTAAGTTGAAACTAAAGCAATTTAGTCGTAGACCTGCTGTCACCCCCACTTTTTGGATTAGGATATTTTCGTCTTTTCGTAATTAATGAGTAAATGACTGCATGATAATTGATTATTCTCAATTTTTGTGACTTTATTTTGTTGCACCTTACCGTCATTTTGAATTTTAGAACTCCACTTGCATTCACTTTTATTAAATTGATTCATAAGTCGAACTTGTACAACTTTTCATTGTTTAGACACCTTGGTGCAAGAGTACATTGAGGTATCCATTCCGTTGGACGATACGTAAATAAACCCGAATTCTCCTTTAGGTGTAAATTCCATAAATTCTTGGAAGTGTGTAATACAACATCAATTTCTCTGAACCATGGCCTCAGACCATCTAACCAAAGCATTATAGCAATTTCTTTATTAATTGAAATTCCAACCATTGTAATACCCATGAGAAAGCCCAATCCCAAGAAGGCCTTGACCAGACCTAATTCTAGGTCAACCCAAAGTCTACTATGATTACATATATATACATAAGTATTGCTTCCCTATTTCCTTCTCAATCAAAACCTAATACACCAGCCGACCATCTCAGACTCCCCCGACTTTATTGTTCCTCGTCGGACCTCCGAGCGCCGAACAGCCCGCTGACCCCGAGCGCAGGACCCGCTGCCACCGAGCCTGTACGCTGCTCCGCCTGAACGCCGCATCAAGCCCGCCTGAACGCCGCGTCGAACCCGCCTGAATGCTGCGTCGAGCCCGCCTGAATGCTGCGTCGAACCCGCTGAACGCTGAACCAAGCCCGACTGCGTTCGCCTGGAGCCGTCGCGACCTGCTGCTGTCGACGTCGAGTACCCCGTCGCTCGTCAACACCACTTCAATCGACCGACCACCCCTTGATCGTTGACATCATCGTGCCGCATGCAGGTTCGCTCCTGTCCACGTTCCCGTCATTTCCTGTGATATATATATAACTATAAGGACGTATGTATATACGTATTTGCATGCGTATTGGTATATTGGTATATATATTATATGTTCCCAGCTAATATCTATATACATACGTATAAGTAGTGTATAGGTATTCCCTAGTATATAAATACGTATATTATAATCATAATTAATGAATAGTAATGCAGATGCCTATGAACCGTATAATGCTCAATTAGTTTAATACATATATACGTATCTATTATTAGTGTAATTAATTAGTCTGATGAGATATTAGTTCATATTAAGTCCTATGTATCATATGCCCGAGATGTCTTGATTGTGACCACGGATACCCCGTAGATACATCTACCTGTGACCATGTAGCATGATAGTAGACTGCCATATGTACACTGACGTACTAGCAGGACCGTACCATTGACTGTCTGTTATGCACAGCAACTACAGACGTGACCCCTAGTATAGTCTTTGATCATTTTGTTGATTGTGAGCTAGAGTATTGTCTGATGAAGTATTGTATTATATGCTATGTCTATAGGACTGTTGGATCATTCAGACGACACCTTGGAACCCAGACAGTGGTATTGCCAGCTAAGGACCACAGGCGAGTACATTCTCTGACAGTTTCTATTATGTTGATTATCTCTATAATTCTTGTTGTATAGCGTATATGACTCTGACACTGTTGTTTACACGAGTTAGCATCATTGAGATCTGTCACGAGGAGTCGTGATTGGAATCCATCGTGCTAGCTGGAGAAACGGAGAAATATGAGTAGTTTATGTGATCATATCCAACTTTACATGCAGCATTAGCTCACCCACATTTCACGTCGGTGCAGCCTTACCCTTACATGCCTCATCGCTGTTACATCTGGTTAGCCTGACCTGTTGGGGATGATCGCTAATCCATGTAATGAGTCATATAGTCCCAAGCCGATCATATGATATACTGATGTTTCACACACTTAGTTAGATATTCTTGACATGCATTTCTAGTACATTGATCTAGCATCTCTACATGTTCTAGTTATTGTTCTTATACACACTTACATACCAGTTCTTTGTACTTGCGTACACTTGTAGTTCTATTCCTTGTCAGATCCATATTGATGATGATGTTCCAGTACTTTATTCCAGTATTTCTTATTGCCAGTATTTCATATCTGTCTTGTATTTCTTTACACTGTGTTATAGTTTTTGTCAATATATGTGGAATTGCTGTTAGAGGTGTATTTTCGTTCCAATCCTGATTGGATATTTTTTCCAGAGAACCTTGAGGATTTTTGTACCACGCACTACGGACCAGGTATAGATGCAGACTATGTACCAGAGGTCCTAGAAGAGACTATGCTTCTAGATGAGACATTGCCTACAGCTATCTAGATAGTATTTATTTATGCTTGAGACTTATGGAGGTTAATTCAGTTTATGTTTAGACTTATGTTAAGTTTAATTGGAGACTTGTGTTGGACAGTTAGACTGTGAGTTATCTTTATGTTTGAGACATGGTGTTTAACTATGTCATTTCCTTTTATCTTTATCGTGCCTTATAGTTGTTGTGATTGAGTTACATTGTGAGATTATTGTGAGATGTATATTGATCTCCTTATGAAGATGGATATCATTGACAGGTGTTTAGCTATATAGAGTTACTGTGACCTAGACAGCATTCTACCGTCGATGCTGCGGCGTAGGCTGGACGTACCCACGCTCTCGTGCCCCTATACCGGGTGCGGGTCGTGACACCTGCATGGGCCACCACAAAAACTATGTCACGCCCCAGTCCCAAAAATATCGAGGGACTAGACACGTGGCAATGGCCAGCAGCACACACCGATGGGCAAATCCAATTTAATGGACCCATCAGGGTGTACTTAAGCTGTAAAACAACTATAAAGGTCTATGATACTAATCTCATCAACAGCAAATAATCACAAATCAATATCAGAATAATCGAAATAAAATATAAACTAATAACATGTCTCAATAAAATATCTCGGGGAACAACCCGATTAAATGAGTTTGATACAATAGTTCAATAAACAGGAAACAACAAAAATAACTGAGTATAGATAAGCAGATACTCAGGAGAAATCTTCAGCGATCACCTCATCCTCGGGTACTGGTACTGCTCCAAAGACTGCTCCTGTCCCGTACACCTCGGGGTAGATCTCCTCTGCTAAACCTGGGGACATAATCCGGATCCAGGTCCTCAGGGGACATAGTAAGGTACAAGAATAACTCAAGCCATAATAAATGCAGTGCCATAATAAATGAATCAATAGGGTAAACTATATAACCAGCTAAGTGATATGCAATATGAGAGCATCACTAGAACTCAGGTTGAGACTACTACAAGCTCTGTGTCGGGGAGCCGGTAGCAGTGATATCATGTCGGAGTCTAGCTCGGAGAGGCTACGACACCGCAATAATATAATCAACATGTAGCCTGTGTGTCTCTCCCCACCCAATGTAATCACACGTCTCATGTCCACGACGTCTCATGTCCATGTCACGCAAGATCATATCTAATGTAGCAAGTTATAATGATAGCTAAGCATATGCAATATCTATGTCACGAATCATAAAACCTATACAGAATCACTATGAATATCTTATGAAGATTCTGTCTCATGAATAGTGTCAGGTGTCCTGTGGTATGACGTACTTGATGAAGCAAGCACGAGAATGTATAGGGTTTCGATATCCATCTTTAGGTGACGTTACACAACTTCGCGTACGGTGTTGACACCCGAATCTTGTTCGAACGTTAAGTAATGTCACACGGTCCTAGGTTTAACAAATACATCATAAAATTAAATCAAGGGAATAATATGTAGCAATTACTACAAGATTGGCAAGGTACACTTGCCTGAGATTTGATTACCAACTGCGGCTCTGGTATCAGCGGGATCTGCAGGTACTCCTCCGGTTACTGAAATAAACGTTACCATCATGTTCAGAAGATATCAAATAGCTTGAATTGCCTGTCCATAAGTCCAATTTGGACACAGGGGCAAAAGTGAGTTTCTGGTCAAAGTGGGGTCCACATGTGGCCCGCTTCGCACCGAAAAATGTGCCAGAGACAATGTTCTCTAAATTCGTCAAACTTAGTGTTTACAAGTCCAGAACGAAGATACGAACCCAACGGAATGTCCAGAACTGGATTCCGATGAGCCTATCACAAAATCGCCCGTCAAGTGGAGCCGTGGGGCCCACGATACGGAATTTTGTCAACGTTCTCAGAATCGAACCAAACTTGGGTCAGAGGACCAGCGTAATGTTATGAGTCCGATGGCGCAAGTTTCGTTTCGAAACGATGAGCGTACACGAAGTTACAATGAGTTTCAGAACAGGACCGATACGGGGTATTGTCGACAGATACGCGTTGATTCCTCTGTGCACGCACATCCAAATTAACTTTCGTGAAATCTCACACGTCCTTATTAACGGCGCGCACCTTTCGGTGAAGTTTACACACGACTAAGTCGCCTAGTTTAGCGGGACGCACCCAGTTTCAAAAAAATCAGGGTATTTAAATACCAAGTTTTTTGTCATTATTACCCTCGAATAACATGCAATCTACAGCTCAATAAATTGAACTAAAATAGGGTTTTAAAAGTTGGTTAAGTGGTCTAAATAACTGTTCAAGCCAAATTTGAAAATATTTAACAGGTTTGTCGCAAAATGGTCGTGAACTGGGAAGTTTGGGACAATTTCTGATTTTCAAAAATTGAGGGTTTATTTTCCTGATTTTGCGTCGCAGTTTGCGATCGCCACAGGACGCAATACCTCGAACAAATTACACGGGGTTCGAGAGGGTCATGCAGGGTGGCACGGTGCACGTCGACGATGGGGCACGACACTGCTGTGGCTGCTGGTCTTCGCTGGCAGCGGTGGAGATCGCCGGAGGAGCTCGGGTCGAGGTCGTCGGGCTACTGCGGCGAGACGGGCGGCCGTCGGTGGGGTCGAAATAGTCGGTGGGGCGGGTGATTGCGATGGTGATAGCCGGAGAGGATCGGGGAAGTGAAGGCGGTGGTTGATGGTGGGTCGGGGATCTGGTCGCCGAAGGGGAGCTCGGCATCGGGCTGGGTCGAGGTGGTACCGGAGGATGATGGCGGTGATGGCGGTGGTGGTTGATGGTGGCAGCGGGGTAGGTTTTATAGGGTTGCAGCAGGGAGAGGAGAGGCCGGCCGTTGCGGGGAGAGAGAAGAGTGGCCGGCCGGTGGGAAGTCGAGCGTCGTGGGGAAGTGAACGGCCGGCGGTGACAGGTGAACGGTCGGTCGGGGCGGTGAGAATTTAGGATTTACTGTGTATGCGGGTTCGGGTCGGGTTGGCGGGTCGGGTTCAGATCCGACCCGATCCAATAGGATTTGGGTCCGGTTTAGGGTTGGTTCTGTTCAAGATTAAACCGGGTTTATTTAGGGTGGTTTAATCCGGTTTGGTTCGGTTTAAATTGGTTTATTTTAAAATTTTTGAGTCTTTAAAAATAGTTCTGGGGCCTAATAAATTCCAGAAAAATTACACTATATCTAATTAATTATTTTACATCCCAAAATATTATTTTCATAATATTTTAATATTTAATAAAATCACAGAAAAATTAATTTAATTCCAGAAAACATTTATTTTAATTAGTTAAAAATTCCAGAAAATTTTTGAAAATTTATTTTTAAATTCCTGAAAAATCTGGGGGTTTATATAGACATTGGTCAGATGACATGAATAATAACACAATGACAAAGAAAAATAACAGCACACAGGAAACCAAAAAAGAAGAAGAAAAAATTGAAGGACCGTCAAAATTTGACATATATGTTGATTTTTTAGGACTGCCAAAATTTTGACAGTCCTACCAATTAGAAAGACTGTCAAAATTTTGACAGTCCTACAAATTTAACATATATTTTTAGAACTGTCAAACTTTTGACAGACCTACCAATTGGAAGGACTGTCAAAATTTTGACAGTCCTAACAATTGGTAGGACTGTCAAAATTTTGACACTCCTGATTATAAAAAAAATTAAGAGTGGGCAGTACCGAGTAAATTTTAGGAGTGACAAATTTGTAATTATCAATGATAAATATTTGGGCTGCTTCGAGTAAATTTAGTAGTGCCCTTATCAACATTCTTTGATAATTGGTACATGGGAAAGACTAATCCTTGGGTTCGGAGTCACCGCAGATTGATAAGGAATAAATACATGCCAAACATGAAGATGAATTCAAAGATTTATGATTCTCTAAATCCAGTCCAAAAGTATTAATACTTGCAATGTATCAATCAATTAGCAAGCTTATGTTTGTGAGAACCACATGAAAGCCCTTCAAAAGGGAGAACTAAGGTTGTTTTTTAGAAGAAGTGATAGAAGATAATATTCTAGATATATATTCACATATTAACTTGGGACCTAACTGATATGGCCAATCACCATAAATATAATTTAATATAATTTAATCCTAATATCCTTCTTCAAGTTGGAGCATACAAGTCACAAATGTCCAACTTGTGCAAAAGAAACTCAAATTGTCGTTTGTCCAAAGCTTTGGTAAAAACATCCGCCAGTTGTCCATCCGTTGGCACTTGAGATGGACGAATAGCTCCAGCAAGAACATCATTCCTCAAAAAATGATAATCTCCCTCAATATGTTTTGTGCGCTCATAGAAAACTGGCTTATGCGCAAGATGTAAAGCAGATTGACTATCACAAAATAAATCCATAGCACACGAATTTTGCACCCCCAAGAGATAATGACAAGTGTATATTTCCGTTGACAGAGAAAAATACCTTCTGTACTTCGAGCTAGCTCAACACCAAGGATAAACTTCAATGCCCCAAGGTCCTTCATGTGAAAGCATATACTCAAATAGTTCTTAAAGGTAGTAAGAGCAGCAGAATTATTGCCAGAGAGAATCAAATCGTCGATATACACAAGAACATTTATCTGAACATCGGCCTCGGCCTCAGCCGTGCTGTCCTCCACGGCGGCCTCAGCCTCCACGACGGCCATCCCATCCATATGAGGTAGATCAAACCCCAAATCATCATCGCCCAAGACAAGGGATGCCAGGTCAGGAGGAGCCATATCACCATGATCATCTTCAACAGAATATGGAAACTCATTCTCATAAAATTTAACATCTTGAGAGACAAAAAATTACAAGTAGATAGATCATACAATTTCTAACCCTTCTTACCATGGGGGTATCCCACAAAAATATACTTTCGACTGCGAGGAGCAAACTTATCCATCTTAGCTTTTGGTTGTGGGCAAAACAAAGACAACAAAAAATATGTAATTCATCATAAGAAGGAGGAGCACCAAATAATATTTTATAGGGGGTTTTAAAACTAAGAAGGCTCGAAGGAGTTCGATTGATCAAATAACCAACCGCCAAAATATACTCACCCCAAATTTTTTTTAGCAAATTTTCCTGAAAATGTAAAGCACGTGCCACAATCAAAATATGTCTATATTTTCGTTCGACCATCCCATTCTGCTGAGGTGTACCTACACAAGATGTCTGAAATAAAATACCATTCTGTGTAAAGTAGTCGCGCATGCAATTAAACTCAGTACCATTATCACTTCGTACAATGCGAACTTTAGAATTAAATTGTCGCTCAATCATAGAAAAAATGACGAGAACATCTTTTATACTTCAGTTTTATCAATCAACAAAAAAACCCAAACATCACGAGAAAAATGATCCACAATCGTCAAAAAATATCGAGCTCCACACGAAGAAGGCGTAGGATACAGCCTCCAAAGATCACAATGTATCAAATCAAAAATTGCAACAGCCCGGGAGTCACTAATATAAAAGATACCTCGAGTTTGCTTTGCCTGATGGCAAACTTCACATGCCTTATTCACTGAACTACTAGAGCTACTGACAACAGGAAGTAACTTTACTACTTTATCAGAAGGGTGCCCAATTCGCTGATGCCAAAGGTCCAGAGAAGTCGTCCCAGTCACTGCCAAGGCCTGAGTCTTCGGTACAAGTCGAAAGTAGTAAATTCCGTCCCGCCATTCACCGACGCCAATCAGGTTCCTCAAACGGGGCCCTGTATCACGCACAAATTTTTAGTGAATTGTGCAACATAATTTATATCATTAATAAGATAGGCCACAAAAATTAAATTACAATGTAATTGAGGTTCGAATAGAACATTCGTGAGAACCACGCCTGGTGCAAGAGCAACACGCCCGCGACACGAGGCAACCGCAGTCCGTCCGGGAGTCCAACCGGACACTCCTTCATTGTCGTCACCTCCGACAATAAATCCAAATTTCCCGTAACATGATTCGAAGTGCCTGTATCAATAATCCTAGGTGCAATATACTTACCCATCTTACGATCCTCTAAAAATTTGGTCGAAGAATTACCAAGCATAGAAATAAGTTGTTGCTATTGGTCCAGAGTCAATCCGGCACACCTTCGTCGCATAAACCATCATCTGCCATCCGCGGCTGTGCAGCAACGAAGCCACGCCCTGCTACCGCCGCACACACTTTCGTACCCCGTCCAAGTCCACCACCAGTCGTGTCACGTCCCAAACTCCTGCAAGCTCAATAGTCCCCGCTGAACGTGAATCACCATGTTGCAGCTCTCCCGCAGGACAATCATTCTATTCGGGACGTGATACCGTATGAGCCTGGAGTTGCGCTCGTACAAGGCGATGTTGTTAAGCACCAAAGTTATCATTGAAACAACCATGTTGCAACGAAAGTCAAGTATTGTGTACCAAGCACACATCAGAGTAATATGCAGCGAAGCTCTCGATAGGGTCCAAATAAAATACCACAAAGGCGATTGCCTCAAAGGCGATGAAATACTCTTTCTCTTTTCTCTAGCCCACCAAGGTACTTACAGTTCATACATCATCTTTCGTATATCCAAGCAGCACCACTACACCTGCGTACCTGAAATAATGCCCACAAACGTGGGTCAGTACACAGCCGTACTGGTGAGCGGGGTAACCCACTCGTCTAAGCCGACACTAAGTAAATAGTGAATGCAAACAGTTATATGGTGATCTTTCTAGTTGAATCCTAGATTGATTTCATGGCATAGGGATGACATGTTAAGGAAAGCTGTAAAGCAGTTTAAGCATGCAAGCATTCAACTCAATCCAAATGACAAGCAATACATAACCAACTCGAGGGATTCTAGCATGCAACCCGTCCTACTCAAGCCATCGCTTGCACGATAACATATCGAACCATCAACCAAGCCTCAATATCCTTCCTCAACCAACTTGTACAATCCAATCTCAAAGTGCACACTCTTGCCGAGGCAAGGTGGCCGCGCCTACGCAAAGCACAAACCAACCAAAGTAAAGCAAACCAACTCTTATCTATATGAAGTCACTGGACAAGCCATAAAGGACATTGATCGGACCAAATCAATAGGGCAGTCCTACCGATCCAGGGCTGGGCAGCTACTCCCTCCTGGTGGTATCGGACTACCAGCACCGCACCCAAGATGTGATACCCATTGTCTCCTCCATGGCAGAACAGTCCCGGTGCCCCGGTGCCTTATCCCGTTCCAGGAAACCAAATCCTGTGCAACACAGGTTGTCCGTGACATGCAGACACCAAGTAGGTATGACAAGAGGATCGAACATTCTCGCTCCACCAAGCGATCCTTGACTCGTTCAACTAAATATCCAACCAAAATATCCAACCAAAGAATCCATAACCATTCTTCCAACATATTGCCCAAGGCACCAAATCTCAAGTTATTCCCATAGGCACAATGCCTCTTCTTAATACAGTATTTTAAATTGGGTGCAACACCCCAACTCAGAACAAACCTATGGCACAATGCCCCAACAGTGGCACAATGTCGCAACAGTGGCACAATGCCCCATCAGTGGCACAATACCCTGGCCGATGTAGTTGTTCGGTTTCGAACCACAACTGCTCGCTTTGCAAGACAAAGCGACCAAGTGATACTCGTGCACGGATGCACGCTCGTTCGCCCAAATTCTCGATATTCCCAATGCCTCAATGTATCATTCCAACCGTCCAAGCATAATCCCAATCATTCAACCAACTGCCTCAAATGTAATGTTCCAACTCTAGCTCCAACTATCCAACGCGCAAATTAATTCAAGCCACAATCCTATCCAAGCAAACGACGTACACTCTATGCATACCTCAGTGTAGTGATTCCCAAGTTTTATCCCAAGTGTTCAAGCTTTTACGTATTTTCTATATTATTAGGCATGAAGGAGTAGAGGAGAAGGGAAAGAGCCCACTCACAATGTTTGATTCTGTTAAGCATCCTGTCCTGCCGATACAGCCAATCCCTTGAACCCGTGGTCCGATGCAAGCGCGATCTACTCAACTGGTATGACCGTGCAAGCAGGCCGTGCTCTCCAAATCATCCGAACGATCGGACTAAGGAAGACGGCATTATCGTCCCCATCCAGCTATCTCAGTGCTGTTCTGAATGAACACATGATTTTTATTAAACTCCGCTAGCCATCTGCACATGAAACCAACTCAATCAATACTTCTTCCCAAAATCCAACAAATTAAATGTAACCAGCATTTGTTTTATTCTATCCGACTCAGCGTAACATACCATGTGGTTGCGGGCGTTACAAGTCGCATGTCCGCTAAATCAGACATTGAGCGAATCCTACAGTAGTTTTGCCTCCTCAAAGTAGGGTATTATATTCTTTACCGAAGCGTCGATAGTATACAAAATCTACTGCACAAGCATCGATTGGATGCAATACCAATCCTCTAATTGATCCTTCTCCGAAGGTTTATTGATAGACCCATCAACAAACCCAAATTTTTGTCGAGCCTGTAGAGAAAGCCGAATAGATCTCGAGCATTCCTCATAATTCTTTCCACGAAATATCACTTTCGTAATTGTATTACCCAAATTTTTATTAGAACCAAGGTAATACAGGGATGTGGGATCGATCCACGATTCCGCAGGCGTAGAAGTCCCACAGCCGTCGTCGCTCATCATGTCGCCGTCGCCGCTCGACATACCGTCACCGCTGCCGCTCGAAGAAAACGTGCCCTAGCCGTCAGGCTCTGATACCATAAGAAGAGTGATAGGAGATAATATTCTAGGTATTTCATTCATCATGATATTACATATATATGCATCCACATATCACCTTGGGGCCTAAGTCACATGGCCAATCACCATAAATATAATTTAATATAATTTAATTCTAATAGTTTTCCACGTACACACTTCACTGGACACTATGTGCACAATAAAATTTTATGTAACTGACAATAAAAAAATTATCCATTCAATAAGCTGTAATTTCCAGTTCATATCTGCAAGGTCTTAAGAGCACTCGGCTATAAGAAGAATATAGAGTCTGTGGTAACCCCAAAAGAACTTTACAGTAAACTCAAAATAAATGTTACAATAAACCAGGAATTTTCGAGACTATCTTCTCATATCAATCAATGTTTGTTCAAAAATTCCTGGGGTTAGATATTCTTCAAAAGGTTTTTTACTAGCTAGCTAGTGGATTTAAAGTTTTATATTCCTGGGGTTTTTTACATGTCCAAACCACCTTCTCTTATATCTTTAACTTGGCTCCACCTCCAACTTAACACAAATATAATTATTTCTTATCCTATCTTTCTCAACATTAAGCATAACTGGAATTAATCAACAAAATCCCTTCTTAATTGAAGGGCTACTTCATTCCAAGAGAAGTTCAATCCCTATACCTGCAGATACAGTTATTATTGTCACGACCCGCACCCGATGTAAGGATGCAAGTCGGAAACAACGTCCAGCCTACGCCGTAGAATCGGCGGTAGAACAATGTTTGGGTAATCTATCTAACAATATAATAAGCCACCAACAATGCCAATATACTCAATCACAGATCTAAGATGGAAAGGAGCGTGAATATGATAAAAGAATAGAATAGTCACAATACAACTCATGAGTCAAAAAATAACATCGATGAGTCTGAGAAAAATATTAAACAATAAGCTGGAGACCAATCCAGTACAAGAGAATAACTAAGAAGCTACAAGTCCCGGGTCATCTGTCTCAGTCGGGATGAGTCCCTCCTGAGCCAGGGTCTTTGACTCTAAGCCCATAACATCCTGAGGCTCGTAATGAGTAGGGTACCACTCCTTAGTGTCATATGGGAAAAATATATCTAGTCAGAAAAGGAGCAGAGTACATCTATAACAACAGTTCTAATCAATGATATAAATTATGTAACAGTAAATATATATGAATATACAAGATGCGTACTGATCCATTAAGTCTATCTTAGAAAATATCTTGGCACCACTCAACTGATCGAACAAGTCATCAATCCGTGGCAAAGGATATTTATTCTTGATAGTGAGATTATTCAATGCCTTATAATCAATGCACATGCGCACTGATCCATCCTTCTTCGGTATAAACAATACCGGGGCTCCCCACGGTGAAGAACTCGATCTGATAAACCCCTTATCGTGCAATTCGTCCACCTGCTTCTTTAGTTCGACCAGCTCGCTGTTTTTTACTTTGTAGACATGCTGTGAAATTGGTTCTGCACCTGGCACCAAGTCTATAGAGAATTTAACATCTCGATCTGGCGATAATCCTGGCAATTCTTCAGGAAATACATCCAAGAACTCTGCTATCAACAGATGCGGCAACTCCTTGTCTTCCACCATAGCTCCACAAATAATACCTTCTTCCTGCTCTGCAGCTCCTCTAGCAAACTCGAACTCTGGCTCTCCTGGCGGGCTAAACAAAACTCTACCTCCTCTATAATCTATACTAGCACGGTGCTTACTCAACCAATCCATCTCGAGTATAATATCGTAGCTTGGAAGTGGCATTACAAGTAGACACGCACTCAGCTCCCGGCCTCTCAGAGTAACTCTCCGATCCTTACAAATATCATTAACCAGGAAAATGCCTCCCCCGGTCATGATCTTGCAAGTCCTAAACAAGGACTCTACTACTAAACCATGCTTCAGAGCAAAAGAAACAGATACAAAACTATGGAAAGTACCACTATCAAAAAAAGCTAAAACTGGAATAGAATCAAGAAGAATAGAACCTATGATGACATCTCCGGTGGGCTCGTCCTCCTCGACGGTCATTGTAAACACTCGTCCCTGACGTGCACCTCCCTGATGCTGATGCTCGACATAACGCTGCTGCTGGGTCGGAAGCGGCGGTCCCCTCGGCTGTACTGCAGGTGGTCTCGCATGTGCCCTCGGAGCTGGAGCTTCTCCTTGAACTGCACGACGAGGACACTCTCTCATCTGATGCCCTTCGGCACCACAATACAAACAAACTCCCAACCTCTTCCTGCAAACTTCCTAGATGTGGTCGGGCTTCTTGCAGAAGTGGCAGGAAGCTTGTTGTAACTGTCTCTATTACTGTGGTGCCTGGTGAAATGGTGCCCTAGTTGGAGTCTGGTGTTGCTGCGGCTGCTCAAAAGGCTTGGACTGGAAGTGAGGATGTTTGGCAGATATTGTGCTGTTGTTTTTCCCCAAAAAGAATCACGATCTCTCTTGGGATTCAAACCCAACTCCCGTTCAACCTTGCGTGCCTCCGCAAGTATCTCCTAGTATGTCTCATAAAAAGACGGAATGAGGATCTTCACTTTCCAGTTTAGATCCTCGCAAAAATGAATAGCCCGAACCTCCGGCTCTTTCACCAAATACTTCATAAATTGGCTCAACCTGGCAAACTCTACAGCGTATTCCTCCACAGACATGCTCCCCTGAATGAGGCTCTCAAACTGCCTCCCCAAGTCCAACCTGTCTGCCCCCAAGCGAAGAACTTCTTATTGAAGAGGTCCTTGAACATCTTCCAAGACTGTCCCGCGTCAACAAGAATCTGCTCATTTCTGAACCAAGTACGGATAACGTCGAACAGTTGAAGTCCTACCGGCACAACCTTCAGATCCTCAGAAAGACGGACACCCTCATAAGACGCTCAATGTCCTCGAGCCAATCATCAGCATAGACGATGCCCTCCATCCCCTTGAATACCCTAGGCTCCAGCTTCTTGAAGTCTTGAATGTTGCCTGGCCGAAGCTGAGCAACTTGAGGAGCAACCTGCTGCTGGACCGGAACTCCTCTCTTTACTACGGCACGCGCCAGCTGATGAGCACTCTCGATACCCTGCCTCAAGATGTCGGTCTGTCTCTGGTGTACCTCAGACTGAGCCCTTTGTGCCTCCAATATCTCGTGAAACAGTGTAAACATCTATTTTGTATCTGCTGGCACGGAAGGTGGAGGTAGAAGTCCCTCAGATACAGTCGGCACAGTCCTCTGAGTAGCAGGTGGACCTCCGAAAGCAGCTGACACTCCAATCACCTAAGAAGTGACTGGTGCAGGCCCTCGGGATATCGTAGACCTCTAAGAAGCTGCTCTCCCCTGCTGCGATCTAGTCTTAGGTGGCATCCTGAGACAAAGCAAAAGAAAGAATCAAGATGACACATGATGTAAGATACTCAAAAAAAGGACAGTTAAAGATCAATTATCAATATCAAGGAAGAACAGTTGAATGAATCAAAAGAGTTTCCTAGATGTGATTGAATATTCTCAGCTTATAGCCTATATCCTATATCCTAAAACAGGCTCGTAATAGCACTCAATTCAGAGCACCACTACGAATCGCACTAATTGCGACCTCGAAGATCTGTATGGGCCACCACTAAAAATCTGTCATGACCCGCACCCAGTGTAAAGATGCAAGTCGGGAACAACGCCCAGCCTATGCCGCAGAATCGACGGTAGAACGTTATTTGGGTAATCTATCTAACAATATAATAAGCCACCAACAATGTCAATATACTCAATCACAGATCTAAGATGGAAATAAACACGAATATGATAAAAGAATATTCACAATACAACTCATGAGTCAAAAAAATAGCATCAATGAGTCTGAAAAAAATACTAAACAATAAGCTGGAGACAAATCCAGTACAAGAGAATAACTAAGAAGCTACAAGTCCCGGGTCATCTGTCTCAGTCAGGATGAGTCCCTCATGAGCCAGGGTCTTTGACTCTAAGCCCACAATATCCTTAGACCCGTAATGAGTAGGGTACCACTCCTCAGTGTCATCTGGGAAAAATATATCCAGTCAGGAAAGGAGCAGAGTACATCTCTAACAACAGTTCTAATCAATGATATAAACTATGTAACAGTAAATAGATAGAATTTGAATCTAGAAATGATATAGATACCTATACTCATATACTATATACATATACATAACACTATATACATATCACTACATATGCCACACATAGCTAAGAATAATGGAATTTGAATCTAGAAATGAAATACAACAAACACGTGGAGTGCATCGCACCGTATCACACTAGATCTATGATATGCTTGCGACACGAGTCCACCACACAACCAAAAGTACCCCGAAGGATACGAGCAAGTCTAAATTATCATTTATGAACAATACGAAGAGTTAATCCACACATCTACGTGTCCGTGTCAAAATGTTACATGCACATAGTCCCGTGTCGGAGGGAAGACCCCGAAATCAACACGTATCACCAAATTATAGGGATACGACCTACACGTATCCAATTATGGATATGACACTAACCACAGACAAACAAACACATGTCAATTTGATCTATAGGACCAATTGACAAACACAACAAGTGTCAATCTCGAAAATCTCCCAAAATTGACACAAAAAGCACCATACCTTTCTCCATAGGCCTCCTATGAACCTAATTCCAATTCCTATAGGTAGCCTATGCATATGAGGTGGTTTCTCATGGTTAAATCTTAGATTTAGAACTTAATCAAAGGGGGAAACTGAATTGTACCTATTGGAAGATGGATTCCCAATACAACCTCCAAATTTGATAAAATTGGCCTCCAACTTGTAGATCCTTGCTCCTCTTTGTAGATCCTTGCTCCCTCCTTCTAGATCCTTGCTCTACTAGCCTCTAATGGTGATTTGGAAAGGAATTGCGATAAAATTTGGTAGAGAATTGATGTGGAAATGAAGGAATTTGGTTAAAAAAAAAATCTAGATCTAGTTTTGAAATGAAAAGAGGAGAGAGAAACTTTTTCTCCCTCTTTATAATGGCCGACCCCCCTTACCCCTTCCTCAAGATACTATGTAATATCCATTATACCCCTTGGGGCCTCTCATGAAGAAATAATTAAAGAGAGAAGGTTCTAGTCTAATGATTTAAATAAATTAAACATCCTCCTAATGAATGGACTTCTAATTGGGCTCAAATTTAACTAATTGTAAATGTTGGTCCATGGATCTAATCTAAAATAGTTAGGTCCACTAACACAAGTCCAAAATAATAAACTAGTATCTAACAATAAATAAATAATACACTAAATAATTATTCATCATGTACAATATTTAATTAATTATGAAATTATCAAAATATCCTTTCCTAGAAAATATGGTAGTGACAAGTCTACCCTCCTTAAAATAATTTTATCATCAAAATTCAAAGACGAAAACTACCCCCAGAAAATAAAAGAGCAGAACAAAAGAACAGAACGGAATGAAGAAAGAACATACCTCAAGGCACAAACAAATATGGATAACGCTATTGCATTCCATCATCTCTCTCCCAGGTAGACTCCTCCGGAGAGTGATGCCACCATGCGATGCGTACCAAGGGAATAGTCTGGTTCCTCAGCACCTTCTTCCTCCGATCCAGAATCTCAACTGGCTGCTCTGGATAGCTAAGAGTAGCGCCCACCTCTATCTTCGAGTGATCCAACACGTGACTAGGATCCGCAATGTACCATCTCAACTGCGATATGTGAAACATGTTATGCACGTCCTCCAATGCAGGTGGCAAGTCTAGTCTATAAGCAACTGTACCGACCCTCTCGAGAATAGTGAAAGGTCCGATGAATCGCGGACTAAGCTTTCCGCCTCCACCGAAACGAATCGTGCCTCGTATCGGAGAAATCCTCAGAAACACTAAACCATCCACCTAGAACAAACTACCACCTTAAGAACTTAATCTATAACAAACAACCAATAACAAGCACAAAATAAAAATCTAAAACTATACCTCAAACTCCAAAGGTCTCCGGTGGCTATCGGGCCAATACCGTTGTCTGTCCTGCACCACTAGAAGTCTATCTCTGATCAGCTTAACCTTCTCCGCTGCATCCACAACCATCTCTGGCCCCAGCAAAACTCTCTCTCCAACATCGTCCCATGACAAGGGAGTACGACATCTCCGACCGTACAGAGCCTCAAACGGTGACATCTCTATACTAGCCTGGTAGATATTGTTGTAAGCAAACTCTACCAAATGGAGATAGTCCTTCCAAGAACCCTCAAAATCTAGTACACAAGTGCGTAGCATATCCTTGAGAGTCTGAATAGTCCTCTCTGACTGCCCATCTGTCTGGGGATAATATGCAGTACTGAACTTGAGCTGAGTGCCCAAACTCGCCTGCAAACTCCTCTAGAAATGAGAAGTAAAATGACTATCCTAATTCGAGACTATGCTGACGGGAACTCTATGTATCCTGACGATCTGCCTCAAAAATATCTCTGCCAGCTTCTCCGTAGACAAACCCACCTTGAAAGGTAAAAAGTGGGTCGACTTGGTTAACCTGTCAACGATGACCCAAATCGCGTCTTTCCCTCCTGGAGATTGTGGAAGTCCAGACACAAAATTTATAGTAATGTGCTTCCACTTCTACTCTATAATGGGTCATGGCTGAAGTAAATCACCTGGCCTCAGCATCTCGGCTTTCACCTGCTGACACACTAAGCATCTGGATACAAACTGTGCCACTTCCCTCTTCACGCCATATCACCACACACTCTCTCGCATATCCCGATACATCTTGTTGGCACCTGGATATATGGAATACTGAGAGCGATGCACTTCCTGTAATATTTTCTCACACAGCTTCCCACTAGGCACACATAATCTAACACCATGCCGCAAAGAACCATCCTCAGTAATGGTAAAAACATCCTCCAATCCTGCTCTCACCTGAGCTCTGATGCTTCTCAGAGATACATCCTCATACTGGGCTGCCTTGATCCTGTCCATCAAATTTGAGTGTATCTGCAATCCCCACATCTGTATAGCCAAACCAGGAACTATTACCTCAATGCCCAAGCTCTCCAAGTCCTCCAACAAATATCGATCCTGTGTCAAGAACATAGCTACCGGATACCTGCTCAAGGCATCGACAACTACATTAGCTTTTCTAGGATGATACTGCAAAGATATGTCAAAATCATTCATCAGTTTCAGCCACTAACGTGGCCTTATGTTCAACTCCTTCTGCGTAAAAACGTACTTCAAGCTCTTGTGGTCTGTGAAGATCTCCACACGCTCTCCATACAAATAGTGTTTCCATAACTTCAGGACAAAGATGGCTGCTACCAACTCCAAATCATGGGTAGGATAGTTCTTCTCATGAGGACGTAATTGCCTGGATGCATAGACAATCACTTTCCTATTATGCTGAAGAACACAACCCAAACCTTTCCCTGATGCATCACTATAAAAAGTGAAACCTCCATACCCTGATGGCAACGTCAAAATAGGAGCAGACATCAACCTTTTCTTCAATTTCTCAAAAGCAACCTGGCACTCCTCTGTCCAATCAAACTCTACATCCTTCCTGGTAAGTCTGGTCATCGGCTCGGCAATCCTCGAAAAATCTTGCACAAACTTTTTGTAGTAGCCTGCCAATCCCAAGAAACTCCTGATCTCTGCTACTAAACTTGGGGTCTTCCAAGACTCTACTACTGCGATCTTCTTTGGATCCACTGAAATACCATCACCTATCACAACATGCCCCAAGAACTCCACCTTGTCTAGGAAGAACTCATACTTGGACAGCTTTCCATACAACTTCTCCTTCCTCAGCACATCCAAGATAATCCGGAAATGCTCCTCGTGCTCCTCCGATGTCTTCGAGTAAATGAGTATGTCATCGATGAACACCACCACGAACTTGTCAAGGTACTGATGGAACACCTTGTTCATCAAATTCATAAATACCGCTAGGGCATTAGTCAACCCAAACGGCATCACCATAAACTCATTCTGACCATACCGAGTTCTAAAAGCAGTCTTTGGTATGTCCTCCGGCTTCACTTTCACTTGGTGGTAGCCTGATCTCAAGTCTATCTTAGAAAATACCTTGGCACGACTCAACTGATCGAACAAGTCATCAATCTGTGGCAAAGGGTACTTATTCTTGATAGTGAGATTATTCAATACCCTGTAATCAATCCACATACACACTGATCCATCCTTCTTCGGTACCAAAAATATCAGGGCTCCCCACGGTGAAGAACTCGATCTGATAAACCCCTTATCCTGCAATTCGTCCACCTGCTTCTTTAGCTCGACTAGCTCGCTGTTGTTTACTCTATAGACATGCTGTAAAATTGGTTTTGTACCTGGCACCAAGTCTATAGAGAATTCAACATCTCGATCTGGCGGCAATTCTGGCAATTCCTCAGGAAATACATCGAAATCTGCTATCAACGGATGCGGCAACTCCTTGTCTTCCACCATAGCTCCACAAATAATACCTTCTCCCTGCTCTGCAGCTCCTCTAGCAAACTCAAACTCTGGCTCTCTGGCGGGCTAAACAAAACTCTACCTCCTCTATAATCTATACTAGCATGGTGCCTACTCAACAAATCCATCCCGAGTATAATATCGTAGCTCGGAAGTGGCATTACAAGTAGACACACACTCAGTTCCCAGCCTCCCAGAGTAACTCTCCGATCCTTGTAAATATTATTAACTAGGATAATGCCTCCCCCGGTCATGATCCTGCAAGTCCTAAGCAAAGACTCTGCTACCAAACCATGCTTTAGAATAAAAGAAACATATACAAAACTATGGAAAGCACCACTATCAAACAATGCTAAAGCTGGAATGGAATCAAGAAGAATAGAACCTACGATGACATCTCCGGTAGGCTCGTCCTCCTCGACGGCCATAGAAAATACTCATCCCTGACGTGTACCTCCTTGATGTTGATGCTGGATATAACGCTGCTGCTGGGTCGGAAGCGGTGGTCCCCTCGGCTGTACTGTAGGTGGTCTCGCCTGTGCCCTCGGAGCTAGAGCTTCTCCCTGAACTGTACGACGAGGACTCTCTCTCATCTGATGTCCTTTGGCACCACAATACAAATAAACTCCCAACCTCTTCCTGCAAACTTCCCAAATGTGGTCGGGCTTCTTGCAGAAGTAGCAGAAAGCTTGCTGTAACTGTCTCTGCTGTTGTGGTACCTGGCAAAATGGTGCCCTAGCTAGAGTCTGGTGCTACTGCGGCTGCTGAAAAGGCTTGGACTGGAAATGATAACGTTTGGCAGATATTGTGCTGCTGTTTGCCCCCAAAAAAGAATCACAATCTCTCTTGGGCTTCAAACCCAACTCCCGCTCAACCTTGCGTGCCTCCGCAAGTATCTACAAGTATGTCTGATAAAAAGACGGAATGAGGATCTTCACTTCCCAGTTTAGACCCTCGCAAAAACGAATAGCCCGAACCTCCGGCTCTCTTACCAAATACTCCACAAATCGGCTCAACCTGCTGAACTCTGCAGCGTATTCCTCCATAGACATGCTCTATCATGCCTCAGTCCCAAAATACTGAGGGACTAGACACATGGCAATGGCTAGCAGCACACACCGATGGACAAACCCAATTTAATGGATCCATCAGGGCATGCTTAAGCTGTAATACAACAATAGTAGGTCCAAATATACTAATCTCATCCACAGAATAAATACCACAATATCAGAATCATAAAGCAAGATCGTATCTCAATAAAATATAAACTCAGGGAATAACCCGATAATGAGTCTGATATATATGTCAGGATACAAGAATAAAGATAACTACAACAATACTGAGTATGGAAACAGTATATACTCAGAAGATAACCTCGGTGATCACTCATCTACGAAATCTGGTACTGTTCCAGTAACTGCTCCTGTTCCTGCTTCTGCTCCTACTAATGCTCATGTACTGTATAACTCTGGGTGGATCTCCTCTGCTAATCCTGGGGACATAATCCGGATCCAGGTCCTCAGGGGACATAGCAAGGTACAGAAAATACAAGCCATAATAATGCAGTGAATAGTCAATGAAATAAATAGGGTAAATATGTAACCATCCATGTGTAATGCCGGTGAGAACATCACCAGTACTCAGGCTGAGACTACTACAAACTCTGTGTAAGGGAGCCGGTAGCAGTGATATCATGTAGTTGTCTAGCTCGGAGAGAGACTGAGACGCCGGCATAATATAGTCAACCTGTAGCCTGTGTGCCTCTCCAGCAATAAATGGAACAATAGGGAAACACTAAATAACCAGCTAAGTGATATGCAAGATAAGAGCAGCACTAGAACTCAGGCTGAAACCACTACAAGCTCTATGTCGGGGAGCCGGTAGCAGTGATATCATGTGGTCGTCTAGCTCAGTGAAAGACTGAGACGCCGGCATAACATATAAAATCAACCTGTAGCCTGTGTGTCTCTTTCCACCCAATATAATCATACGTCTCATGTCCATGTGGCCCCATGTCCATGTCACGCACAATCATATCTAATGCAACAAGTCATATAGTATCTAGGAACATAATGTAAATGTCAAGTCCTGTATCCTATACAGAATTATCATGAATATCTCAGAAGATTCTGTCATGAATAGTGTCAAGTGTCCTGGGTATAATGTACTTGATAGGACAAGTATGAGAAAGATGGGGTCTCGGTATCCATGTCTAGATGACAATACACAACGCCGCGTACGGTGTTAGCACCCGACTATGAATCGGACGGTAAGTAAAGTCACACGGTCCTAGGTCAAGCATGAACCACAATATATATATATATATATATATATATATATATAAGCCAAGAAAATAAGTAACAAGAACTGCAGGTTTTGGCGAGGTACACTTGTCTGGGGTCCTGGCTCCAACTGTAGCTCTGGTCTCAGTGTGATCTGCAGGTACTACTCCGGTTGCTGAAATAAACATCACCATTAGATTCAGAAAATATCAAATAGCTAAAAATGCCTGTCCTTAAGTCCAATTTGGACACAGGGGCAAAAATGATATTTTCGGGTCAAAGCGGGGTCCACATGTGGCCCACTTTGCACCGAAAAGCGTGTCAGGGTCAAAGGTCTCCAAATTCGTCCAACTTAGTGTCAACAAGTCAGGAACGATGATACGAACCCAACAGAACTTCCAGAATTGGATTCCGATGAGCCGATCACAAAATCGCCCGTCAAGTGGAGCCTATGGGGCCCACGATATGCGATTTTGTCAATGTTCTCAGAATCGAACCAAACTTGGGTCACAGGACCAGCGTATTGCTATGAGTCCGATGGCGTAAGTTTCGTCTCAATCCGACGTGTGTACACAAAGTTACGATGTGTTCCAGAACAGACGGATACGGGGCGGTGTCGGCGGATACGCATTGATTCTGGTGTGCACGCACATCCGAATCAACTTCTGCGAAATCTCGCACGTCCGTATCGACAGCACGCACGTATCGGTGAAGACCGCATGCGACCAAGTCGTCCCGTTTGGCGGGGCACACTCAGTTCCGGGGTAAAACAGGGCATTATTTTTCCTGTTTTAGGATCGCGGTTCGCGATCGCCACAGGACGCGATGCACCGAACGAGTTGCACGGGCACCGAGAGGGTCATACAGTCTACGCGACGCAACTGACGGAATCGAAAACAGAATTACGGGGAGAGAGGAAACGCTACCTGAACAGGGCTCCGTGAAGACTGATTTCCACGTGTCCGAGTCGTGTCCGAGTCCTGCTTCGTGTCCTGCGTCCGTGTCCGGTACTGTTGCTGTGTCCGGGGCTAGGTCAGCGGGTCGGGGAGCTACTCGGCGAGGCCCGAGGCGGAGGAACGGTTGCTCAGGCGGCCGGGGGAGGAGGAGTTCTGTCGGCGGAGTCGTGGCTGGGAGCGTTCGTGGCTGCGGGCTGAGGAGAGGGCGAGTCCGGGCGGAGTCGAGGAGGGAGACTTGAGGATGGACGGAGGAGGCTCGGCTAGGGTTCAGTTCATCGAGGGGATTGTGTGGGTGGAGGGTCGGCGTGGGGAGTGGTTCGACGGCGAGGGGAGTGGTTCGACGGCGAGGGGTCAACGGGTGGAGGGTCGGTGAGGTCGTCGAGGCTGTCGAGGGCTAGGCGGAGGAGCAAGGCGGGGAGAAGGAGAACAGTAAAGTCGGCTGGCCGCGGGGAGAGGTGGAGGAAGGAGGAAGAAGAGGTCGTGGCACGGCGCGACGTCGAGGGCGGGGCACGGCCGGGCGAGGCGGCGCCGGAGTCCCGCCGAAGGGGGCTGGGGAAAGGTAGCGGCGCTCGGTTAGGGTTAGGGATTTGGGATTTTGGGATTAGGGATTTTGTTATTTGTTTTCTTCTTCTTTTTATTCGTGGAGAAAAACTTAGAAAATTATGTATTTATACATACAAAAATTGGACTAGGGTTTGACCTAGGATTTGGGCTGGGTCAACGCTCCTTGGGCTTGGCTTCGGCTCACATGGGGATGTTGGGCGTTTGGCACGGGTTTAATTCGGTTTATTTATTTAATAATTTTTAGGGCTTTAAAATGCTTTCGGAGTCCAATAAATTCTCGGAAAATTACCCTATGTCCAGTTTTCCATTTTACACCATAAAATATTATTTCCATAATATTTTAACATTATTAAACAACAATTAAAAAAATTATTTAATTACATAAAGCCTAGGTTTTAGTTACAGAAAAATCCCAGAAAATTACAGAAAATTATGAAAAATCCAAATTAATAATTACTGAAAATCAGGCGGCTTACATGCTCCCCTGAATGAGGCTCTCATACTGCTTCCCTAAGTCCAACCTATCTGCCCGAGCAAAGAACTTCTTCTTGAAGAGGTCCTTGAATACCTCCCAAGACTGTCTCGCGTTAACAAGAATCGGCTCATTCCTGAACCAAGTATGGGCAAATCGAACAGTTGAACTCCTACCGCCTCAACCTTCAGATCCTCAGAAAGATGGAACACCCTCATAAGACGCTCAATGTCCTCGAGCCAATCATCAGTATAGACGATGCCCTTTGTCCCCTTAAAGACCCTAGGCTCCAGCTTCTTGAAGTCCTGAATGTTGCCTGGCCGAAGCTGAGCAACCTGAGGAGCAACCTGCTGCTGGACCAGAACTCCTCTCTTTACTACGGCACGAGCAAGCTGATGAGCACTCTCGATGCATTGCCGCAAGACGTCGGTCTATCTTTGGCGTGCCTCAGACTGAGCCCTCCGTGCCTCCAACATCTCTCGAAACTGTGTAAACATCTGTGTCGCATCTGCTGGCACGAAGGTGGAGGTGGAAGTCCCTCAGATACAGCCGGTGCAGTCCTCTGAGTAGGAGGTGGACCTCCGAAAGCAGCTGACACTCCAATCACCGAAGAAGTAACTGGTGCAGGCCCTCGGGACATTGTAGACCTCTCAGAAGCTGCTCTCCCCTGCTGCGATCTAGTCTTAGGCGGCATCCCGAGATAAAGCAAAAGAAAGAATCAAGATGGCACATGATGTAAGATACTCAAAGAAAGGACAGTTAAAGATTTATCAATATCAAGGAAGAACAGTTGAATGACTCAAAAGAGTTTTTTCTAGATGTGATTGAGTATTCTCAGCCTATTAGCCTATATCCTATATCCTGAAATAGGCTCATAATAACACTCAATTCAGAGCACCACTACGAATCGCACTAATTGAGACCTCGAAGACCTGCATGGGCCACCACTAAAAATGTGTCACGATCCGCACCCGATGTAAGGATGCAAGTCGGGAATAACGCCCAGCCTACGCCGCAGAACCGACGATAGAACGTTGTTTGGGTAATCTATCTAACAATATAATAAGCCACCAATAATGTTAATATACTCAATCACAGATCTAAGATGAAAATGAGCACGAATATGATAAAAGAATAGAATAGTCACAATACAACTCATGAGTCAAAAAATAACATCAATGAGTCTGAGAAAAATACTAAACAATCCAATACAAGAGAATAAGTAAGAAGCTACAAGTCCCGGGTCATCTGTCTCAGTCGGGATGAGTCTCTCCTGAGCGAGGGTCTTTGACGCTAAGCCTACAACATCTTGAGGCCCATAATGAGTAGGGTACCACTCCTCAGTATCATCTGGAAAAAATATATCAGACAGGAAAGGAGCAGAGTACATCTCTAACATCAGTTCTAATCAATGATATAAACTATGTAACAGTAAATAGATGTGAATATACAAGATGCAACAATAGATACAAGATATATACAATAAAGAAAATACTGGAATAAATACAAGAATGAACAATATAGCAATGAACAAGAATACTAATGACTAAGTGAGTGAGTACTAGCTTTAACATCTGATCAGCTTGGGAACTTACACAAGGATAAGGGCCTGGCTAGTAATACGTGTGGTGTATGACCAACGCTCATAAGAAATAATATATGCACAAGAAGGGTATGATCACATATCTATACTAAAATACTCTCCATCTCCGACTGGTATAGGGGATCCAACCATGGTACGCTATGGTACTGGATTCTCTAGGAAGATAGCTACTCTCCCCGAGAATCAGTGTCTGTACATGTACAAGAAACAAAAAAATAAGGCTTGCACAAGATACACCATATATACCAAAGAATAACATCTCATGATGAGATCCGAATATACCAATCCGTGTAACCATCGTATCAAGAAATCAAGGATATTTATGCTAGATACAATGAACATAGAGGATATCATAAATGAGAAACTATCAGAGAATATACTCGCCTGAAGTCCGGTAAATAATATCACAGATGTCTGGTACGGTGCCTCGAAGACCTAGATAGGAAAAATAATATCAATACAAGGTTTCGGAATGAAAATAAGTTAAACTAGTCAACATCTAGGTCAAAGAGCCATTTCTAAGTCAAAATAGTCAAACTAGGTCAACTCTAAGTCAAACTTGTCAAACAATCTATTTCTAGGTTGCATGAGTCTATCTCTATGATATTCGGTTCATATACTATGAAACTAGGCCAAACAAGCTAACTAGGATACTAAGATACCATATCGCAAGATACACAAACAAGAGATATGAAATAGCATACATATGCATATCCAAATAATATTATATATACTAATCCTAACTACAAATGCTAAAAGAATACCCTGGCTTTGAACCAATGTGGTATCGCACAACTAAACCCCCATCTTGATACCCAAACCCAATACCTTGAATATCCTTAATAGCTTGGCATTTACCTTGGTATCTCAAGGTAATACAAACCTCACTCATAGCTCACTACCCAACATTAACTATATACTAATAGGTATATATATATCAATCCAATAAAAACTACTAATATATACTAACATGAATATTGAACACCAACTACAAACTAATCACTAACTACTAATACGTATACACAAGTACATATATCTACACTATATATATATATATATATATATATATATATATATATATATATATATATATATATATATATAACTACTAAATACAACAAGTATCTACATATAGGTAACTAATTAACTAGGTAGTTAATTAACTAGTTAACTAACCATCTATTACTAAAACTAACTAACTAATAGTTATCTAACTGATACCAGATGTTGGTGCTGATTTGCTGTTGAAGCTGCTACCACTGGCTGCTGTATTTGCGCACTGCACATGCCCTGAGCTACTGCTACCACAACATTGTATTTTGCTGCTGCAACTAGCTGCTCTCAAAGTTGTTGTTGCTGTTGCTCCAAGTTGTTGCATAGTTGCTGCTGCTGCTTGGCTACACTTTGTAGCTGCTGCTGCTGCTTGGTCTTGAAACTGTGATGATAAGCAGTGCAAAACTGTTGCTGCTGGGTCTTGAAACTGGAGGTCTGTGCTGAACCCGACCCCCCTCAACACATAACACCCATGACACAAGCTCAATACATATGCACATATAGATAACGTAAACTACATATATACATATATATACAACATACATATATACATATAACATAACCATTCCTATAACTATATATATATATATATATATATATAGGTACATACATAGTATATCATTCACCTCAACATATAAATACATACATAGTTACATATATAACTAGTTATATATAATTATGCATATCATATAATATAGATATACATAAATATCATTATACAAATAAACACACAATCATATAGCTATATACATATATAACAACCATATATATATAGATACCTATACTCATATACTATATACATATACATAACACTATATACATATCACTACATATGCCACACATAGCTAAGAATAATGGAATTTGAATCTAGAAATGAAATACAACAAACACGTGGAGTGCATCGGACTCGTATCACACTAGATCTATGATACGCTTGCGACACGAGTCCACCACACAACCAAACATATCTTGAAGGACACGAGCAAGTCTAAATTATCATTTATGAACAATACAAGGAGTCAATCCACACATCTTCGTGTCCGTGTCAAAATATTACATGCATATAGCCCCTTGTCGGAGGGAAAACCCCCCAAATCAATACGTATCACCAAATTGTTGGGATACGACCTACACGTATCCAATTGTGGACACGACACTAACCACAAACAAACAAACATATGCCAATTTGATCTATAGGACCAATTGACAAATACAACAAGTGTCAATCTCGGAATTCTCCCAAAATTGACACAAAAAGTACCATAACTTTCTTCATATGCCTCCTATGAACCTAATTCCAATTTCTATGGGTAGTCTATGCATATGGGGTGGTTTCTCATGGTTAAATCTCAGATTTAGAGAAAAATTGAATTGTACCTATTGAGAGATGGATTTCCAATGTAACCTCCAAATTTGAGAAAAATGGCCTTCAACTTGTAGATTCTTGCTCCTCTTTATAGATCCTTGATCCCTTCTTCTAGATCCTTGCTCTACTAGCCTCTAATGGTGATTTGGGAAAGAATTAGGATAAAATTTGGTAGAAAATTGATGTAGAAATGAAGAAATTTGGTTGAGAAAAATTCTAGATCTAGTTTTGAAATAAAAAGAGGAGAGAGAAACTCCCCCCCTTTATAATGGCCGGCCCCCCTTAACCCTTTCTTAAGCTACCATGTAATATCCATTATAACCCTTGGGGCCTCTCATGAAAAAATAATTAAGGAGGGAAGGTTCTAGTCTAATAATTTAATTTAATTAAACATCTTCCTAATGAAAGGGCTTCTAATTGGGCTCAAATTTAACTAATTCTAAATATTGGTCCATGGATCTAATCTAAACTAGTTTGGTCCACTAACACAAGTTCAAAATAATAAACTAGAATCTAACAATAAATAAATAATACACTAAATAATTATTCATCATGCATAATATTTAATTAATTATAAAATTACCAAAATACCCTTTCCTAAAAAATGTGGTAGTGACAATTGCTCATCCCATATTTCAATATATTTTCCAATATCCATCTTACAATTCTCATTTCAGTTACGCTATTGTTCTCTAGGCATATTTTTTAAATTGCCCAACACACTGATCCGTGAAGCACGGCTGGAATAAATAAGCAAAATCAATTATCAATTGAAGGGCTAGATCATGCTAAAAAGGTGATTAATTCATGAAAACCAGATCCTGTGTTCATTCAATTGGTTTAAGCATTACACTTGATTAAAGGTGAGCACATCAGTAACCACAATCCTGAACTCTCAAGGCTATTGCACCTTGTGGGTCTCTGTTTTACCTTATCTGAGGGTGCAACAGGAAGCATTGAAGCTTCTCATAAGACACGATGGCAGTTGGCTTCGCTGTGTCCTAAATAATCATTGATAAGATTCATCCTATTTTGGCGAGAGGGAGGCAGTAAATCACCTGGGCTACGAATTTGTCGGTTGGTTTATTCTTGAAATTTATTCCAAAAAAAAAACTGCCGCGTATCCCCTGTATTACCAAATGCATTAACTATTTTGCCTATTTGTTGATGAATAATCAAAGAAGCTACCCTTGGTAATTTTTTTGACCCGGTATATAACACAGATCCCCAATGCCTTGTATAAGGAAGGTGAGTAGATTATGAGCACGAACATAGATTGGGAGCATGCATGCTAGACTATTTGTATCAAAGCATAACAAGGGTCTCAACTTTGGGATTAACATAACATACAAAAAATGATGAATTAAAAATTCACTGAGAAGCCAATCATCATGATGACCAACCTTTCTCCCAACCAGATTACTTGTACAGAGATCGACACAGAAGAGACAACATAAAGAAGGGTTAAAGTATCTTAAATTAGACCCACAAAAGAAATATCTTAACTAGGAGGATCTAAGTAGCATTCATGCTGTGTACTTCTTCTACATTACTTCATCAAAACCATGAATACGAGCAATGATTACTTCTCTATTACATTGTTCAATACATTCACAAATAATATTACTAATTTCCTCAGCTACCAATAATATCTCTTTTAAGAATTCTCATAGCATTCATAAGCCTATCAAGTAAATACATGATAATTAAGTATTAATAGCAGAAGCAAGATTAAGCCTTATAAATCCTGCAGAATTAGCCTCTTACCCACCATAATTTTCTGTTGGGTGCACAGCGAAAATAGACCCTGGAAAATCAGAGAACACTTTAAAGAAAGTTCACAATCACAAAGATAAGGATTTACGTGGTTCGGCCAAGATGCCTACTTCCAAGGACGAGAGTGATTCAATTACACTATGAAGAAGAAAAAGAATTATAATTGCTCTTAACACTTCTCTCCTTGCTCTCAAGAACTCTCTACAAAAAAATTCTCTCAAATTTTTTTGTGTTGAACTTATTCAACCACTTTTTGCTCTCTTATGTCGAACTTATTCAACAATATTGCGCACAATTTAAGATATCTTAAGGAGAAACCTTTGGCCCATTTATATAGCATACCATATGTCTATATATGGAAATCTAACATTATGTAGGAATAGGAATCCATTCTTATTCTTTAAAGATATGGTCAAATCTAACATTATATAGGAATATGAATCCAATCTTATTCTTTAAAGATATGGTCAAAGGTCAAAGTCAATTTTCTTCAAAGATATGGTCAAATGGTCAAACCCAATCTTCTTTAAAGATATGGTCAAATATATTAGTCTATATTCTTCAAAGATATGGTCAAATATATTTTTCTTTATATCTCCACCTCGGTAAGATTTTGTCACAAAATTGAGCCGACACACTTCTCCACCGCACAGCTTCACCAAATCAACCACTCGTCAATCCCGTCCCGAAGGGATCTTAAGCAATAGAAAGAATTTGGAGCAAGTCCAAGCAATATTGGAACTTGGCTCCAGGAACAACCTTAGTCAACATATCGGCGGGGTTGTCCTTGGTATGCACCTTTTCAAGTGCAATGTCTCCGTCTTCTATGACATCCCGTGTGAAGTGGTAGCGAACATCAATATGCTTGGTCCTTGCATGATGGACTTGATTCTTTGCCAAGTGGATAGAACTCATGCTGTCACAATGCACATCAACTATATTATGCTTTACCCCCAAGTCATTAATCAAGCCGTGAAGCTATATGCCCTCTTTCACGGCTGTAAGCCCCATCATTTTGGAATATGGGTAATTTGGTAATTTATAATTATTTTTATTATTTTGTTTAATTAGATAGTTTTCAAGAATTAATTTTTAGAATTAATTTTAATATATATGATACTTTGCCATAGTTTGAATATTTTAAGCAATACACGACCTTTTCCCTTCCAACCGAATTCACATTATTGACCTTGAATGTACCTAGTACATTTAGGACATGGGTGTTGCATTAATTTGATCCCCTCCATGATCCAAAAATATTGAAAAACATCTATAACCATTGACATTACAAAACCATCCTTATTAGGCTAGTTGAACCCAACCGAGCCCAAATACCCTACTCGGGCTCTCAAACTAATTCCCATGAGACATGTACACTACCCACACTCATCCCCCATTATATATATATATATATATATATATATATATATATATATATATATATATATATATATATATATATATATATATATATATATTTCTATACTTAAATCCTCGTACATGCACAACAACCCAATAATGCAACAAACGACTTAATTGAAGTACCGTTAGTGAACCTTCTTGTGCACTTGCACTCAAACTAAACCAATACCCATACAACTAGATCCAAGTGCACCCAAAGACTTAATAAGGGCTAAACCAAATACCTTAGGTCTGAACCAAAGTTTAAAGCCCATCAAAATTCCACCGTGGGCCCAACAAACATCTATATAAGGTCTCATCCTCACAAAACCTAACCCTAACATCTACTTCCCTCTTTGTGGCCGTCCCTATAGACTCCCTTCTCTCTTACAAGACCACTTCAGCCTCTCCCTCTCTTTCTCCACTTATTTTTTCACTCCTTCTCAACCTCTACTTCATCCCCCACAAGCTGACAAGCCCTAGAGCAAGAGATTAGCCACCCCTGGAGGCCGACTACTTGATGCTAGTTGCAGCTACTCTCCACCCTCTCACAGACCTCAAAACCATCTCCAAACTGAATATTTATCTCCTATGTGAATCCCCCATGCACTCCCTCAAGTTTTGTTAAGGTTGGAGTCCGTTTGGTGCTCCGAAGGGTCCGTGTCGCGAGAAAGGACCACGCCGCAATCACATACGGGTAAGTCTTCCAACTTAGATTCTTTTTCCTATTCTCCATTAACCAAAGATTTTTTAAACTCATGATAATATTAGATGATGATTAGGAATAACTTCATACATTATTAACCCATATTTTTATGTAAAAATTATTTCAAGAAAATTGAACAATCATGACACGGACACGACGCACCAATGGTAGACAATGTTCAATGAATATTGCCATGATAAATATATATAAAATAATTTCAAAAAATTATATGTTATTAATTTAGAATATAAATATTATAATTATATAAGTAATCATATTTTATGCCGACGAAAAGATTGGATGCAAAGACTACTTGGCCAAGTTGCAAGGATAGCTAGATAGCGTAGTTGAGATGGTTGCATGAATGATGTGATATAATTATTTATATATATAATTATTATTAAATTCTAAAATATTAAATAATATAATTTTATATTAAAAATACTTTATTACTCAAGTTGGTAATGTTGCATGTACAAACTAGCATCAAGTTGCCAGAATATCTAATCAACGTGCAACATGACTTTGTGAAGCGATTCTTGGAGGATTTGATCTTAATTCCTAAAACTAAATTTATATACATTTTAAGTTTGAAAATAAAGTATTTTAATTTTATATTTATGGTATTTGTATGTCAAAGCTGAACCCTAAACATATGGGCCCTTATACTAGGTTCTTGGATGAATTTATGACATATTTTGGCTAATAACAAGGGACTGATTTTGGTGTTAAAAGGGATTTTATTTTCTAAGTTTTAATCAGAATTTAGTGTGAATTATTATGGGTTTTCATCAATCTAGGTCATAGCTATGGATTGGGGATATTTCAGACAAGTTTCGGACAAAACTAGTAGACCTATTATGGCCATAACCATGAAATATGCTTAAAATTTCAAATCTGAAATTCAAAGGTTAAAAATAGTATTGTCACAACCCGCACCCGGTGTAAGGGTACAAGTCAGAAACAACGCCCAGCCTACGTCATAGAATTGGCGGTAGAACGCTGTCTGGATAATCTATCTAACAATATAATGAACCACCAATAAAGATAATATACTCAATCACAAAACTAAGATGGAAATGATCACAAATCAGATAAAGAATATAATAGTCACAATATAACTCATGAGTCTAAAATAATACATCAATGAGTCTGAAGAAGTAACAAAATAAGCTGGAGACAAATCCAGTACAAAGAATACTACGAAGCTACAACTCCAGGGTCAACTGTCTCAGTTGGGATAAGTCCCTCCTGAGCCAGGGTCTCAGAATCTAAACCCACAACATCCTGGGGTCCATAATAGGTAGGGTACCACTCCTCAGTGTCATCTGGAAAAATATATCTAGTCAGGAAAGGAGCAGAGTACATCTCTAACAGCAGTTCTAATCAATGATAAAAACTATGTAGCAGTAAATAGATGTGAATATACAAGATGCACAATAGATACGAGAGATACATACAATAAAGAAATACTGGAATAAATATAATAAGGAACAATATACCAATGAACAAGAATACTAATGACTAAGTGTGTGAGTACTAGCTTAACATGTGATCGGCTTGGGCAAGATGCAATGCGGCCTGGCTAATCATACGTGCGGTGTATGATCAATACTATTCAGTAATCATTACTTGATACAATAGGGGTATTGATCACATATCTATACTAATACTCCCCACCCTCGACTAGTATAATAGATCCAACCACGGTATGCTATGGCACGAGATTTCCCAAGAAGATAGCTAGTCTTCCCGAGAATCAGTGTCTGTACATGTACAAGATAACCAATGAAACAATACTTGCACCATATACACCATATACCAAGGAATAACATCTCATGACAAGATCCGGATATACTAATCCGTGTAACCATAGTGTCAAGAGAACATGGATATCTACACTAGATACAATGAACATAGATGATATCATAAATGAGAAACTATCAGAGAATGTACTCGCCTGAAGTCCAAAGAATAGTCTCACAGATGTCTGACACGGTACCTCAAAGACCTAGATATGGAATACAACATCAATACAAGGTTCCAGAAAGAGAATAAGTTAAACTAGTCAATTTCTAGGTCAAAAAGTCAATTCTAAGTCAAAAGTCAAACTATGGTCAACTATAGTCAAACTATGGTTAACTATCTATTTCTAGGTTACATAAGTCTAACACAAAATATTGGGTCAAGATACTAAAATTTAAGTCAAGAAACTCACATCTTAAAAAGTTAGGATACCGTATCTCCGGATACGTAATTCCCAAGGTAAAACATCAATAATATAAATCAAACAATTATTTATAATAATATAGAATCACAATTACAACATCAAATAGGTACCGTAGTTTTGAACCAACTTGGTATCTCAACAATAATCACAATTTGATACCCAAACCCAATACTTTGGGTATCCCCAATTACCTTGGTCTCCTCAAGGTAATTCCCAATACCTTGTTATATTAATTACCCTTATATATGTAATATACATATATACTAAGTATATATATATAAAGAATTAGCAATTAATAATATATTATATCAATATATATATATATATATATATATATATATATATATATATATATATATATATATATATATATATATATATATATATAATCATATAAATATAAAATCTGCCAACCGTCACTAAAAACTGTGCTGAAATACTGATTTCTGATATGCTGGCTTTATAGTGACAGTTTCTGCCTGTCGCCGAAGCTGCTGTCACTGTTGCTGCTGAATTCCTACTGCTACTGCTATTTTGGTGACGGTTTGCAACCATCACTGAAGCAACTATCGCTGCTGCTAAACTTTTCCGCCGCTGCTGGACAGCGGCTGCTGTCATTAATGGCACTGCCATTGCTACAACGGCTGCTGCTGTTCTCCCGCTGCTCGCCAAAAGCCTATAAATATATATATATATATATATATATATATATATATATATATATATATATATATATATATATATATATATATATAATTACCAAATAAACTATAAATACACCCCCTTATTAATATGTACATATTATGACATAGCCTCAACACACACATACATAAATACATTATATTTATACATCTATACATATATATAAATAATCATATAACAACTATGTATAAATAATTACCCAATTAAACATACATATATATTTTATAAAAACATATACATATATACCCATACTATATACTATAACATATATATTAATGCATGTAGAAGAAAGGCTACATAATATATATTCTCTTAGTACATATATATAATGCATAGATCTATGATATAATAAACACTAAAATAAATACACTATAATACATATATAATATCTATATATATATGCACAATTACAACCCATGAATTAAGAGCACAATAATTGGATCTATATATAAATACACAACATATGGAGAGTATCACACCGTATCCCACTAGATCTAGGATACGCATGTGACACGAGTCCACCACACATCCAATTGTACCCCGAAGGACACAAACAAGTCACATATATTATTTATGAATAATACAAAGTGTCAAATATAGATCTACGTGTCCGTGTCAAAATACGACATATACAAAGTTCCGTGTTGGAGGGAAAACCCCCAAAACAACACGTATCACCAATTTGTTGGGATAAGACTTACACGTACCCAATTATGGACATGACACTAGCCCCAAACACAAAAACATATGCCAAATTGATCTATAGGATCAATTGACACACACAACAAATGTCAATCTTGGAATTCCCCCAAAATTGACACAAAAAGTACCATAACTTTCTCAATAGGCCTCCTATGAACACAAAACCAAATCCTATGGGTAGCCTATGCATATGGGTTAATTTTTCATGGTTAAAACTCAGATTTAGAACTTAATTTAAGAGAAAAAACTAAATTATACCTATTGGGAGATTGGTTCCCAATGAAACCTCCATTTGAGATAAAATTGCCTCCAACTTGTAGATCCTTGCTCCTCTTTGTAGATTCTTGCTTCCTCCTTCTAGATCCTTGATTTTCAATCTCTAATGGTTATTTGGAAAGGAATTGGAATGAAATTTGGTAGGAAAATGAAATAGGAATGAAGAAAATTTGGTAGTGGAAAATTCTAGATCTAGATTTAGAATGAAAAGAGGAGAGAAATTTTCTCCTCTATTTAAATAGGCCGGCCCCTTTCCTCTCCCTCAAGTTATCATGTAATGTCCATTATACCCCTTGGGGCCTCTCATGAAGAAATAATTAAGGAAGAAAGCTTCTAGTCTAATAATTTAATTAATTTAATCCATCTCCTTAACAATGAGCTTTCTAAATGGGCTAAGTTCTAACCAATTAATTCATGTTGGTTCATGGGTCCAAACTAAACTAGTTAGGTCCACTAACACAAGTCCAAATTAAATAAATAACATCTAACAACAATTAAATAATACAACAAATAATTATTTATCATGCACAATATTTAATTAAATAGGAAATTACTAAAATATTCTTTCCTATAAAATGTGGTAGTGACAAGTATAAATCATGTTTAAATTATGATTATATAATTTTTAAATAATTTATATTCATGTCCTTTAATTGAGGAATTAACTGTGAATTTTGGAAGTCAAAAACCGTAAAACTAGGTCCTGATACCTCGTAAAAATATGTGAGTTATTGTGTCAAGAATTCACATATTATGATGATATTGGACTTGGTTATAAATGGTTTATAATAATTTAGACATTAAAGTTGTTACAAGATTCTTGATTAGAAACTTAAAGTAGTAAATTGATTGTTTAGGTTAATTGAATTTCGAAGGAGTGGACGCGGGACCATCTTTGCAACTACATACTGCAGACCCAGGCAAGTGTACCTTGCCAAGATGTTCACAGTTCTTATTTATTTCTTATGATTTAATTATTATAAGTATATTCATTCTTGATATATCTGCTTAACCTAGGCCCGGTTTATGGTATATTGTGTCCGAACGAGATTCGGGTACCGACATCCTCCGCGGAGTCGAGTATCGTAGTTAGAGAGTCAGTTTTCGAACTCATGTCTTGTGCATATATTATTTGCACGTTCGACCATAGGACACTTGACACGTTATTCATATAACAGAGTCTTTCTCGACATATTTGTGGTAATTGGACTCTGGATATGATTACAGGATGCATGACATAGAGTATTTTCAGTTATATATATAGTGTCCATGACTTGTGGTGATAGTTAGAGGTCATGATCTTATGTGTCTTGATTGAGACGTGAGGTTACATTGGGAGGGGAGAGTCTTCATCGTACTCTGGGCATATTCTATTTATTACTTATTTATTCGTTTATTAGTCTTTGGGTCCCCTATACGGAATCTGAAGTGATTATATATTTACTATCCTTCTCTGGGTTCCCTCATATGGAGCCTTGAGGGTACTGTCTGTCACGCCCCGTCCCCGAGGGCCTCCCGACCACCATTCTCCTGCCAGGATGGGACGCGAATCACCGCGCCTCGGTGCTCCCACGGGGAGTGTATGGCCTTTTGATACCGGGATATAATGCCGTACGAGCCTGGGGTTGCGCCCGCACAAGAAAACATCGTTAAAGTTTTGGCTATCATCGCATCAATCGAGTAAGCAGCGGAGGGACATTGTTGCAAGCACTTAACCATCTGAGTATTCGGGGCAAATTGAGGGACTGGGTTCTCTTTAATACAAAGGCATCATTCCATACATTATGCCCCTTTATACGAAAGCAGCTCGAGGCAAACGAAACCAGATTTTCGGGTCTTGGGGATGAGGCACGCCTATCGCTCCCTCGGACGATCCAGTACCTGCAAGCAAGTAAACTGTTGGTGGGTTATCACTTTTATAAGTACTGGTGAGTATAAACAACTGAACAGAAGCAAATATTCACTAAAACCAACACTAAGTAATCATGTTATAAAATATTACATTACTAGTGATCTTTCTAGTTTTACCTATGTTCGTTATATGCAGCATAAGAACGGAGTCATATTACTTTGTTTATGAAAACATCTTTTGGAAATAGAGTTCATATGCGATATAAGCAAGCAAGCAAGCAAGACAAGCCAATTATTCTGTTATCAGGGTATGCGCAACGTGTCTCGTGAGCTATACTCAAAGACTCTAGGAACAAATGTACATCTAGGAACAACTGCATATCTAGGGGTAGTCCTCTACCAAGCCAATACAATAAATTATCTTATATGCAGTACGGTCCCCGAGTAACTTAGGATCAGTAGCGGTTGATCCATCTAACCAATGACTCTTTTATCTGATGCTATTGGCAGCTGTGACTCATGGTTGCTTTTCACTATCTCTGTAGCAGCCGTGACCAAGGTTCAGCTCTCCACCAATAGCCATTGTTCGACCGATGCGAATGCATGAAACATTATCAAATAAACTCTAGGATGCAGACGAGATGAACTATCAGACCATATATCTTTGTTGCGGACTAGCCGCCCTCACTGAACAAGTTTAAGCACACGATATGGTTCTTTCGAAGCACAAGCGATAGTGGAACATGTTCATGCAAACTCATAGTCTTAGACAAGTGTTTCAGGATTCTCTAGTTAAGCAGACATGTTCGTTTCAATGACAAGATATGTGAGTTCTCTTATTAAGCATGCAAGGCAGGTTCTATCATTCTCTTATGAAAACAAGCATTCAAAAACTCATATTCATTATTAAGGCATGCAAGAATCAGAGAACGAAGTTCTGCCCACTCACCTTGATACATAGTACCGACGCGGAGCGGGGCACTACATACTTATCCACCAACAAAAAGTTTTATCCTCGAAACTTTAAGGATAAACTTCTCGATATTTCGAGCAGCAATAGTCCTCATCCCTCGCCGTCCACAATCGAAACACAAGCAAATCACAAGCACGAAAACTTTTGCACTTGGAGAATATCTATAGACTTATTGTATGGAACGCTCTATTGTAATACAATATCGAGCACATCTCAGAGTAGCAACGAATTGGGCAAAGAATCGAATCCGCTCTGATACCATTATATCATGCTCCGGCCCCGAGGGCCTCCCGACCACCGTTCCCCCGCCGGGACCGAACGCGAATCACCGCATCTCGGCTCTCTCGCGGGGCGCGTATGGCCGTTTGATACCGGGACATGATGCCGTGCGAGCCTGGGGTTGCGCCCGCACAAGGCAGCATCGTTAAAGTTTTGGCTATCATCGCATCAATCGTGTAAGCAACAGAGGGACATTGTTGCAAGCACTTAACCATTTGAGTATTCAGAGCAAATTGAGGGACTGGGTTCTCTTTAATACAAAGGCATTATTCTATACATTATGACCCTTTATACAAAAGCAGCTCCAGGCAAACAAAACCAGATTTTTGGGTCTTGGGGATGAGGCACGCCTATCGCTCTCTCGGACGATCCAGTACCTGCAAGCAAGTAAACTGTTGGTGGGTCAACACTTTTATAAGTACTGGTGAGTATAAACAACTAAACAGAAGAAAACATTCACTAAAACCAACACTAAGTAATCATGTTATAAAATATTACATTACTAGTGATCTTTCTAGTTTTACCTATGTTTGTTACATGCAGCATAAGAACGGAGTCATATTACTTTGTTTATGAAAACATGTTTTGGAAACAGAGTTCATATACGATATAAGCAAGCAAGCAAGATAAGCCAATTATTCTGTTATCAGGGTGTGCGCAGCGTGTCTCGTGAGCTATACTCAAAGACTCTAGGGACAAATGCACATCTAGAAACAAATGCATATCTAGGGGCAGCCCTCTACTAAGCCAACACAATGAATTATCTTATATGCAGTGCGGTCCCCGAGTAACTCAGGATCGGTAGCGGTTAATCCAACTAACCAATGACTCTTTTATCTGATATTATTGGCAGCTGTGACTCATGATTGCTTTCCACTATCTCTGTAGCAGCCGTGACCAAGGTTAAGCTCTCCACCAATAGCCATTGTTCGACCGATGCGAATGCATGAAACACTATCAAATAAATTCTAGGATGCAGACGAGACAAACCATCAGACCATATATCTTTCTTGCGGACTAGCCGCCCTCACTGAACAAGTTCAAGCACACGATATGATTCTCTCAAAGCACAAGCGACAGTGGAATATGTTCATACAAACTCATAGTCTTAGACAAGCGTTTCAGGATTCTCTAGTTAAGCAGACATGTTCGTTTCAATGACAAGCTATGTGAGTTCTCTTATTAAGCATGCAAGGCAGGTTCTATCATTCTCTTATGAAAATAAGCATTCAAAAACTCATATTCATTATTAAGGCATGCAAGAATCAGAGAACGAAGTTCTGCCCACTCACCTTGATACATAGTGCCGACGCGGAGCGGGGTACTACACTATCTAGCATACGGATGAGTCTGTGAGTACCAGCCCGGGGTACGAGTCCATACTCTCATTTGCATATCATATAGTTGGTTATACTAGTTTCCCATGTATTATAGTGTTATACTGTTTACTTTGGCATATTATTTCTTGTACCTTGTTACGTCCCTCTGAGGACCTGGTCCTTCCCAGTTTTGCAGCATAGACGGTTGTGGAGATTTTTGGAGCTGCTAATGTTTATCGCCTCGTTATGCAGGCATTGGACTCAGGTATTGTTATCATTTCTATCGCAGTTATGTTTATTATTTCTCGTTACTTATCTCTCCTAATATAGACTATTTTTATAGACTCTATTCCTTTCTCGAGTCTATTCGAGCTTGTGTGTTACTGATGACTGACTTTAGCACATATAGCTCATTCTTGAGATTTTGTGTCCTTGTGGATTGAGACTTAGAGATTTATCATATTATTTAGGTAATACAGCTTAAGTGCACTTTAACGGGTCCATTAAATTAGGTTTGTCCATTAGAGTTGTGCTGCTGGCCATTATCACGTAGCTAGTCCCTCAGTATTTTAGGACTGAGGCGTGACACCTGCCTCTGTCAATGCCATATACTCTGCTTCCGTAGTCGACAAGGCAACCGTATCTTGCAACATAGACCTCCAACTGACTGGCACACCATGTAGAACAAACACTTATCTATTAGTTGACATACGCCTATCCAGATTGCCAGCATAGTCCGAATCTACATATCTACTAACCTGACTAAAGCCTCCACCAAAGTGTAATCCTACGTCAATGGTGCCCTTTATGTACCTAAATATCCACTTCACAGCCTCCCAGTGATTCTTTCCTGGATTAGCCATAAAATGACTAACCACACTTATGACCTGTGTAATATCTGGTCGAGTGCACACTATAGCATACATCAAGCTGCCAACTGCACTCGCATATGGAACTTGAGCCATGTGCTCATTCTCCTCCTTTGTAGTAAGGGATAACTTGGCTGAAAGCCTAAAATGACCAGCCAATGAAGTAGAAACAAACTTTGCATCTTCTATACCAAAAAGAGAAATGATCTTCTCAATATAGAGCTTCTGAGACAAAGACAATCTTCGTTTCTCCCTCTCCCTTTTAATCTCCATCCCCAAAATTTTCTTGGCTCCACCCAAGTCCTTCATCTCAAACCCTGAGCTAAGTTGAGACTTCAGTTTATCTATCTCTACCATGCTTTTTGAAGCAATAAGCATATCATCCACAAAAAGTAATAGATAGATATAACCTCTACCACAAAGTTTATGAAAGTAAACACAACAATCATACTTACTTCGGATAAAATTATGGCGTGTCATGAAGGTGCCGAACCGCTTGTATCACTGCCGAGGATATTGCTTCAACCCATACAACAATTTTTTCAATAAACACACATAATTTTTCTTGCCAACCACTTGAAGCCTTCCGGTTGATGCATATAAATTTCTTCGTCAAGGTCTCCATACAAGAATGTCGTCTTCAAATCGAGTTGCTCCAACTCGAGATCATGATGAGCTACCAAGATCAACAATACGCGAATAGAAGTATGCTTGACCACCGAAGAAAATATCTCATTGTAGACCATCCCCTCCTTCTGTGTGAATCCCTTTGCTACTAATCTTGTCTTGAACTGAGTGCTACCTGACTCTGGAGAAGCTTCCTTCTTCGTGTATACCCACTTGCAGCCTATAGCTCGCTTGTCCTTGGGCAATGGAACCAAATCCCATGTACAATTCTTATGTAGAGACTCAATCTTTTTCTTCATAGCTACCATCCAGCTCTCGCTGATAGTATCTTTGATAGCATGTTTGAAGATGATAGGCTCGTCATCCTCTACTGCCAGTGCATATGCCACCATATTCAACTATCCAGGTTCATCAAATCCATACATGTGCAATGGCTTGACCGGTCTCCTTGGCCTAGTAGTAGCCAAAGAATCTTGCGGCTGGTGTTGCTCTTCCTCTGGTTATTGTTCTTGTGAGGCTTGATGAACATCTTCAGAAACCTTCAGCTCATCTGATGCATCCTCAGATGACTCAATCTCAACAGTTTGAGATCTGCTAGCTTTACCACTATCCTTATCGGACTCACTCTTCTTGCTTGAAGTCAACACTGAAGACTCATCGAAGGTGACATCCATGCTGATTAAGAAATTCTTATCTTCCATATAGTACATACGGTCTCCCTTCACTCCTTGTGCATATCCCAAGAAAATGGCCTTCTTGGTTCTCGGATCCAACTTACCATCATTGACTGATAGTAAGCTTTGCATCCAAACACGCACAAAGTGCTGTAATCTGCTGGTTTGTCGGTCATCTTCTTATATGGAGTCTTACAGTTTATAGCCGGAGTTGGTGATATATTAATCAAGTAACGTACCATGTATATAACATCTGCCCACCATTCCTTGCCTAAATCGGCATTCAAGAGCATACATCTTACTTTCGCAAGCAAGGTTCGGTTCATCCTCTCTGCTAATCCATTCTGTTGTGGCATATTTCTGATAGTCCAATATCGCACAATGCCTTCTTTAGCACATAAATCTTTGAAAGGTCCATAGGTATATTCAGTACCATTGTTAGACCTCAATGTCTTTACCTTTCTGCCTGTTCTGTTCTCCACCATCGCTTTCTACTGCTTGAACTTTTCGAACACTTGATCTTTAGTTTTGATGAAATACAGCCAAACATAACGTGTATAATCATCAATAAAAGTAACATAGTACCTCGCTCCTTTCTTGGAAGGAATCCTGCTAGGTCCCCATACATCTGTATGCATATAGTCGAGAATACATCATTCTTTTGTTTGCTTTTACTAAAGGCCACTCTATGCTGCTTGCCATAAGCACAATGCTCAGAGAGATCCATACTTGGCTTCTTCAAGTTCTTCAGTAACCCCTGCTTGCTTAGTAAGGTCAGACCCTTCTCACTCATATGCCCAAGCCACATAAGCCAAAGACGTGTGCTATTAGACAAATTCGATGTACTGACTGCTAAAGTCCCAGTCACAGTTCTTTCCAATAAGATATACATGTTACCATGTCGGTGACCTTTCATCACCACCAAAGAGCCACAAACAACTCGTAAGACTCCACCCTTGACAACAAACTTGTTATCATTCGAGTCAAGCATACCAAGAGAAATAAGATTTTTCTTGAGGTCAAAAACATGTCTGACATCGGCCAAAGTTCGCATAATTTCATATGCATCTTCACCTTGATAGATCCAATTCCAACAACTCGACATGCATTATTGTTGCCCATCAACACAGAACCACCATTTGTCACTTTGTAGGAAGAAAACCACTCCCTCTTTAGGCATATATGGTAGGAGCATCCAGAATCGAGAATTCAACGGTCACTCATGTTGTCATGTGCCACGAAAAAATAGACTCCGTTACTGTCGACTTCTGAAGCACAGTTTGCTTCATCACCTTATCTTTCTGTCTTATTCTTCTTTTTTTGTTCTTCTTCTTTGGACGAGTAAACTTATTTGCATAATATCCTTTCTCATTACAATTGAAGCACTTTACCTTCTCAATAGATATCTTGGACTTGGATCTTGACCTTATGCGGGAAGAAGCTCTATCGTTTGGCCCCCCTCTTGCCAACAAACCTTTGGCCTGGTCTCCACCATTTCTGTCATGCCCCAATTTTTGCTAGATCCATAATCGTACCCCGGACGTGATGCCGTGCGAGCGTAAGGCACGTCCGTACAAAGCCTAGGCATAATGATATATTTTAGAATCATATGCAACCGAGTATGCAAATAGAATATTACGCATTGGAATGAAAAAAAATTCTCTTTATTGATAATGAACATCTTTGTTACAAACTCTTGACTCAACAGTAAAGGGGTACTGCACGGGTTTATAAGATGGAAGCAAAATGAGATAGATGATCCATACATTACATCCCTTATAAAAATTCAAAAGACAAACCACGTTGGGTGCGTGTTTGCACCATTGCCTAGGAGCTTCAAAAGGGTATGTACGAGCTCCTTGAGAATATGTACTTGCGCTCCAAAAGTCACGAACACGAACGTGTCAGACCAGTGAAAGGTTGGGGGAAAAAGCTTTAGCTCCTCGCCGCGTTGCCTTGTCTCGGGGAACCTGTTGCAACGAGGGTCAGTACTTCGAAAAGTACCGGTGAGGGCGAGCTAACCAAACACACCAAATCAATATCGTATTCATGTGAACATGCAACATTATTATTATGTGATCTTTCTATCTCGCCTTAGTTCAATTTTATAACATGCGATAGAATGAAATGACATAACAAAAATGTGCCACCGCTCGGTGACTTTTACCTGCACCATTTGAACCACCTGTACACAACTTACCATGACCTTTCCTGCCACGAAGATATAGTTAGTTTGCACAGTTTAAATGTAGATAAGGATCACTGTCATGACAAGCCATCATGGACTATAGTATGGGTAGATGACGATGGTTGCAGCGCAGGTAGCGAGTCCCGCTACAAACTCCTATCTCACCCGTGCTAAGTTGCTAGTACGACTAACTGTTGTTCCGCTCGGGACGAATCGGCCCCGGTGCCCCGACGACCATTCGTAGGAACCATATACTTTGTGCACAAGTTGTCCATGACCATTGACGATCTAAACACTGTCATGCCCGATCTTCCGCAGGATTGGCTGTCCCCGCTAAGTGCGAATTACTGCGCCAACGCTCCCTCAAGATGATCGTTCCCATCAGGACGTGATATCGTGCGAGCATAAGCTGCGCCTGCGCAAGGCCAAGATCTGAACAGGAGGAGAAATAGCTAAACCGCAGAGTCTCAAGATACACTCCAATAAAGCAAAAATTTGAACGACACGAGTAAACGGTCGTTCGATAACTAGTTCACAAAGTTATTATAGCGGAAGCATCGAATGAACACAAGTATGAAACAAAAGCAAGATCCTTATTGATAATCAAGAATTATTGTAAGCAACGCTAGACCGATATTACAAGTCGCTCAAGCTCTTTCCCTCGAAACAATAAAAGCGGGCCAAGCGGTTTACAACGTAGGATGATATATAGGCGATATCCTATTACATTATGTCTTGTATATGTGTCACAGTTTCGGACGCAACACTCCAAGGCTCAAGAATGAACTCCATGCCTTAGCGCACACGAGGGAATACTCTTCACTAAACGAGGTTCTACTGTACCCTGCAAGCAATCTGGTGGGTTATCAGTACATGAATGCACTGGTGTGGAGGCTTCTTGCCCGCTCAAAAAAAAATCCAAACACGTTCAATTAGTTTCGTGCACCATCTATTAAGTAGTCTTTCTAGTCTTGCCTTAGGATCAGTTTCATGGCAATGATATAAGCCTAACTCGTGTGGCAGTGTACTTTGCGATATAAGATAAAATACGGCAAAACTTACCAACTTACTATTCATCCTTCCCTGTCCAATGACATAACCAAGTTAGCCAAACATGAATATATATATATAGTAAAATCATAGAATGGCATAACGAATATATGTATGCTACGAGCATATTTCTAAATCAGGTGAACGAGTTTGCTTAGATAGTGATACACAAATTACTTTGTTTCTCAGATTCAGACGTATTACTCAGGTTATTCAAATGATCATAAAACTCAGGTTACACAGATTACTTTATTCCAATGCAAACAACTCACACACGGATTGCCTCAATCGAGCTTTACTTAATCTATATGTGTCACGGCCTGATTCCTTAGAATCGATAGTCGTCCTCCGGGTGTGATGTCATGCGTGCCTAGGTTGCGCAACCCACAATGCCAAGGTATTTGATATAACGAGTACATATTCAAAGTACGCAGATATTTGAACATAATATTGAAACAAGAAAATGTTCTCTTTATTGATAATGAACATCTTTTACAAACTCTTGAACAAGTACAAAATATTGCTGCATGGGCTTACAAAAGTGGACGCAAAATAAGATAGTCGTCCGGTATATTATATCCTTTTACTAAAACTTCAAAAGCTATAGACACCTTCGGGCGAAGCTATCGCCTTTCTACGGAGCTGCATAAGATATGTGCACGAGCTCCTGGAACTCAAAAACACGTTTCAAGGACACGAACAAGGCGTGTCGGTATGTGGACTGGATTGGAAAGTCGCTCTAGCTTCTTACAGGATCTTCTTGGCGCGGAGAACCTGTTGCAACGAGGGTCAGTACATCAAAATATACTGGTGAAGGCGAGCTAACCCAACTATACCAATCAACACGTTGTTTAAGTGAAGCATGCAGGTCTTTCTATCTTGCCTAAGTTCAATTTATAAGCAAGCAATAGATATGAAAATTTACTAAAATAAAAATGCCACCGTTTGGTGACTTTTACCTGCCCGTCTAAACCACCTGCAAAACACTTACCATGACCTTTACTGCCACGAAGACATAGTTAGCTTGCACAGTTTAAATATACGAGGAGGGTCACTGGCACGATGCCATAGTGGACGGTTTATAATCTCGAGACAAAAATAGTATACAACGCAGATGGCGAGCCCCGCTATATGCTATTTTGTCCATAACAGACGACTATTCAGATCGTTCCGTCCAGATCGGGTCAGTCCCAGTGCCCCGACGGCCGTCTGCAGAAAACAGAAACCTTGTGCCCAAGTTGTCCGAGATTAAACGACGTAAAATACTAAGTTATCAAACGATACAGTTTAAAGCAATACAAGCACGAGACAAGTAACATGGCATGATCGGTTTTGCATAGTCTCCCTGTTCAATTTATTGCAAAGTAAGGTGTATTCTATATATAGCACAATAATAGAAGAAATATATATTCTAACTAGAATTCAAATACGATAAATAAATATTCTATGCGATCTAGCATGCAACAAGGTAACCGTTTACAAGTTGATTGACAAGCATAAAATAATCCAAGTCAATTCATTTTTATTTTGACATCTTTTTAGTTATTAAGGTATCGTCTGATCGAAATAATCAAGAGGACAAGATTTTAGATGTAAAGACTTGTGTCATGCCCCGGTCCCAAAATACATAGGACTAGGACACGTAAGCATGCCAGCCGCATGTATATGGCAACTCCAATATATGAAAACCATAACACATGCGTACGCTGTATCATGAATAATCATTCATAAGTGGTATATATTTATCACAAATCACAGGCATAACTAAATCTCATCCACAGAATCAAATAGAAATAAATAACCAATATCTATGAAACTAGATCTCCATATAAAGTATCTCAAGATGACAGTCGGATGAAAACAAATCCACTGCCGAACTAGGATATAAAAACAAACACAACAATATAAGTACAACAACCAATAATCACGAGGCTCGAAGGGAAGACCTCCTCGAAATTATAAGTAACAGTCTGGATCTGCGCTCCTGCGAATACTCATAAACATCTACACCTGGAAAGGGACCAGGTCCTCAGAGGGACATAACAAGATACATAGAAGCATGCCATAAAGTAAATACTGAATAAATAAAAGGAGTGCGCTAACCATTTAAGTGAATGCAATTTGAGGACAACTTCGAGTGTATGGGAAAGTGTAGGCTAAACATATGCTGACGTAGTTCACCAATCGTGACAATTGGCTAGTATATGCCACATATGCCCCCATACAAGGGTACTGTATAATAACGTACATCTTCGAAGAGCATGGCATCTGTATAATATATCGTCCATATCGCTTCGAAGAACGTGGCATCAGTATAGTATATCGTCCATATCGCTCCGTAGAACGTGGCATCAGTGTAGTATATATCGTCCATTTCACTCCGTGGAGTGTGGCATCAGTGTAAAGGAAATGGGTGTCCCATACGCCTACAAGTTGTCCTCCCCACCCAATGATCTATGTATGTTGTATCCACAACACGCCTTAGCTACTACGTCGCAGCGTCGTAACTCTGGCTCATAGTCTATCGTTAGAACAATAGCCCAACCTTACAACCAAACAAGGACAAGGATTGGACTATCGTACCACGATAGTCTATGCTCCGCCTACTAATAACTGCTAAGTCTTCTAACATGTATCACTATTAGCAGTTATACCCTATCCGTCGTACGACCTACACGTACAGGTGGCCAACCGCATACGCAAGTCCGTGCCCTACATGAGACTCACAATACTTGTAAGAAATGTGTCAAGGACTGGGAGTCATACCGATAACTCCACAACTCTAGGTGGGTCTACTAGACACTAGGTCAGATACAAGTCCTAACGTCAACGCATTCGTTGACTGAACCCGAGTCTCTCTCGGACGCGCACATTTATATAATCTAAAATAAGAAACATGCAACTAAAAATATAACTGAATTTAAACAAAATAACAAGGCAAGGTATAATTGTCTGGCAAGAGAGCTGCAACATGTAACGTCTAGATGTCAAACACCAAGAGTCAGAAACTACGGCCTCAGAATGAACATCTCCGGATACTAAAATAAACATCACCAACGTTCCCAGAATAAGCGAGATAGCTAGAAAGCACTACCCTTTCGTCCAATTTGGACACAGGGGCAAAATCGTAATTTTGGGTCAAAGTAGGGTCCATGTGTGGTCCACTTTGCACCGAAAAGCGTGCCAAGGGTAAAGGTCTCTAAAAGAGACAAATTATAGGTCAAACAAATTCTAAATGTCAGTACAAACTCATCGGTATGTCCAATTGCGGATTTCGGTGAGCCAAACACAATTTCGCCCAAAAAGTCAATAGTGGGGCCTGCCAATAGGCGACTTGGTCAACTATCTCAGAATTGCGTAAAAATTGGGTCATAGGACCAGCGCGATACTACGAGTCCAGAGGTGCAAGTTTCGTCACATTTTGATGAGTGTCCACTAAATGGCACAGGATTTTGCAAAAGTCACGATATGGAGAAATTTTCGCGGATATGGGCTGATTCCGACGCGCACACGCGTCCGAATCAATTTTCGTAAAATCTCACATGTCTGGGTATACCGTGCGCACCTTTTGGTATACTTGGTACACGACGGGGCGGTCCCGTTTGGTGGGGCGCGTTCCGTATCATAAATTTTTGTATTTTAAAAAGCAGATTTTTATGGGTTTTCATCCTAATTTAATTCTGCATACAGCATCAAATAAAATAATGTAATTGACAGAAAATAATCTAGGTTAGGTGGTCTTCACATAGCAAGAAGAAAAACAAATTTTGGATCTCTATGGTGGGAGATACGAGTCTGTAAACTGGGATATTTGCAACAGATTTTCTGAGATTAAATGTCGTGATTTTTCCTCGAATTGGCGTCAATTTTTACCTAGGTTTGCGCACTGCATGATGGAAACTAATATACGGGATTGGAAGAGGAATAGATCGGGATCATACTGGTAAAGATGGGGTAGTTTGGTAGAGCGAGGGTGGGGGAATCGAGGCACGAACAGGGCTAGGTCGATTTGTTCTCTGTCTCGTGCACGGGCGTCGACGGGGACGTGCCGACGCGCGGCGCTCTGGCGGCTCTGGCTGGGGGCGACGGCGAACTCAGGCGTCGCGGCGGTGGCATCGAGGTGGAGTATAGATTTTAGTGTTAGGGTTTGGGAAACGAGTTATATATATATATATATATATATATATATATATATATATATATATATATATATATATATATATATATATATATATATATATGGGAAAGGAGGGGGAGATGAACTTGCTCGCGCGGAAGGGGTGCAGCCGCTGCTGCTGTGGCTTTCTTATTAGCGGGTGCGGGCTTGTAATGGGTTTGGGTAGGTTTAGTTAGGTTTTGGGCTTTAGAGTTTGGGTTTTAGATCCATTCTATTTTCTTTTTCTTTCTCTTCTAATTCCTTTTTATTTCTTTTTTTCTAATTCTTTTTCTTCTATTATTCTTTCTATTTAAACTTTATATATATATATATATATATATATATATATATATATATATATATATATATATATATATATATATATATATATATATATATATATATATATATATATATATAATTCTAGAAATTGATCTTAGAGCGTACAATTAATCTATCAACTGTCCAAAGGGTCTCCTACATGTAAATAATTAAGAAAAATTATAATTGCTCCATAAAAATCTCTAAATGCACAATCACCAAAAATAAAAATTAACTAAATTCTATTTCTTTTAATTAGCTAATAATTACTATAAATTAATTAAATAATTAATTAAAAAGATTAATATGGTTTTTAGAATTAGGAGTTTTACATTCTACCAAAACTTATAAAAATTTAGTCCTCGAAATTAAAATTAAGCCACGATAGAAAGTCAATGATGGTATAAGATAGAGATTTGCAGCTTATTCTGTACCTTCCTCCATCCTAACCTCCATGATTTTTCAATTGTCATGGGGATGTTTGGAGGGCTAAAATTTGTATTGTTTAAAATGCAAGGCTAGGTTTATATGAGGGGGCGATGTTGCGTTGCACATTCCAAAAAGTTATGGAGAAGATTCATATGAAGGAGAATTAGGTTTCTTCATGTGTCATGTCCAATGGTGTGGACACCTCAATGCACCTTTGCATAAATCACCCAACAATTAGAAAATCAAAATAGCACAAAGATGAGAATTGGGTTAAATTAATTAAAATTAATGCGCAAGGTGTTCTTGAATTAATTAGAAGTACATGGAGATAAAATTAGGTGGGACACAAGTGTCATGGACATAGAGGCTTAGGATAGGTTATTATCAAAAATTGGGTTGCACGAAATGGGTCAAGATTGTGTCTCCAATTTCGATTGAAACGCACAAGGATACAAAGTTAGAATTATTTAGAATTAATTATAAACGTACGCGACGAATATTGTACGACTAAAATGTAGCACAAGAGAGCATAGTTATAAGTTACACCGAGGTCAAAATAGAAGGCGGGCACGTCTAGGACAAGGGTGTAAAATTTGTAGGAAGGCAATGGTTAGTGTAGTGCTCCAATTATCGAAGTAATGGTAAGGTGCACTATGTGATATAAATATTGTATAATTAAATAAAAATGCCGTGTCCTATTTCCAATTGGATACCAACTAGCCCTAGTTTCTCTATCTAACCAAGTATGCCTAATTTTGGGTGGGGGGGGGGGTTTACAATCTACTCAACTTAAAACAATTTTATCCTCGAAATTAAAATAAGGAATAATTTGTTAATTCATTCACATTCGCATATAAGGCAAGTCAATCACAATTTCTTCCAAAATTTAAAAATCTATTCAAATCCATCGCAATCACTTTCAACATTAAGTTAACCTCTGTTTAATCAAAATTTTGTAATATTTTCTCAATTTTTAAATAATCACATCCAAATTTAAGCTAAATCTATATGACATCTTCCAGTTTTAAATAGCCCACATCAATTTTTACATTACGATCTCCAACTATCATAATCTCCTTTAAAAGAAAATAATTCTAATCCAATATTATTCCTATTTTCACTTATGAATTTTGTATTCTTTAAATTTTTAAATTCAATTCACATCCTCAATATTTCAAATAGGTAATCCCACAATCAATATTTAATTTTTAATTTAATGCCTCAAATTGTGAACTTTGAAATATAATTCACCAATTGTTCAAGTCTAGATTTCTATATTTATCCTCAAAGTTTAAATCGGTGATTCAATCTTCAATATTCAAAATTTAAATCATATGCTCAAGTATAAATATTTAGTTCGCCATATCACGATTTTTAAAATTCATTAATCCTCATCATTTTAATCATTCTTCTAAAATTCTCAAAATTAAAATGACTTGAACCTCTTAATCTTATTTTACTCGATCATAATCTAAAAGAAATTCCTCTCAAGTTGACAATGCAACTTCTACCCAACTTAGATTTTATCCATCTATCATATAAGGCTATACACTTAAGAAAAATATTCCTCAACTTATTTAATCATGCTATTCGATCCTTAAAAGTTGAACCCCAACATATTACCTATGATATGCCCTTAATTACGGAAAATCATCATCAAGTAATGCGGTTGGCCTATGGAGTATATCTAGTACTATCTGTATATCAAACTTATACCAATCACGAGGTTTCGTCTTTCCGAAATAAGGGAAGAAGGAAAACAATAATAAAGAGTTCAAGGGGGAGGTAATAGAATAGAAGTATGGGGATCAAGAAGTTTAAGGAATTCAAAAGGAATTGTCAAGGCAGTTGTGGACTGAAATCCTATTTGATAATTTCTTATTTGCATGCTCGTATCAGTACAGTTATGTAATCGATACGATACGCTCAGACATGTCTAGAGGGCAAGTACATTCGTCTACTAGACACTATATATCTCAATCCACGTAAAGTAGTTATGCGAAGGGCAAACCAAGCGCACTAAGGTTAGCTAGACCTTAATATACTGATTCTGAAATATATTAATATATGCATCCACTAATACATATATCATGAACAAGGTCGATAAAAGAATAAGCTTACAAAACTAGGCCATAATAGCAGCATAAGTCAAGGTAGTACAACAAATATAAGTACGCTAGATTATGATGAGAGAAATTATAAAATAATTCAAGTTACAAAGAAGATAAGACTCTACAATCTCTACAGTTGTCATACATACTCCTTGTCTAAGTCGCTAGTCGACCAAATAGGGGCATGGACCTCTAAGTGTTACAGTTGGGATAAACACTATCGTCTTATACAAGCATATAGTTAATGTCATTTAGTTATACTACATAAATAGGTCAAGGGGACTATGTGATACTATGTTGTGAGGTATACTACCCAACTTAAAATAAGAAACTAATACAGTAACTGCCTTAAAGGGGATCCTACGAAATAACTTTGCACTTATAGTTAAAGCAGAAACTCTTATTGGGGTACATGAAGAAAAGATCTTGGTATTTATTAGGGTCTCCTATTGCATTATCTAGGGAATGGTCATCTTAAGTCTTAGTCACAATGCTTATAGAACAAAGGTGTCAATATTGAGAATGGAAGGGTTATTGGCTCTTAAGTGAAATAGGATATAACTTGTATGGAGGTATGTGGACATGTTACTTGATCCGAAGCTAAAGGAAAATCATAAAATCACAATCTAAATAAACAACTCAAACCATCAAGCTTTAATTATTAAGCACCTAAATTCAAAATTTAACATTACAACTATAATCCTAACAAACCATGTTTCCTTATCACAAAAGAAATTACTTGGCCTATAATCAAAAGGGTTAGGTGGCACGAATTGAAAGATTGAAGAAAAGAAAACATAATTAGTCGCCGCACAATAGCGAGCGCTAAGTTTTCAGAGGAACAAGATTGAATTTAAATAGAAAGTCTCTAGATAATATCATGGTTTTCTAAAGGGAATGTGGCATGCTAGTCTCTATGTTTTTGGTATGATCGAGGATAATGTTATATTCATTCCTCTTGGCTTCCTAAGGCACTGTTTGCTAATATCAAGACAAGAATCTAAATTTATAGTTCTAATACTATCTTACTATGAAAGATAGGTTTAGTTCTAATATTCAATCTTGGAATTCTATTGGTTCCTCAATACTACGGTCAAACAATATGGTTAAATTTATAACTCACTCTAGTTGTGTCTATACTACTCTCAGGTCATACATAAACATATCAAGGGATAATGGTAAATTAATCTATAGGTAAGGGACGCTACGGTTCATTAGGTAGTAAGGAAGACTAGGGTTCATTAAGTATTCTAAACTTAGTAATGTGTCAATACTCTAGTTGTGTTCTTAATAGGAATGTTACCCTAATTATCATCCTAACAACAGAGATTCCTATATTCTAGCAGGGGCTATACTCAAGGAACTATTAGGAAAGCACATGAATCAAGCAGGATACAATTATTTAAATAGAACAGACTGGAAGAAAGATAAGTCATAGTCAATTATGGATGAGATCCTATACTCTAATCCTAGGTGCAGGCTTGCTCAGTACAGTAACATAACCGAGACAATATGCACTTGACCTGCATGGGCCACCACTTAAAACATGTCACGCCCCGGTCCCAAAATACGTAGGACTAGGACACGTAAGCATGCCAACCGCATGTATATGGCAACTCCAATATATGAAAACCATAACACATGCGTACGCTGTATCATGAACAATAATTCATAAGTGGTATATATTTATCACAAGTCACAGGCATAACTAAATCTCATCCACAGAATCAAATAGAAATAAAATACCAATATCTATGAAACTAGATCTCCATATAAAGTATCTCAAGATAACAGTCGGATGGAAACAAATACACTGCCGAACTAGGATATAAAAACAAATACAACAATATAAGTACAACAACCAATAATCACGAGGCTCGAAGGGAAGACCTCCTCGAAATTATGAGTAACCAGTCTGGAACTGCACTCCTGCGAATACTTGTGAACATCTATACCTAAAAAGAGACCAGGTCCTCAGAGGGACATAACAAGATACATAGAAGCATGCCATAAAGTAAATACTGAATAAATAAAAGGGGTGCGCTAACCATCTAAGTGAATGCAATTTGAGGATAACTTCGAGTGTATGGGAAAGTGTAGGCTAGACATATGCTGACGTAATTCACCAATCGTGACAACTGGCTAGTATATGCCACATATGCCCCCATACAAGGGCACTGTATAATAATGTCTGTCTCCGAAGAGCATGGCATCTGTATAATATATCGTCTATATCGCTCCGAAGAACGTGGCATCAGTATAGTATATCATCCATATCGCTCCGTAGAACGTGGCATCAATGTAGTATATATTATCCATATCACTCCGTCGAGTGTGGCATCAGTGTAAAGGAAGTGGGTGTCCCATACGCCTACAAGTCGTCCTCCCCGTCCAATGATCTATGCATGTTGTATCCACAACACGCCTTAGCTATTACGCCGCGACGTCGTAACTCTGGCTCATATTCTATCGTTAGAACAATAGCCCAACCTTACAACCAAACAAGGACAAGGATTGGACCATCGTACCATGATAGTCTATGCTCCACCTACTAATAACTGCTAAGTCTTCTAACATGTATCACTATTAACAGTTATACCCTATCCGTCGCACGACCTACACGTACAGGTGGCCAACCGCATACGCAAGTCCGTGCCCTACATGAGACTCACAACACGTGTAAGAAATGTGTCAAGGCCTGGGAATCATACCGATAACTCCACAACTTTAGGTGGGTCTACTAGACACTAGGTCAGACACAAGTCCTAACGTCAACGCATTCGTTGACTGCACCCGAGTCTCTCTCGGACACGCACAGTTATATAATCTAAAATAAAAAACATTCAACTAAATATATAACTGAATTTAAACAGTACAACAAGACAAGGTATACTTGCTTGGCAAGAGAGCTGTAACATGTAACGTCCAGATGTCAAACACCAAGAGTCAGAAACTACGGCCTCAGAATGAACGTCTCTGGATGCTGAAATAAATATCACCAACGTTCCCAGAATAAGCGAGATAGCTAGAAAGCACTACCCTTTCGTCCAATTTGGACACAGGGGCAAAACAATAATTTCGGGTCAAAGTGGGTCCATGTGTGACCCACTTTGCACCGAAAAATGTGCCAAGGATAAAGGTCTCTAAAAGGGACAAATTATAGGTCAAACAAATTCTAAATGTTAGTACGAACTCATCGGTATGTCCAATTATGGATTCCGGTGAGCCGAACACAATTTCGTCCAAAAAGTCAACAGTGGGGCCCGCCAATAGGCGACTAGGTCAACTGTCTCAGAATTGCATGAAAATTGGTTCACAGGACCAGCACGATACTACGAGTCCAGTGGCATAAGTTTCGTCGCATTCTGACGAGCGTACACTAAATGGCACAAGGTTTTACAAAAGTCACGATACGGGAATTTTTTTGCGGATACGGGCTGATTCCGACGCGCACACGCGTCTGAATCAATTTTTGCGAAAGCCCACACGTCTGGGTATTACCGTGCCCACCTTTCGGTACACTTGGTACACGACGGGGCGGTCCCGTTTGGCGGGGCGCGCTCCGTATCACAAATTTTTGTATTTCAAAAAGCAGATTTTATGGGTTTTTATCCTAATTTAATTCTGCATACAACATCAAATAAAATAATGTAATTGACAGAAATAATCTAGGTTAGGTGGTCTTTGCATAGCAAGAAAAAAAATAAATTTCGGATCTCTGTGGTGGAAGATACGAGTCCGTAAACAGGGGTGGTTACAACAGATTTTCTGAGATTAAATATCGTAATTTTTTCTCGACTTGGCATCAATTTTTATCTAGGTTTGCGCACTGCACGATGGAAACTTATCTACGGAATTAGAAGAAGAATAGGTCGGGATCATACCGGTGAAGACGGGGTCGAGTTTGGTCGAGCAAGGGCACGGGAATCGAGGCACGAACATGGCTAGGTCGCTGTGTTCTCTGTCTCGTGCATGGGCGTGGACGCGGACGTGCGGACGCGCGGCGCTCCGGCGGCTCTGGCTGGGGACGGCGGCGAACTCAGGCGACGCAGCGGTGGCGTCGAGGTGGAGTATAGATTTTAAGGTTAGGTATATATATATATATATATATATATATATATATATATATATATATATATATATATATATATATATATGGAAAGGGGGGGATGAACTTGCTCGCGCGAAAGGGGTGTAGCCGCTGCTGTTGTGGCTTTCTTATTAGCGGGTGCGGGCTTGTAATGGGTTTGGGTAGGTTTAGTTAGGGTTTGGGCTTTAGAGTTTGGGTTTTAGATCCATTCTATTTTCTTTTTCTTTCTTTTCTAATTCCTTTTCATTTCTTTTTTTCTAATTTTATTTCTAATTCTTTTTCTTCTATTATTCTTTCTATTTAAACTTTATATATATATATATATATATATATATATATATATATATATATATATATATATATATATATATATAATTCTAGAAATTGATCTTAGAGCATACAATTAATCTATCAACTGTCCACAGGGTCTCCTACATGTAAATAATTAAGAAAAATTATTATTGCTCCATAAAAATCTCTAAATGCACAATCACCAAAAATAAAAATTAACTAAATTCTATTTCTTTTAATTAGCTAATAATTACTACAAATTAATTAAATAATTAATTAAAAAGATTAATACGGTTTTTAGAATTAGGGCTTTTACAACTTTGAAGAAGGATCAACTAATCGAATTATAGCCACTCAAAAGTTGGTGGGGAGAGGAAAGGAAGGAGGTGCTTCAAGACACCACTTGTGCGACGCCTACTGCACGATCTCCTGAATTACCACAAACAGATGATTAATACCTCTTCTCCTCTTTCCAAGCTCAAAACGAAAGTGCAGTTCAACGAACGAAAGCAATAAAATCTATCGAAACCGTTCAAGAAAATGCAAATCCGAAAACCAACTCGAAAGCACAAAAATAACAATGCGCATCAAAAACTATGCAAAAAAGCTTGCAGGGGAGATGTTCCTCTTGACTCTGCCGCTTTGTCCGTCCTTGGGACTCGGTCCACTGAATATGAGAATCGATTTAGAAGAAGCTAATCCATAACAAGAAAAAGATCTTGATTCAATCTATCCCGATCGAACGATACCGAAAGTATTTATTATCCTCGGTCCCCGAAATAGGGGAACGTGGCACCGCATCCTAACCAACTAATAGAAAGTTCCGTCCATGAAACTTAGGAATATTGTCACGCCCCGATATCCCGCAGGCAAATCGACCGTTCCCGCTAGGAGAGAATCACCCTCGCCAGCGCTCCCGCGGAACGATCGCTTGACCCATCCGGGCGTGATGCCGCACGAGCGTGAGCCACGCCCGTGCAAGGCCGAGGTTCATTGGCTGGCGGTAAGAGTTCTAAGCCACAGAGTCGCACAGATTGTCCGAGTGCAGCGGAGTCATGAACGCATAGGCGATCGGTAACAGGTTCACTGAGTCGACAATATAGCGGAAGCATTGAAACACAAGTTAAAGTAAAGCAAGCTCTATTATTGATATGAACATGTGTTACAGGCGGTGTATAGCCGAGATTATACGACGCTCAAGCCTCTCTCTCTGAAACAGTAAAAGCGTGCCAAGTGGCTACAATTATGGAATGATTGTACAGGCGATGTTCAGGCGATGTTCACAATATTATGTCTTGTATATGTGCTTCTGTTCCGGATGTACCGTTGCTTCGGTGTGATGTCTACGCCTTAGCACGTACGTTGGAGGCATCCGTACCAAACGAGGTACTCCCGTACCCTGCATACAAACTGGTGGATTATTAGTATATTGAATGCACTGGTGGGGAAGCTACTCGCCCGCTCGACAAATCCAAACACGTAATACAGGTTCCGTACACCAACTATTAAGTTGTCTTTCTAGTTGCCTTAGGATCAGTTTTATGCAAATATTGAATAGCCTAACCCGTGTGGCAGTGCGCCGTGCAACATGAGAGGAAACACGACGCGACTTACCAACTTACCATCTCTTTCCCTTTCCAAGGCAAACATTGAGGCAAACATTGTTAATTCAAGCACAGGCAAGTATAAGCATTCATGAGGCATAGCATATACAAACATGAGGGTCATTTATCATTATCATTCAGGTGTTCATTTGATGTGATGTAATGACTCGCACGCGGATAGCCGCTAAGCGAGGATGACTTATCTATATGAACAGGAGTCGCTGGCATAGCCATAAAGGACAGGTGTAGCACATGAAAGAAAATGAAATGCAACGCACGGATCAGGAGCGCTATAGGTCATTCCTTCCGAGTCAGGCGGCTACTTAGTCTGTGAGCAAGAATGGCGTGAATGATTAGTTCACAGGTGCTACACGCTACTCTGCCCGAAGCAGGCAGACTAACAGGGGTTCCTGTCCGGATCGGATCGGCCCGGTGCCCCGGAGACCGTCCGCAGGAACAGAGATCAGGAGAATCTCACTTGAAACAAGTTGTCCGCGACATGCAAGTCAGGGTCAGGTTCAGGAACAAGTTCAAGGCAGGATATATATATATATATGAACAAGTTATATGGAACGAGTTCGAGTCAGGATATATATATATGGAACTTGTTGAGGCAGGATCGTTGATTCAGTAGTTTGCTCCATGAGCTGTGATTCAGTGTTTTATTCATTCAGGGTGCACATTCCCTGGTTCGGGAATTGCCTTGGTGACCTAACGGTCCCGGACACTTTCAGGTTCTTCCATGCGCGGAACGACTACTTAGTAGTCTTCCGAGGTTTGGATGAAAATATGGCAACATACAAGCAGACAAGCATGCGTTTCTAAGGAACGTAAGCAGCACGTTTGCTCAGGCCCGAAGGTAAACCGAGAGTTAGATCGTTAGGGGACTTAGCATGCGAGGGTCTGAATATAAGCAGTATTTCAATTTCCATATTCTAGCATAAGCAATACAAGTTGGGATTATTCCCTTAGCTAGGTGCGTTGGATTCATTAGCATGCAGGGGGTGATTCACCTAGCGACTAGCATGAATATTCCACATTTTATGTGTGCAGACTAAGCAAAGACAAGTTCACCGTAGCCACCCACCTTAGCGATGATTTGCCTAGGTAGAGCGATACGCCAAGCGAGCCTCTGAAAGCCTAAGCTGGATTCCTGTAGGGACAAGTCTGGATATCTTTTGCTTCTCGTTTGAGGCAAGGCGGGTCGAGACAGTTGCACTATTGCCATGTCAAACGGCAGTCCGATTGAGCAGAACGGGGTGTTACATCCTACCCAACTCATAAAAAGTCTCGTCCTCGAGACTTACTGAGGACAAGTAGTAATCTAGGGTTGAGGCAATCCTAGACAAGTCGTTATACTTGTTCATTTGGATATTCACTTGCACAAGCGTCGAAATCAGCATATCGCTTAGACTGGATCGTGCACACTTTCGAAGGGCCCTTCTAGCGTGAACACGTCAACCAGCTTAGTGATAGCGAAGTATCAGCACTCGAGTTTCACCTTTTCTTAAGTCTTGGATGGTGCACTAGTTCAAGGCGTCCCTCGAATAGATGCATTCAACCAAACTTAGAGTTAGTGAAATCGGACAAGCTACTAGCGATACTCTCAAGGGTTCACACAGGTTGGCACAAAGGCCACTCGCAGCACAGCATCATACAAGCAAGCATATCATTCAAAACGCATTTTGAAAGTATTTAGACTTATTGTTGGAACATTCCATCGAGGCATTGAGAGAGAGTGTGCACATAACCCACGAACGAGCTTTTGAAACAGAGATATTCGAAATAAATTCTAAAGGCGTAGAAGCCAGGCTCTGATACCACTATGTCACGCCCCGATCTTCCGCAGGCAAATCGGCCGTTCCTGCTAGGCGGGAATCACCCTCGCCAATGCTCCCGCGGAACGATCGCTTGACCCATCCGGGCGTGATGCCGCACGAGCGTGAGCCACGTCCGTGCAAGGCCAAGGTTCATTGGCTGGCGGTAAGAGTTCTAAGCCATAGAGTCGCACAGATTGTCCGAGTGCAGCGGAGTCATGAACGCATAGGCGATCGGTAACAGGTTCACTGAGTCGACAATATAGCGGAAGCATTAAAACACAAGTTGAAGTAAAGCAAGCTCTATTATTGATATGAACATGTGTTACAGGCGGCGTATAGCCGAGATTACAAGTCGCTCAAGCCTCTCTCTCTGAAACAGTAAAAGCGTGCCAAGTGGCTACAATTATGGAATGATTGTACAGGCGATGTTCAGGCGATGTTCACAATATTATGTCTTGTATATGTGCTTCGGTTCCGGATGCACCGTTGCTTCGGAGTGATGTCCACGCCTTAGCACGTACGTTGGAGGCATCCGCACCGAACGAGGTACTCCCGCACCCTGCATACAAACTGGTGGATTATCAGTACATTGAATGCACTGGTGGGGAAGCTACTCGCCCGCTCGACAAATCCAAACACATAATACAGGTTTCGTGCACCAACTATTAAGTTGTCTTTCTAGTTGCCTTAGGACCAGTTTCATACAAATATTGAATAGCCTAACCCGTGTGGCAGTGCGCCGTGCAACATGAGAGAAAACACGGCGAGACTTACCAACTTACCATCTCCTTCCCTGTCCAAGGCAAACATTGAGGCAAAATTGTTAATTCAAGCACGGGCAAGTATAAGCATTCAGGAGGCATAGCATATGCAAATACGAGGGTCGTTTATCATGATCGTTCAGGTGTTCATTTGATGCGATGCAATGACTCGCATGCGGATAGCCGCTAAGCGAGGATGACTTATCTATATGAACAGGAGTCGCTGGCATAGCCATAAAGGACATGTGTAGCACATGAAAGAAAATGAAATGCAACGTACGGATCAGGATCGCTACAGGTCATTCCTTCCGAGTCAGGCGGCTACTTAGTCTGTGAGCAAGAATGGCGTGAAGGATAAGTTCACAGGCACTACACGCCATTCTGTCCGAAGCAGGCAGACTAACAGGGGTTCCTGTCCGGATCGGATCGGCCCGGTGCCCCGGACACCGTCCGCAAGAACAAAGATCAGGAGAATCTCACTTGAAACAAGTTGTCCGCGACATGCAGGTCAGGGTCAGGTTCAGGAACAAGTTCAAGGCAGGATATATATATGAACAAGTTATATGGAACGAGTTCGAGTCAGGATATATATATATATGGAACTTGTTGAGGCAGGATCATTGATTCAGTTGTTTGCTCCACGAGCTGTGATTCAGTGTTTTATTCATTCAGGGTGCACATTCCCTGGTTCGGGAATTGCCTTGGTGACCTAACGGTCCTGGACACTTTCAGGTTCTTCCATGCGCGGAATGACTACTTAGTAGTCTCCCGAGGTTTGGATGAAAACATGGCAACATATAAGCAGACAAGCATGAGTTTCTAAGAAATGTAAGCAGCACATTTGCTCGGGCCCGAAGGTAAACCGAGAGTTAGATCGTTAGGGGACTTAGCATGCGAGGGTCTGAATATAAGCAGTATTTTAATTTCTATGTTCTAGCATAAGCAATACAAGTTGGGATTATTCCCTTAGCTAGGTGCGTTGGATTCATTAGCATGCAGGGGGTGATTCACCTAGCGACTAGCATGAATATTCCACATTTTATGTGTGCTGGCTAAGCAAAGACAAGTTTACCGTAGCCACCCACCTTAGCGATGATTCGTCTCGGTAGAGCGATACGCCAAGCGAGCCTCTGAAAGCCTGAGCTGGATTCCTGTAGGGACAAGTCTGGATATCTTTTGCTTCTCGTTTGAGGCAAGGCGGGTCAGGACAGTTGCACTATTGCCGTTTCAAACGGCAGTCCGCTTGAGCGGAACGGGGTGTTACAAATATAACCTACCACTATGAAACAATGAATAAAACTTTCCTCCATCTCATACTCAAGCTCCCACATCGACTCTTCGACCGAATAATTTCTTCAAAGCACGCGAACGAGAGAAACCGAACGACTTCGAAGCTGCTTCTCCTTTCGATCCAAGATTCGTGCAGGGTGTTTGACATACGTCAAGTCCGCATTTAAGTCCAGTTGATCAAGATCCACCAGATGACTCGGATCATACACGTACTTTCTAAGTTATAAAACATAGAAGACATCATGCACCTCAGATAATGACGGTGGCAGGCCAATCTGATATGCGACTGTGGTGACTCGCTTAAGTATTTCGAACGGACCGACGAATCTCGGGCTTAGCTTCTCTTTTGCTCCAAATATGGTGACTCCTCGCATGGGCGAGACTTTGAGAAATATATGATAGCCTTCTAAGAACTCAAGAGGTCAACGATGTGTGTCTGAGTAACTCTTCTGACAACTTTGTTATATCTTCAGCTGTTCACGGATCAAATGGATCTTTTGGACGATTTATTCTATGAGTTTCGGGCCAAGAATTTATCGTTCAACAACTTTATCCCAAAAGATAGGGGATCTACAGTTTCGCCTATACAATGCCTTATACGACGCTATTTGAATGCTGGATTGATAGCTATTATTGTATACAAATTTGGCTAACTGTAGATGCATGTCCCAACTTGACTTTAAGTCCAAGGCATAGAGCCGTAGCATGTCTTCGAGGATTTGGTTTACCCGCTCTATCTGGCCGTATGTCTGAGGATGGTAGGCGGGGCTGAACTTCAAGTTCGTCCCTATTGCTGACTGAAGACTCTCCCAGAAGCGTAATAAGAATCATCCATCTCGGTCAGAGATAATGGATACGGGCACACCGAGGAGTCGAACGATCTCATCGAGATAGATCTGCGCCAGATGTTCGACACTCCAAGCAACTTTGATGGAAATAAAGTTAGTTGACTTGGAGAGTCGATCGACGATGACCCAGATGGCATCATTCTCCCGTTGCGTCTTTGGCAAACCAACAATAAAATTTATAATTATGTGTTCCTATTTTTATTCTGATATAACAAGGTTATGCATCTCCCTGCCTGGCTTCTGGTGCTCGGTCTTTACTCGCTAATAGGCCATGCATTGCAACACAAACAATGCTACATCCCTCTTTATGCCGTGCTACCAAAATATCATACAAAGGTCTCGATACATCTTCGTGCTTTCTGGATGTGAAGTGTAACTCACATAGTGGGCTTCAATGAGTATCTCTTTTCTGAGGTTTGTATTGTTACGAACACATAATCTTTCCTTCACCTGCATTATTCCATCCACGCTCACCGCAAAGTCGGTCGCCTTTACTGCTGAGATAAGCTTACGCATCTTCTCTAGGAATAGATTATCCTTCTGAGCAGATTTGACCTTCTCCAATTGGTCTGGTTCGAGGTGGAACTGAGCCGATTGTGCCCATTTGTATCTGATTCGGAGTGTAATGCCCAAACTTTTCATATCCCTTCGCAGCCCGTCATCGATAGCTAAGCTCCCTACAAATACTCGACTTAGTGTATCAGCTACAATGTTTCCCTTGTTCGGTGTATATCTGATCATCAAGTCAAAGTCGCTAAGGAGTTTGAGCCACTGTCATTGCCATAAATTCTGATCCTTTTGAGTATAGAGGTACTTGAGAATTTTGTGATCAGTAAAATTTTTACACGGTACGCCATAAAGGTAATTCCGTCATAACTTCAATGCGAACAACACCACTGCTAGTTCCAGATCGTGTGTCAGATAGTTCTTTTCGTGAGAATTTAATTGCCTCAACGCAAAGGCTATCACCTTGTCCCTCTATATAAGGACATATCCCAAACCCTTTCTTGAAGCGTCGCTATAAATCTTGAAATCATCGGGCCCGTCCGGGAGGGTAAGAATCGGTGCTGAGATGAGTCGTTGCTTTAATTCTACAAATGAAGCTTTACAGTCATCTAACCACGTGAACGTTACTCCCTTCCGAGTGAGATGAGTCAGAGGCGAAGCGATCCTTAAAAAATCTTTGACGAATCTCCTGTAGTAGCCCACTAGACCAAGAAAGCTTCGAATGTTGTTGGCTGACTCAGGTCTCTTCCACTCCTCGATGACTTTGAATTTCTTTGGATCGAATGAGACGCCCTATGCAGAAATGATATGCCCGAGGAAAGATATATTGTCCAACCAGAATTCATATTTACTTAGCTTTGAGAACAACTTATTGTCTCGAAGAGTTTGAAGCACCATCCGTAGGTGTCCTGCGTGTTCTTCCTCATTCTTCGAGTATAATAAGATATCGTCTATGAATACCACCACAAATTTATCAAATAATGGTCAGAACACACGGTTCATCAAATCCATGAATGCGGCAGGAACATTCATCAATCTGAAAGGTATGACAGAAAACTCATAGTGTCCATAACGGGTCTGAAATGCTGACTTCAGCATATCCTCTGGCTTAATCTTCAATTGATGGTAGCCAGAGCGAAGGTATATCTTCAAAAATACTGACACACCTTGTAGTTGATCAAAGAGGTCGTCGATCCTGGGTAGTATATACTTGTTTCGGATGGTGACCTTATTTAGTTTTCGGTAGTCTATGTACAGCCGCAACGTCCCATCTTTCTTCTTTACAAACAACACAGGTGCGCTCCAAGGAGACACGCTCGGACAAATGTACCCACGGTCAAGCAGTTCTTGTAGTTGAAACTTTAACTCCTTTAGTTCTACGACAGCTATTCGGTATGGAGCTTTGAAAATTGGTTGGGTATTTGGGAAGGTATCGATGGTAAACTCGATTTCTCGGTCGGGTAGCATGCTAGGTAGTTTGTTTGGAAATATATCAGAGAATTTTTCTACAATAGAAGAAGAATCAACGTTTGTACAATCTTGCTATGTGTCTCGAACCGACGCTAAGTATCCCTCGCATTTAGAGTGTAGCATCCGCCGAGCTGACATCACAGAAATTACCACCCGTTCTGCTCAAGCAGAGAGCCGATTCAAACGGTGCAAGTGCGATGACCCGACCCACTTTATTCAGTGAGAAGACTCGCTTGAGGCAAATGATTCAAACTTGGCCCTTTAGGAGTTCAGACTTTGACTTTCAAATGCGCGCTCGGAGTATCGCTCACCCGAGGCGAATCATCGCTAAGTTGGGTGGCTACGATGAACTTATTTTTGCTTAGCCTGCACACATAAAATTATGAACGATATATGCTAGTCGCTAGGTAAATCATCCCTTGTATGCTAATAAAGAATAGAACGCACCTAGCTAAGGGAATAATCCCATGTTGTATTTCTTGTGTTAGAACATGAAATTGAAACATGGCTTATAGTTGGACCATCGCATGCTACCTTAGCTTCGTACTAGTAGATTCTGCTAATGCTTCGAGTAGATCATTATATAATTTTCGTAGTATATTGATTTACAAGTTTACACTGCTCGTCTCATAGATTATGCCACCCGATATGCCCCTATACAGTTTTATTCCTCGTACTACCCCTTAGACCCGTGTTAGCGTAATCGCTTAGGTTTTCAAGTAAGGCTAGGTCATATGTTTCCTTAAAAGTTATATTCATACGGTTCCATACTGTTCCAATGCTTGTCATATGTACATGCCACAAATTATTGCACTCCACTATCTATGATTTGCTCAGTTGAGGCAGGAAGGCTGTCATGCCTCAACCCAAAGGTCCCGATAATGCCTCCGTCGGGCGCGAATCACCGAGCCTCAGCGCTCCCACGGAACGTGTATCGTTTGCCATCGAGGTATGATATCATACAAGCCTGAGGTTGTACTCGCACAAGACAACATTGTTAAAGTTGTGGCTATCATCGAATCGATCAAGTACGCAGTGGAGGGACAGTGTTACAAACAGTAATACATCTGACTAAACGGGGCAAATCTCAAGGAACGAGGTTCTCTGAATACAATGGCATCGTTCCATACATTATGTTCCTCTATAGAAAAGAAGTTCAAAACTTCTTAATACGGCTTAAGGCATCGACACCAGATTTTTGGGTCTCGGGGATGAGGCACGGCTATCGCTTCCTCGGACGATCCAGCACCTGTGAATAAGCAAATTGTTGGTAGGTCAGCACTTTGGAGAAAGTACTGGCGAGTATAAAATCAACGAACAGAAGCAATATTCACTAAAACCAACACTAAGTAAGCATGTGATAAAATATTACATTACTAGTGATCTTTCTAGTTTTACCTAGGTTTGTTACATGCGGTAGGAGCAGAGTCATATTACTTCTTTTGAAAAAATCTTTTGAAAAATAGAGTTCATGTTCGATATACAAGCATTCATGCAAGGCAAGCAATTCATGCACGATATGCTGATTCTTATACAATCAGGGTGTGCGCAACGTGTCTCGTGAGCTATACTCAAAGACTCTAGGGACAATGCAGAATCTAGTGGAATATTCTTTTATACTACAAGGAGAACATCATATTCAAGCAAGCATGCAAGTCTAGGTATGATACAAGACAATATGCAAAATAACATATCACTTATTCTGTGAATCTTATCCCTCGCCGAACGGTAATCCCTGCAGCAGACATACAAATTAGTAATAATTTGCATATATATAAACAAGGTTCTCTTTCATGTCCGTCTCTGCATCAAACGGTTAGGTATGCAAGAAGGCTAGCCTAGCATGCGCCCTAACTACCTGAAATGCAGCTATCTCCATGAACAATCTAACTTTTCTAACTCAAATTCTTTCCAACAGAAGCACCACCTCCATCTAATAGCCATACCCTCAGGGCACACTATTAGTATCACCCCATCCGTAGTCTCTATCCACCATTCTAATCGCCACGCTCCCCTAGATCCCGTAGGACCAGAACATCAGGGCGCATTATTAGTCTCACAACTTGTCATTTAGCCTCTATCCACCATTTTAATAGCCACGCCCCCTAGATCCCATATGACCAAAATATCAGGGAGCACTATTAGTCTCCCAACTAGTCGATAACAAGCATATCACATGTATAACACAACATGACAATACAGTCTTTCAATCCATCTACCGCACCCCCTAGATCCCGTAGGACCGGAATATCAGGGTGGGCTACTAGTCGCTTCTCTAACAAAATAAGCCATAACTCTTTGTAACAATATAAGCATACATTCAAACTAGCTTTGCATCCAAGACAAGCAATTATATAAACGACGACAAGTAACATATGAACGATCTTTCATTTAACAAGCATGGCACGGTTCTTCTATCTCTTCTAGTTAGCATGCAGTTTAACTCTTTCCTTAGCATGGCAAGGTTCGTTCGATATCGGTGTTAGTGTAACTAGCATGCAACATTCATTCTATACTTAGCATGGCAATGGTTCTATCTCTTTTTAGGCAAGCATATAAGTTCTCTTATTAGGAAAGCAGGTTCTCGTTCTACCATTCTCAATGCGAACATTATCTTATTAAGCAAACAAGCATTATAAAAACTAAGATTTATTATTAAGGCGTGCAAGAATCAGAGAATAAAGTTATGTCCACTCACCTAGATCAGTCATCTTCTGGTTCAACAAGGAGCTCTTCAAGAAGGTTTCCTTTTTTGAGTCAGTAAACCGATATCTCTTGTACATAGTGCCAACACGAAGTGAGGCACTACAAAGGCGAGGCAGGAAGGCTATCAAGATAGTTATTCTGAGCCAAGTATAAAAACATTGAAAGTATCCGGGACCTTTAGGTCGCCAAGGCATTTCTCGAACTAGGGAACTGCATCATGGAAAGTTAAGCAAGATAATATCATGTCATCTCTAGAAATTAATACTCGTTCTGTAATAAATCTTATGGATCGGGGAGTCAATATGTCGTGATCAAGATCCTGACTAGTACCTAACAGGATCTTGAACTTGTACCTGATAAGATCCCGACTTAAACTTGTTCATGTACCTGTACCTTCGAGAATCTGGAATACTTGAGGAACGCGTAGTCACGGACAACTTGGTGCACAAGGAAGATTTTTAAATCTTGTTCCGCAGACGGTCGTCGGGGCTCTGGGGCCGATCCGATCTAGACATAACCTCTGGACCGTAGTCTCATGCTTCAGGTAGAGATGGGTGCAATGCCCTATGTTCCTTCTTGCATCTCATCTTTGCCCCGAGACTACGCCGTCCTCTATGGCGTCGTACCAATGACCTGCTCATATAGATTAAATTGGCTAGATTGCGACAATCCGCGTATGAGTCATTGCATTGTGGCGACTGTTTTGAGAATCATATCTGTATCTGAATACCTGAGACTTCTGAGTATAACACCTGAGTATCCGTGTAACTCGTGCCCCCGAATCATAAACCCGCTCGTGATACTTGTGTTTGCTTATGTGATTCCGTGGATTTTATTATATATACTCGTGCTTGGTTTAACTTGATTTACTGACAGGGGAGGACGAATGGTAAGTTGGTAAGTATCACCGTGTTCCTTTTTATATCTTATGGCACACTGCCACACGAGTTAGGCCTGTACATTATGCCATAAAATTGATTCTAAGGCAAGACTAGAAAGATAACTTAATAGATGGTGCACGAAACCTATATAACATGTTTGGATTTGTCGAGCAGGTGAGAAGCCTCCCCACCAGTGCATTCATATACTGATAATCCACCAGATTTCTTGCAGGGTGTGGAAGAAATGTCACGACCCGCACTCAAAAAATCGGGCATGAGTCGTGGGTACATCCAGCCTACGCCGCAGTATCGACGGTAGAACGCTGTCTAGGTCTACTATTTAGCTAACAATCTCACACAACAATATAAGTACCTGTCAAGATCTCAACTCCAAACGGAGGAACAATATGATAAAGGTAACACAAATACTCAATCACGATCTAAGCACGATAAGATAACAAGGAAGTCTAACAACTACAAAGTCTACATAACAACTACTACTAAAACAACAACAACAACAATAATAATAATAATACAACAATATCCATAATCAAATACAATACAAAGTCTCAAACCAAAAGCCGGGGACAAATTCGGTACTAAAAGCTAATAAATACAACTGAGGTCCTAGTGATCCCGGCTTCCAACCCGAAAATCACTCCTGAACTAGGGGGTCCCTGTCTACACCATCGACAGGCTGAGGTCCATAAAATATTGGACACCAATCTTTCGGATCCTCTGAAAAATATATCCAGTCAGGATTGGAGCAAGTACACCTCTAACAGCAGTTCCAGTTAAATGATAAAAACTATAAAGCAGTTGTAGCAAGTAGCACAAGGTGAAGGAAATAAAGTATGAACAAGGATATATATATATATATATATATATATATATATATATATATATATATATATATATATATATATATATATATATATATTTACATGTCTACTCGAGTATTTTTTTGCTCCGACTAGTACAAGTGAATCCAAGACACGCAAATTAAGTATGAGTCCAGCTAGAAACATGAGTGATGCCTGTAGTGAGTCCTGATGTGATGCCAATAGGTGATTCCAGAAATAGAGGCCAGAAACATGAAATATACGTGTCGCAAGTGAATGAATCCAGAAATACTAGTCTGTGTCGTGCCAGAAAATCAGATAATACTATACTAGAAGCTGAATCATAATAATAATCAGATAATGAAAACTATCAGAGAATGTACTCGCCTGACGTCCTGAGCAACTGGCAAGGATCAAGATCCGAACTGGCGTCACAAGGACCTATTACGAAAAGCAAGGTTAAATGGATTCTAAAGAGTTATACAGATATAAAATAACTAAAAACAAGCTTCTAGGGTTGTTCTAGGTCAAACGGGTCAAACCAGTAAAATCTGGGTCAAAAAGTCAACCCGGGGTCCAAAAAGTCCTCTAGGTCAAAACTAGGTCAAAGATTGACTTTGGCGGTCAACCGGGTCAACTACGGTCAACTCTAGGTCAAAATAGGGTGCCCCTAAAATTCTAGGTCAAAACTAGCTCATTAAGCTAGTAAACCCACAAACTCGCCTCTTTGAGATACTGGGATACCCTCGGTATCCGATATCTCAACCTACGCGATATACCCCGCTATACCCTCTAATATATATCCTAGCACGTATATATATATATATATATATATATATATATATATATATATATATATATATATATATATATATATCACTAACTCCATACCTAGGCATAAACCCAATACCTCGCCCCGGAACCCAATACCTTGAGTATCTCAAGGTATTGCGATACATCGCCTTACCCCTCTTTACTCTAACTAACTAGCTAACTATATATATATATATATATATATATATATATATATATATAGATATATAACTTAGTATTTAGGCTATACCCCGATATCTCATCTCCGAAACCTCTTACCTTCAATACCTTGATATCTCAAGGTATTGAGATACCTTACCTTACCCTTCTCTCTCACTAACTAACTAGCTAACTATAACTATAACTATAACTATAAATATATATATATATATATATATATATATATATATATATATATATATATATATATATATATATATATATATATATATATATATATATATATACATTTACCTACCCACATATACTTATATATATATCTATATCTATATACTTATGTATATATATATCTATCTCTCTCTAGCTATAGCTAATAGATAAAGGGGGGTCATAGATGCTACTGCTGCTGCTCCTAAAGGCTGCTGTTGCTGCTGGCACTGGCTGCTGCTGCTGCTACTGCCACTGGCACTGCCTGCTGCTGCTGCCCCTACTGCTATGCTACTGCTGCCCCTACTGCTCTTCCTATCTCACTCTACCTCACTCACTCTACACACACCTACACTCACCCTCACACAACCACACACAAACAAACACACTCTCACACTCATATATATATATATATATATATATATATATATATATATATATATATATATATATATATATATCACTCACACACACTACACACAAACACACACACTCACACACAAACTACACACACACTACACCTATACACTCAACACTCACACTCACAATCACAAACACACACACATATATATATACACACCACACACTATACATATATATATATATATATATATATATATATATATATATATATATACACTCACACACAAACACACAGACACACACAACCACTGTCACGCCCCGATCTCCCGCAGGCAAATCGGCCATTCCCGCTAGGCGGGAATCACCCTCGCCAGCGCTCCCGCGGAATGATCGCTTGACCCATCCGGACGTGATACTGCACGAGCGTGAGCCACGCCCGTGCAAGGCCATGGTTCATTGGCTGGCGGCAAGAGTTCTAAGCCACAGAGTCGCACAGGTTGTCCGAGTGCAGCGGAGTCATGAACGCGTAGCGATTCGGTAACAAGTTCTCTGAGTTGACAAATATAGCGGAAGCATTAAAACACAAGTTGAAGTAAGGCAAGCTCTTTTATTGATATGATCATGTGTTACAGGCGGCGTATAGCCGAGATTACAAGTCGCTCAAGCCTCTCTCTGAAACAGTAAAAGCGTGCCAAGTGGCTACAATTGTGGAATGATTGTAGAGGCGATGTTCAGGCGAGTTCGGGCTATGTTCCCAACATTATGTCTTGTATATGTGCTTCAGTCCCGGATGCACCGTTGCTTCGGAGTGATGTCCACGCCTTAGCACGCACGTTGGAGGCGTCCGCACCGAACGAGGTTCTCCCGCACCCTGCATACAAACTGGTGGATTATCAGTACATTGAATGCACTGGTGGGGAAGCTACTCGCCCGCTCGACAAATCCAAACACGTAATACAGGTTCCGTGCACAACTATTAAGTTGTCTTTCTAGTTGCCTTAGGATCAGTTTCATGCAAATATTGAATGCACTGGTATGCAAGTACGTGAGGCGCCGCATACCACCTTGTCCAAGTACGTGAGACTAAACGTGAGTTCCGTCCGGAGCCGGAACGGTGCCAGTGCCCCAGCAGCCGCCCGCAGGAACTATACCTTGTGCACAAGTTGTCCGTGATCTAACAATAACATTCATTCGCCCGAAGGCTACGTGATTATCGCCCGTAGGCTACGTGAATATCGCCCGTAGGCTACGTGCGCCCGTAGGCTACGTGATTATCGCCTGGAGGCTACGTGAGTACAAGACAAGCAGTATTACATGATTTATTTCGTTCAGCGAATGTCTTTTGCCTTGATGCAATTCTCCTGGAGCGGAGATTGCCTTGGTGACCTAGCGGTCCCGAACACTTGCAGGTTTATTCAGGCACGGAACGACTACGTAGTAGTCTCCCGGGGTTTGGATGAAGGCAAGGCAACAAACAAGCAGACAAGCATGCGTTTCTAAGGAACGTAAGCAGGTACGTTGCTCGGACCCGAAGGTAAGTCGAGAGTTGAAACCGTTAAGGGACTTAGCATGCGAGGGTCTGAACATAAGCAGTGTTTCAATTTCCATGTTCTAGCAAGCAATACAAGTTGGGATTATTCCCTTAGCTAGGTGCGTTGGATTTATTAGCATGCAGGGGGTGAATCACCTAGCGACTAGCATAAATATTCCAGATTTTATGTGTGCTGGCTAAGCAAAGACAAGTTCACCGTAGCCACCCACCTTAGCGATGATTCACCTAGGTAGAGCGATACGTCAAGCGAGCCTCTGAAAGTCCAAGCCGGATTCCTGTAGGGACAAGTCTGGATATCTTTTGCTTCTTGTTGAGGCAAGGCGGGTCGGGACAGTTGCACTATTGCCGTTTGAGACGGCAGTCCGCTTGAGCGGAACGGGGTGTTACAACCACACATACAAATACACACACTCTCACACACACAAATACACATACACACACACTCACCCATATACATATAAATACACACACACACACACACACACACACACACACATATATATATATATATATATATATATATATATATATATATATATAAACTCGAAAACTCTAATACACACTCCCCAAGGCTAAACCAACCCGCGCACAAGCCCGAAACCTAGAAACCAAGTCTAAATGGCCATTTGGTCATTTCGACGAATACGTGGAGTGCGGCTCGTGATACCTCGTGAAACGTACATCAAAACTACTCGAATTCTGGGTCGAGTTGAATTTAGAATTTCGAACTTCAGTCTGACCCAGACCAATCCGCTTTTCTCGACTAAATTAGACCAGATCGATCCAATCCGGTCAAATTTGATCAACTTCAAATAGGAACGGCTCGGCCCAATTAACACCTCTACGAGGACATGTCAAGAAGTTACCGAGGGTACATAGGAGCTCTTCGTCGGATCCTTCTTTGGCCGAAATTAGATTCGTAAGCATACCACGACCTCCCCAGAAAATTTTTGGTTCATGAAATTTATTATTATTTTTTTTTTGGAATTTTGAGAGAGAAGATAAAGGAAATTTTTGTTGTTGGAGATTTTGTACGTAATCTGTAACAATCGCGATATTATATAATTTTAGAAGCCTACCTGGAAATGGTGTGGCTAAGATATTCTCTAATCCATAATTTTGGAGATTTGAAAATCCCAAATGACTAACGACTGACATCCAAATAGTATTTTGGAACTATTCTATTTTTGTTCATCCATCAAAACTAGTATGTATGTCAATCTTCTAACTAAGTGTTGTCACGTAACATTTTCATACACAACCTAAAACTACTTTGAAATTAATTTTGTGAACATTCGAAATGGTTTTGACTTCTATTTTGACACGTGGCAATACCTAATTGGAGGATGAACATACATCATAGTTTTGATGCTTGAACAAAAATGAACTCTTTTGGAATTTCAGGTGATTAACACTAGACTAAAACTATTTAATGTGATTCTGAAATCACAGTTGACTAATCCTCCTCTAAAAATTTCTTATACCAAATGTGACCTTAATAAAGAATAAGGATATGCGACCCTAATAAATAACAAAATTTCTAGAGGAACTCATGAGTTTCAATTTTTTCAAACTCATCAATTACCAACCGTTAGATTAAATGCACCTAATTTTTTGATTGTAAGTTTCCAAATTCAAGGACCTTAATAGAAAAAATCCTCCACATATCATAATCCTATTGTTAGTTTCTAATTTGAGTTTCTATTTGAGTTTTTGTAGTGGATCTCAATAAATAATAAGGATATGAGCCCAAATGCCAAAGGGCCATCAACATAACGGATTAGTTTGGGCCTAAATCTAATAGGAATAGATTACGCACGACCATAGACGAATTTATTAAGGGTCCAAGAGGGACCACAGTCCCCCCAAAATTTTAAAAATATCGATCACTATATAAAATTTTTATGCACTTTTAAAATATATATTAGTTTCGTCTACCAATAGACAAATAGTAAGCCAGTTTCAACAGTAGTGCTATGGACTTTTAAATAAGAGAGCACGTGTTTTACATATTTTGAATACCTTTTTAATGTACATTTTTTTTCTCTCTCTCTCTTTTGTAACAATTTAAAAATATTAATTTTATATTTTTTACATTTTTGTTTGAGTTTTTGTATATTTTTTGCTATTGAAGTTTATTTAATATAACAATTTTAAGAATTTTTACATGTAGTAGTAGTGACGTTTCCAGGATTTGGATACAGCGGGATCAAAATTGGCTAGTAAATTTTTAATCAAAAAATATATAAAAATATAAAGGAAAAAAATTGCATAAATTAGTCACAAAGTTCTATTTTCTATACCTAATCTTGGTCGTCTCTTCTACTTTTTCTATCGTAGCTACTCATTTTTTGTTCATTCAGTTCAAAATATTATTGCCATTAAAGTACACATTTCTAACCTTAAACTTTAGTGTCATTCAAGTCAAGTCATAAGAGACATTTTTGATCTATTTTGACCATTTGATCGAGAATATTCAGCGTATCTTAAAATACATACTTGAATCCTACAATTTTAAATATGAATTTATCCATCCTAGGATCTTATGATGATTAAATATTATTTTCTTCCTCAAGAGAAATAATATTAAAAATATTTTATTTTAACCACTAATTTACTTCTACTTCATATTTTTAATATTTTCTTAATCGAAGAATGTTATATTAGCAAATAATTCTATTCTATATTTCTATCTAAGAGCAAATTAAGAGAAAAATTAATTAGAAAACGAATCAATTAGAACATGGATCATTTAAAAAAAATAGGACAAAATTTAAATATATTTAGAGATGATGAATGATAGAGAGTGAGAGAGAGAAACCACGGTTGATACTCAGAAAAAAAACAATATGAAAAGAGAGTTCTTCTTTTTTATATATATATATATATATATATATATATATATATATATATATTAAAAAAAAAAGTTGAGGGGGGTCATATGGTCCCATTTGTTCTACTCTAACTCCGCCCATGTGTAGTAGCACCGACTTTTTCAGTATATAAATCCTGACTCCGCCATACATGGCAATGGATGGTGAAAAAAGAAAGAAGAACTATAATACTTAATTCGGAAAATTTTATCAAAAGCATCAAATTTTATGTAAATTTTATTCAAAACATCGAAGTTTTATAGATAAAAAAAAATATCAAAACATGTTTTCTAATAATATTTTATATTTTTTTAATATTATATTTTTATCGTTATTTTGTTGTTGTTAACGACCGTTAAGAAAAAAATAAAATAAAAATAAACATCTCATGGGTCTCTCTCTCACTCACTCTTTCTCTCACATCTCTCTTACTCTCTTCCGCTCTCTTCTCTCTCTCTTACTCTCTCGTTCCTTTCTCTCTCTCTCTCACTCACGGTGGCAGACGACGAAGGCGTCGAAGAGGGAGACGAAGATGGCGGCGGCGAGGGAAGCGGTCGAAGAGGTCGGGACCGGAGAGAAAGTAGAGGATGAGGTGGAGGTGGAGGGGGTCGTCGAAGACGACGTGGAGGCGGACGACGGAGGCAGAGGAGGCGAGGAGAGTGAGCTTGGACTCGTTCTCGAGGGAGGCACGGTCGAGGAGGTCGTCGGGACTGAGGAGGACCTTGTCGATGGATTTCACGGCGAAGTCCTCACCGGAGAGGAGGGAGATGCACCGCCGGACGGTGCCGAAGCGGTCGCAATTGACCTCGGGTGAGAGAGAGAAGAGAGCGGGAGAGTGTAAGAGAGATGTGAGAGAAAGAGTGAGTGAGAGAGAGACGCGCGAGTGAGAGAGACGTGAGAGAGTGACAAAAAAATAAAAAAATAAATAGAAAACGTACTTTCGAAGGACGTTTTTTCTCAAGAAAATGTCATTCCAAAGGGTATTTTTTTTTTTTTTTTCTTTGTTAAGGACGTTAACTGAAAAAAAAGTAGACGATGAAAATATAGTATTAAAAAATATAAAACATTTTTGGAAGGACGTTTTGATATTTTTTTTTAATAATTTATCAAACTTTGATGTTTGGATAGTATTTACATAAAATTTGATACTCTTCATACAAAAATTTCGTACTTAATTTGATTATATCTTTATCAGAAAAGTACTGCAACCATTTAACATTTGATTGGTTAGATGTCTACTTCTTCTTAATGTGCATCTGTGATAATTAGTTAGATTTCATCAATCTAGAGTGTGCTCATGCAAGCAAAAAAATGCTAAGGGATCTATATATTGCCTGCCCACATTATAAGGTGACCGACCAAACTCTTCAATGCTTGAGGTTACACATCAAGCTAATTTTCCCATGGATTTTTTTCTTCTTCTAATGATCAATGCAGTGCATGGAGATATCAAAAATCAAATGTGTCGTGGACAGCGGAACTACTGGAGACAAACATAATTTAGGGAATAAAAGATATGATCCTCTCTCCATCAACAAACTAACAATTAAAAAAAAAATTTATTTGTAACCTTTGGATGATATCATCTTTCATTACGTGACACCTAACATTACAAATTTTAATATTAAAATTAAAATTATAATTAAAATTAAAATTAACATTAACATTAACATTAAAATTAATATTAACATTAAAATTAAAATCAACATTAACATTAACATTAATATTAACATTAAACATCAAATTAAAAATAAATTTTTGGGTAATTTATTTTTTGGGTTAAAAATTGTCATATCAGCTGTCATGTCAGATGTCACATAATGGAAGATGATATCATCCAAAATTTTTGAAAGACGAATAGCAAAATTGACAATTAATCCATCAAGTTCAAATCTCACAAAACATAAACTATTTCGTCTAATGTAACAGCCAACGTGACGGTTAATATGACAGATGATATGATAAATTTTAAAATTAAAATTAAAATTTAAAAATTGGGTTATTAATTTTTTGGATTAAAATTTGTCATGTCAACTGTTATCTTAGATACCACATAATACAATCTAACATGCCACGTCAGCTGTCACATAAGGATAAATTGTTTGGAGGACACTTTGGAGGAATTAATAACATTATTCAAAGTCTATAGCCTGGTGTAGAAACCAAACCTAAACCGCTTTTGGAACTAATAAAGGGAACTTAATCCAAAGGACTCCGAGAAAATAGATGGATGATCCCTAAAACTAGTAGAAGTAGATGGAAACAATATTCTCCACCCAAACCTTAACCTAATCTATGAGGTTAAGTTAGCTAACCCTAGTAAGATTCATGGGTGGTTTTACTAACCAGTAACATAACTCGGAACACATTACCATAAGGGGTTGTTTGGTAAACCGTCAGTGGAAAAATATTTGGATTTTAACTTTCTAGGATGAAAAGTGTACGAGAATTCATGCACTTTCTTGTCCCATTGATAGGGAACAAATGTTTTTGGTTAGTATAAGAAAGTAAAAAAATATATTATAATAATAAACTTTATGATAATTAGTTCCACAAATAAAAATAAATAAATAGTAGTTACCATTGTTAAATATTTTGATTAACCAATTAATTATCCTAATTATATAATAAAATAAAAAATATCTCAAAAAGTATTTTATTTACTACTTAATTACTAATAATTAGATAATTTAGACAAACTCAATTTAAATCTTAAAACAACGGATGCATCACTTTTAGACATTGTCGTGTTGAAAATGTATAAAAAAAAAAACAAAAAACAAAAAATACGTATGTGACACTCCATGAATGTAATATCCCGAACCGTACGGTGCATTACGCTGAGTCGGATTAAACGAGGCAATGGTTGGTTACATTTTGATTTGTTGGATTTTGGAGCAAGTATTGATTTGAGTTGGTTTCATGTGCAAATCGCATGAGGAGTTCGATGGAATCAAGTGTTCGTTCAGAGCTGTACTGGGATAGCGGGATTGGAGCGATAATATTGTGGAGAGCATGGCCTGCTAGCACGGTCATACCTATTGAGTAGATCGTGCTTTGCATCGGATCACAGATTCAAGGGATCGGCCGTATCGACAAGGCATGGTGCTTAGCTGATTGAGACTTGGTGAGTGGGCTCCGTCACTTCTCCTAAAATCCTTCATGCCTAATAATATGAAACACACGTAATGGTTTGAAGACTTGGAACTGGAACATTGGAATCACCGCACTGTGGCGTGCATAGAGTGTGCGCCGTTTGGTTGTATATGATTTGTGGCTTGAGTTGGTCTTGCGTTTGGGCCGTTGGAGCTTAAGTGGAACATCTTTGTTGGAGAAGCGAAACATTATATCGGGCAGGCGAGCGAGTGTGCATCCGTGCATGAGTATCAAGTTGGACACTTTGTCAAGCAAAGCGTGCAGTTGTGGTTCAAAACCGGGCAACTGCATCGGAGAGGACATTGTGCCACTATTGGGATATTGTGCCACGGAGCTTTCAGAGCAAGAGGTGTTCCACCAATTGGAGCATTGTGTCGAGAAGCGGCATAGTGTCTAATGGGGATAACTTGAGATGGTGCATTGGACTATAGCTGGAGAATGATTATGGTGCATTGGATGGATTGGGGCGAGTATCGTTTGGTGGGGCGAGAAGGCTCGATTCTCTCGTCGTACCTACTGTTGGAGTTTACATTGGTCACGGACAACCTGTTGCGCATAAGGTTTGGTTTCCTCGAACGGGCTAGGCTCCAGGGTACCTAGACAGTTTGGCCAAAGAGGAAACAAATGGTAACGTGTCTTGGGCACGGTACTAGCGGTTCGAAACGACCAGGCGGGTTAGTTACTCAGCGCTGGATCAAATCGAACTGCAGTTGGATTAGTCCTTTATGGCTTAGCCAGTGACTTCATATATATAAGAGTTAGTTTAGTTTGAGTTTTTGCATTCGTGTAGGCGGCGACACCACCTTGCCTCGAGCAAGAGTGTGCGCATCAATATTTGGGTTAGCAAGGCTTGGATTGTGGCGTAGTTCGAGGATGAATTTTGAGGCTTGGAGTGCAATGTGGATCGATAGGTTCACGCTTGCTTCGGGTTTGAGTAGAACAGTTTGCATGCTTAGTTCCATTGAGTTTGGATATAACTGCTAGAATATTTGCTTGAATTGAATGCTTGTATGCTTAACCTTTTTTACTGTTTTCCTTAACATGTTATACCTCTGCCATGAAATGAATCTAGGATTCAAGTGTTGCATTATTCACTATCTACTTAGTGTCAGTTTAGACGAGTGAGTTACCCCGCTCCCCAGTACGGTTGTGTCCTGACCCATGTTTGTGGGCATTATTTCCAGGTACGCAGGTGTAGTGGCTCAGCTTGGATATACATGACATGATGTATGGAACGATGAGTACCTTTGTGGGCAAGAGAAAGAGAGAGTGTTGCATCGCCTTTGTGGCATTTTATTTGGACCCTTCGAGAGCTTCGCTGTATATACTCCAATTTGTGTTTGGTACACAATACTTGACTTTCGCTACAACTTGGTCGTTTGATGATAACCATGACGTTTGACGTTATCTCCTTGTGTGAGCGCAACTCTAGGGTCGCACGGTATCACGTCCCGATGAGAACGATTGTCCTACGGGAGCGCTGCAATGTAGTGATTCACATTCAGCAGGAACGATCGAACTTGCGGGAGATTAGGGCATAAAAAACTGGTATCAGAGCGCCCGGTTCATTTTCTCAGACTTTGTCCTTTGGTTTATCACAAACTCTAAATAGCTTCTGCATTTCGTTAGGCTCTTGACTCTACTCGGTGCCACATTGGATGTTTCATGCAATAAGTCTATAGATTTATTGGTTGTGGGTGCATGTTGTTCTTCATTGCGATAGTTTTTGATAGAATCGTGTAGCATCGATTGGCGTTGTTGCATTCGTGCAACAAGTTGTATGACGTTGTTGTATTCGTAGAGTACGTTGAGAGGTATCATTGCGTTGGTTTGGCTTATCGTTCGGGAAGATTATGGTTGCATTGATAGAGAAATTGGTTGTCAGACGAGATTGGTTTTGTGGCATGCTGTGAGTATAAACAACGTATGAGAATGTAACGTTGCACGAGTTGCTCGTTTAGCGAATGTGTTGGACAAAGTTTGAGTTTTGGCTGAAAATATCAGAGAGCATTGCACGAGTTGCTTGTGTGGCGAATGTGTGGAACAGTTGGATATTGGCTTAGATTACTTGGAGAAGAGATCGTTGCACGGGTTGACTGTGTAACGAAAGTGTTGGACGGTTTGAGAAATAGTGGAAGTATCAAGAATGGAACATGACGCAAGTTGCATCGAGCGAGATCAAAAGAAGAGTTGGATGGTTCATGCATTGGTTGAGTTTTGTGTCAGACTTTTAGTTGTGAATGGCATGGTCATGCTGGATGGATGGTTCAAACGAATCTTGGATCAGTGCAAAGAAGTGTGATTAGAGTAGTGACTTGATTCAGAGCGATATATGGTATATCACATAGTGAGCATGGCATTGGAATATCTTGGATAGACAACAATAAAATTACCGTGACGGACACGGATAACGAAAATATAAGTTGGTAGGTGCATATCGGCTGAGTTATGTATCAGAACATAGAGCAAGTGAATGTTAAGTTACAGGATAGTCATGGAATATTTGGTTCGGAATAGACGTTCATCGAAGTAGAGTAAATCTGGCGCGAGAGCGACTATATTCCTAAGTGGTATATGCGTGCTACGGAGTGGTGCGCACGTTAAAAATGTTTGGAACAAGATAAGCGATAGATTTGCTTGCAACGGATGGACTAGTGCGAGATTGGGTCAGAAATTGGTGCAATAGAGTTTGACTCAGGTATTCTTCGATACGTTGGACTTGAGAGATCAAAAGCGGACTTATATAAATGGAAGTGTCATTGGACAAGAAGGGAATAAGCAATGGAACAAGTGTTTGGAATTCGAAGGAGTGATGCAGATCAAGTATTGGAAACAAGATGAGATTGGCCAAACGTGAAGTTTAATATCAGAGTTCATTTGCGCGATTTGGAAGTTTGGTGGAGCATTTATTGATGCAAAGAGGGAGAGAGTTAAGCATAAGAAACAAACAGTTGGGGTATGCTTGAGTGAGTGATGGATGTATCGAAGAGTAGCGAGCAAGGATTATAGATTTTGGCAATACAAGGGACCAGTTGGTTGAGCAGATGGAATACGATATGGTTTTAGAGGAGCAATGCGATAGATTCGTACAAACTTGAAGGATTTTAGATATTGGCGCTCGAGAAGTTTGACTCAGAGTTTAACAGAAGCAAAATTGGCAAAACGGTGCAACGATGGTGGACGAATTCTCCCGAAGATGAGAACGGGCATGAGGCATGTTTAGTTGATGTTAAGTCAGATTAAAAGTTAACACTTGCAGTACTGAGGCGGATCGAGGCAACGAGTGAAGGCAATATAGATTTGAGATTGTTTTGGAACTTGTGCACGAGTCATCGAGAGCGTGTGGACGAATCAGAATACGGAGAAATCAAGACGGGCTAAAGAATGGAACGAGGAAAAGGATTGTGGCGGATGAACTTTTTAAGATAACTAAACTAGAGAGCAACATTGAAACAAATTACTGTACCGCTCGAGTAAATTGGACGTGCAGTGTGAAGCATGGCATACAAATAAAAAATAGAGCAAGTATATGGTTTCGGGAATCGTTGCAAGTGGTAGTACAAGAAGTCGAACAAGGAAGTTCAGTGTTTTGATAGATTCATGACAAGACGACGAAGTGATGGAAGACAGTTTTAACGAATGCAGTTCGACAATTTATGGCTGTGATAGATAGTAAGACTCTAGGTGGTTAGGCAATATTTGGTTAACAGATCGTCAGAGGTAGTGCATGTGTAACACCCCGTTCCGCTCAAGCGGACTGCCGATTCAAACGACAAAAGTGCAATATCCCGACCCGCTTCGCTTCAGCGAGAACACTCGTTTGAGACAAAGGATATCCAGACTTGGCCCTACAGGAGTTTGACTTAGGCTTTCAGAGGCTCGCTCGACGTATCGCTCAACCGAGGTGAATCATCGCTAAGGTGGGTGGCTACGGTGAACTTGTCTTTGCTTAGCCAGCACACTTAAAATATGAAATGATACATGCTAGTCGCTAGATGAATCACCCCCCTGCATGCTAACAAGAATACAATGCACCTAACTAAGGGAATAATCCTAACTTGTATTGCTTGTGTTAGAACATGGAATTGAAACATTGTTTATATTCAGACCCTCGCATGCTACCCTAGATTATGTAGCTCGGAAAGTCCCTTACGGTTTTACTCCTCGGCTTACCTTTGGGCCCGAGCTAACGCGATTACTTAAGTTCTTAATGTTGCCTTGCCTCAATGTTTTCCAAACGAAATCATGCCACAATCAAGAACACTATCGCGTATCCTGCATACATTCGACTCAACCAGAAGACTATCAAATGGTTCTTCTGTGTAAAATGAACATGCAAGTATCCGGGACCGTTGGATCGCTAAGGCAGTCTCCGCACCAGGGGAATGCATCAAGGCAAGTCTAACTCTGAACAAAGATCATGTAAAGTTTACACCTGAATGATAATCACATCAAGTTACATCTGAACGAGAATCACGTCAAGCAAATTAAGAATCATGACTCGTGGAGCAAACACTCGGTTCAGAACAAGAATCATGGATTATCATGTCAAGTTGTGTGGAATTTAGAAAACCCAAAACTTGCGTGTCGTGGACAACATGTGCACAAGGTCAATGGTTCCACGGACGGTCGCTAGGGCACTGGCACCGATCCGATCTGGGCGGAACTTCACGATAGTCTCACGTGCTGGACGGGACGGCATGTAGCGCTTCACGTGCTTTCGTTGCATACCATCCTTGTTCAAGACTATAACTCATCCTTTATGGCTATGCAAGCGACACTTGTCATATAGATAAGTCATCCTCGTTTAGCGGCTATCCGCGTGCGAGTCATTGTATCGCATCAAGAGCATCCAAAACATAGTCCCACACTGGAACACTTGTGTTGCATATGCTAATGCCCTGATTCATTTTATAAATGATCGTGCTTGAATTAACTTGGTTTGCCTTGAACAGGGAAGGACAAATGGTAAGTTGGTAAGTCTCGCCGTGTTTCCTCTTTTGTTGTACGGCGTACTGCCACACGAATTAGGCTATTCAATCTTTGCCATAAAACTGATCCTAAGGCAACTAGAAAGACAACATAATAGTTGGTGCACGGAACCTATATTACGTGTTTGGATTTGTCGAGCGGACGAGTAGCCTCCCCACCAGTGCATTCATGTACTGATAATCCACCAGGTTGTTTGCAGGTTGCGGGAGAACCTCATTCGGTGCGGATGCCTCCTTCGTGGGTGCTAAGGCATGGAGTTCACTCTGGAGCCTTGGAGTGCTGCATTCGGAACTGAATCACATATACAAGACATAATGTTGGAATATCGTCTTCATTCCACAAAATGTAGCCACTTGGCACGCTTTTATTATTTCTGAGAGAGAGAGACTTGAACGACTTATAATCTCGGCCATGCGCCGCCTATAACACTTGTTTATATCAATAAAGAGTTTGCTTTACTTCTACTGGTATTATTAAATGCTTCCGTATTTTTTACTCAGTGAACTTGCTACTAAATCGCCTATGCGTTTATGACTTCGCTGCACTCAGACAATCTGTGCGACTCTGTGGCTTAGACTCCTTACCGCCAGCCAATGAACCACGGCCTTGCACGGGCGCGGCTCACGCTCGTACGACATCACGCCCGGATGGGTCGAAGCGATCGTCCCGCGGGAGCGCTGGCGCGGTGATTCTCACCTAGCGGGGACGGCCGATTAGCCTGCGGGAGATCGGGGCGTGACAACATGAAGTGCTCGGATTCAGAAGTTCGTTCGGATTGTATGGTTGGGTTATGGCTCAAATTTGCAGAAGAGATATAACACGGTTCATAGTAACTGCCCATCGTGATGACTTACAATTATCGAGCGTAGCTTCGGGACAACTGACCCTAAAGACTTGACCACCAAATCGAAATAAATATTGTAGGCCCATAGAACGACCCTTGTGGTGGCGCATTTGGGAATGCGTCGAGGGTGAATGTGAGTGGTGTATGTTGGAGATAGGCCTAAGTGACTGAGTGTCGAATTTGAGAGATCTTAGGGATAGCCTTCAGCTGAAGATGCAGCCAAAAGATTAAAAAAATGGTCAAAATGGCCTAAGTCAACCGATGAGATTCGAAGTCACAGATTTTTGAAGATGGCATCGCCTCTGACTCGTTGTGCCCTTGAAGGGAATAACATTTATATGAATTGACGATTGTATAATTGGAGTCATGCTAGAGTTTGGTTGGTTAAGCTGGGGTAGTATCAGTCGTGAAGATCATTCGGAGCATGAGATAATATTTGGAGACAGTACATGCGGAACATAGTGCAATTGGAGTTATATTAGAGTTTGGTTGGTTAAGCTTGGACGATGCTAGTGTGGATTCGAAAATATTCGAATGGATTGAGTCAAAACACGAACTGATTTGAGTCAGGTGGAGGGATCGTCAGAGGAAAATCATCGTATTTGAGAATAGCACTTGTGCGGTTGAGTTATGGGATGCATATCAAGATCAGTTCAGTCGAAAGTAAAGCGATGACTGTCTCGGATATGAAGATACTCTTATAACTTGTCCAAATTTGCTATCGCTCATGTATTTCAGGGACGCCTTAAATATGTGTATGATCCAAACTAATAGATATGTTGAATTCAAATTGAGCTGCAAGGAGGAGGTGGGAATATAGAATTTGTGCGAGCGTTCAGCGCGAAGCGAGATGTTGAGTCTGGATCAGGGAAATGTGAGTTGCATGGTGCAGAGTTATAAAATGGTTAAGCGACATACGAGAAAGGAATGGATACTAGTTTGGTTTGAGGACGAACCTTATGCTAAGTGGTATATTATGTAATACCCCGCAATCGCACGGCGCATTACGCTGAGTCAGATTAAACGAGGCAATGGTTGGTTACATTCGATTTGTTGGATTTGGGAGTAAGTATTGATTTGAGTTGATTTCATGTGCATATCGCATGCAAAGTTTGCTGAAATTAGGTGTTCGTTCAGAGCAATATTGGGATAGAGAGATTGGAGTGATAATATCGTCTTTCTTAGTCCGATCGGTCGGATGATTTGGAGAGCACAGTCTGCTCGCACGGTCATACCAATTGAGTAGATTATGCTTTATATCGGACCACGGATTCAAGGTATCGTTCGTATCAGCAAGGCATGGTGCTTAGCGGATTCAGATTTGGTGAGTAGGCTCTGTCACTTATCCTCTACTCCTTCATGCTTAATAATATGGAGCACATATAATAGTTTGAATACTTGAAACTGGAATATTGGAATCACCGTACTGTGGCGTGCATAGAGTGTGAGTTATTTGGTTGGATATGATTTTTAGTTTCAGTTGGTCTTGCGTTTGGGCAATTAGAGCTTGAGTGGATCATCTTGGTTGGAGAAGCGAAATATTTTATCGGGAGGGTGAGCGAGCGTGCATCCGTGCACGAGTATCAAGTTGGATTCTTTGTCAAGCAAAGCGTGCGGTTGTGGTTTGAAACCGGACAACTGCATCAGAGAGGGCATTGTGCCACTGTTGGGCATTGTGCCACGGATATTTTGGAGCGAGAGGTGTTGCACCAATCGGAGCATTGTGTTGAGAAGCGGCATAGTGCTTAATGGGGATAACTTGAGATGGTGCTATCACGCCCCGATTTCCGCAAGGGCCGATCGTCCTTACTTAGCGCCTTGCGGGACTGATCGTCCTCGTATGGGGGTGATGTCGTGCAAGCCTGAGTTGCGCTTGCACAAGGCCAAAGCTTTGAACAAGGACAAGTAAGCTATTCAAGACGGAAGCATCGACACAATATACAGAAAAATAAAGAACACAATGACCTATGAAAATAAGCTCTTTATTGGTAATCAAGATGTGTTACAAGCGGCGCTTGGCCGAGATTATAATTCACTCAAGCTCTTTTTTTCTCGATTACAATGACATCTTTCCATACATTACATCCTTTTATACAAAAGAAGCTCAAAATATCTCGATACGGCTCAAGGCATCGACTCCAGATTTTTGGGTCCTGGGTATAAGGCTTGGCTACCTCTTCTTCGGATGATCCAGTACCTGCAAACAAGCAAACTGGTGGGGGGTCAACACTTTGGAGAAATTACTAGTGAGTATAAAATCAACGAACATAAGCAACACTCCCTGAAGCCAACACTAAGTAATCATGTGGCAAAATATTTCATTACTAGTGATCTTGCTACTTTTACCTACGTTTATTTCGTCCAGCACAAGATTAGGGTCAGATTACTTTGTTCAAAAATATATGTTTAAAAATAGTTTGCATATACGATACAATCAAGCATACGGTAGGGTCAGTATTCTATCGTACAGTGCACACCATATATCGTGCACCATATTTACTAACTCTTTTGGAACTCAAGTTATCTCTAGTGGACTCATTTATTCTATAAAAGGGGCAGCAACTTAAATAAGTGAAATATGCAAGTCTAGGGGCAGTAAATAATTCAAGCATATTCAGAAATCAATGTATCACTTATTCAGTGATTCTTACCCTTCACCGAACGATTATTCCCGCAACAGACATACAAGTTAGCAACAATTTGTATATACATAAAAGTTTTATTCCATGTCCATCTCTGCATCAAATAGTTAGGTATGCAAGAAGGCTAACCTAGCATGCTCCCTAACTACATGATGGTCCATGTGTTGCTCCATGATTAGCAGCGATGACTCAAGGTTCAGCTCTACACTAGCACGCGCGTATGCCGACAGCTGTGACTCATGGTTCAGCTCTTCACCAACACACACAAATACTAGCAGATATGACATCATGGTTCTGCTCTTCACTAATATACAAAATACCCCACTAGATCATAAGGACCGTATACCTCAGGGTGCAACAAAATATCTTCCGAACCGACCAATTCCCAGTGCCCCAAGAGCCGTTCGAGAGATGAACCTTGTACACAAGTTGTCCGAGACCAATGCATGAGATAAAATATCTATCAGATAATTCTATAATGCAAGCAGGCAATGATCAGGCAAACTTATATCTTCTTCTTATTAAAATGAGTGATAGATTCAATCTTCTTATACAAAACTAATAGCACACCTCATTAGATCACAAGGACCATACCTCAGTGCGCACTATTAGTCTCTTCTTATCGAATCAATCATCTTTAATAGTTCGATAAAAGGGAAACAAGTAAGCGAAACATATTATAAGCGAGTACGATAACAATTTTTATAAAATCTAGCATGCAATTTCTATCTCATTCAGTACGATAGGGAACAGGCAAAAAATCTCTATTTAAGCAATCATGGTAGTAATTCTTGTATCTCTTTTGAACTAAAAATACAATTTTACTCTTACTTAGCATATGAAATAGAGACTTGATCAAGTAGTTCCTTTACTCTTATTATTAGCACGGCAAAAGTTCATTCGATAGCCGTGTTAGTGTGACCTAGCATGCAACATTATATACTTTTACTTAGTAGGGCAAGGTTCTTACTCAATGACAAGCAATACAAGTTATTTAGTTAAGCATGCAGGTTCTCGTTCTATCATTTCCAATGCGAATATTCTCTACTTAGCAAACAAGCATTTTAAAAACTCAGATTCATTATTAAGGCGTGCAAGAATCAGAGAATGATGTTCTAACCACTCATCAAGATCAATCGTCTTGTATTTCGATCGGAAAACTCTTTGAGAAGGCTTCCGCTCAAGCCAGCAAAGCGACATCTATTGTACATAGTGCCAACACGGAGTGGGACAACAGGTGCCTTGGACTTTAGTTGGAGAATAGTTATGATGCATTGGATGGATTGAGGCGAGTATCATTTGGTGGGGCAAGAAGGCTCGATTCTCTCATCGTACCTACTGTTGGAGTTTGCATTGGTCACGGATAACCTGTTGCGCACAGGGTTTGGTTTTCTCGAACAAAATAGACTCCGGGGCTCCAGGACCGTTCGGCCATGGAGGAAACAAATATTAACGTGTCTTGGGCACGGTACTGGAAGTTCGAAACAACCAGACGGGCTAGCTACTCTATGTTGGATTGGGTCAAACTGCAGTTGGATTAGTCCTTTATGGCTTGGCCAGTAACTTCATATATATAAAAGTTGGTTCAGTTTGAGTTTGTGAATTCGTGTAGGCGACGACGCCACCTTGTCTCGAGCAAGAGTGTGCACATCGATGTTTGGGTTAGCAAGGCTTGGATTGTGGCGTGGTTCGAGGATAGATTTTGAGGCTTGGAGTGCGATATGGAACGATAGGTTCACGCTTGCTTCGGGTTTGAGTAGAACTGTTTGCATGCTTAGTTTCGTTAATTTTTGATATAATTGCTAGTATATTTGCTTGAGTTGAATGCTTACATGCTTAACCTACTTTACTTCTTTCCTTAACATGTGATACCTCTGCCAAAAAATGAATCTAGGATTCAAGTAGAAAGATCACCATTTAACTGTTGCATTCATTATCTATTTAGTATCGGTTTAGACGAGTGGGTTATCCTGCTCACCAGTACGGTTGTGTACTGACCCACGTTTATGGGCATTATTTCTAGGTACGTAGGTGTAGTGGCTCAGCTTGGATATACTGGACATGATGTATGGAACAGTAAGTACCTTGGGGTAAGAGAAAGAGCAAGAGTGTTGCATCGCCTTTGTGGCATTCTCCGCATTTCATTTGGACCCTTCAAGAGATTCGTTGCATATACTCTAATGTGTGCTTGGTACACAATACTTGACTTTCGCTACAACTTGATCGTTTTGATGATAAATATGACATTTGACGTCATCTCTTTGTGCGAGCGCAACTTCAGGCTCGCACAACATCATGTCCCGATGAGAACGTGAGTTATTGAAGTCTTCAGCGACAACAATTTGCTATTAGTGACATCTTCAGCGACGTGAGTTATTGAAGTCTTCAGCGACAACAATTTGCTATTAGTGACATCTTCAGCGACGTAAGTTATTAAAGTCTTTAATTTTTGTAATATTAGCGACTCTAATAAACAATGTCGCTAAACATCGCTATCTGCGACGTTTAGCGACAATAATTTCTATTGTAAAATTAAATGTCAGTACAGGTTGCTGAACGTTGCTACATTTTCGATTAATGGCGACTTTTTTGTGACATGCAGCGATAAAATTTCCTATTGTAAAAAATATATGCCGGCAAAGGTCGCTGAACGTCGCTATATTTTCAATTTATAGTGACGCCTATTTAGACGTCGCTAAATTGTTTAATATAGGGTTGGCTGTTTCGTTTCCCCCCATTCTTACCCAAAATTTTTTGAAACCTAAAAACACAGCTCTCCCCCCCACTGATTCCCTCCCTCCACCACTGGCTCCCCCCCGAGCGCCCCCCTCCGGCGTGGCTCCCCCCCCCCGAGCGCCCCCCTCCGGCACGGCTCCCCCCCCCTTTGCACCCCCCTTCGGCACGACTCCTCCCCTCGCACGACTCCTCTCCTCCGACGACCTCAGGCTTCTCCTCCTCCTCTCTACAGCTCCAGCCACCTCTAGGTAAACCCTAACCCTCTCTCTCTCTCTCTCTCTCTCTCTCTCTCACACACACACACACACACACACACAGACATAGACACGGCATAACACACACACAGTGATACAACACTAACACATACACGACAATGACAGACACGAAACTGACACAGACACGATACTGACACAGATACGACATTGACACAGATATAACACACACATGTATAGTGTATTGGCCTAGGCCGTGGACTCGTGGTCCAGGACGTCGAGCTTGATGAACCGGTCTAGACTCTAGGCCGGGGAGGGGGTGCTCCGGTCTGACGGAGGGTTAGGCAATACACGATCCACGGTATGGAATAAAATATGTCTCATGGCTTCTCTTCTCCTAAGGAGAGTATCCATAGAGACTTAGGACATGATGAAGATTTTGTAGAATACCTCCAAAGATCCCAGAAAGACCAGCTCATGGACCAATTGTCTATGCTTAAACATGGAACTTGGAAGATTGAATGATCAAGAGTACATGACAAAATTTGATGCCTTGTTGACCCGTTATGAGGAGATTTGAGGATCCTTGTATCATATTATTTTACTTTCAATTATGATTGAGAGCTAAGATTAGGAATGATTTGGTTTCCCAACAACTGACTTCTTTAGAGGAGCCTTGTCAATTAGGACTCTAGCTTCAAGAAGCCTTACCAAGCAAGGTTGCACCATGAACAGTAATAAACTACTAATTCCAAATCTTATGAAAATGTCAAAAAGGAAAACCAGGAAACTACTATGAGTCAAGTAAGCCCAATGGTAAGGATCAGGGTTGTAGATGTTGGATGTTGGACTCATGTTGGTTTTGAAATGTCTCGTGTCAAATATAAGATATATTTTAAAAAAATAGGATATTAATAAATATATAGTATATATTTTGTAGAATACCCAATGACAAGATGTCAAGTAAGCCTAATGACAAGATGAAGGAGATTTTGTAGAATACCTCCAAAGATACCAGAAAGACCAGCTCGTGGACCAATTATCTATGCTTAAACATGAAACGTGGAAAATTAAATGATCATGAGTACATGAAATTTTTTTATGACTTGTTGACCCATTATGAGGAGATTTGAGGATCCTTGTATCATATTAGTTTACTTACAATTATAATTGAGAGCTAAGATTATGAATGAGATGGTTCCCCAACGGCTGACTTCTTTAAAGGAGTCTTGTCAATTAGGACTCCAGCTACAAGAAGACTTACCAAGCAAGGGAGCACCATAAATAGTAATAAACTACTAATTCTAAATCTTATGACCCTGTCGAAAAGGAAAAGCAGGAAAATATTATGAGTCAAGTAAGCCCAATGATAAGGATCAGGGTTGTAGATGTTGGATGTTGGACTCATGTTGGTTTTAAAATGTCTGGTGTCAAATATAAAATACATTTAAAAAATAGGATATTAATAAAAATATATTACATATTTAATTCTAATTTTTAAATATACTTGATGTTCAAAATGTCTAAAAACTAACTAACAACAAACATAACACAATGACAATTTAAGTTCAAAAAAACTAGTAACATTAAAATCTTATACCAAATAAATGAAGAATCTAATTGAGATAAGTACATACTTAAAAACTACTAACATATGTATTCCTTTACTCTCTTACTCTTGTCACATAATGACACATCACAAACACATATACGACACTGACACACATGACACTGACACAGACACGATACTAATACAGACACGACATTGACACAAATACGACATACACATGTATAGGGTATTGGCCCGGGCTGTGGACTCGTAGTCCAGGACGTCGAGCTTGATGAACCAGTCTAGACTCTAGGCCGGGGAGGGGGGGTGCTCGGGTCCGGCGGCGGGTTAGGCCATACACGGTCCACTGTATGGACTAAAATATATCTCATTGCTTTTTTTCTCCTTCATATGTCTTCTCTTCTCCATCATATTTTAGTCTCATGGCTTTCGGCACAAGAGCGTAAGGTAAAGCCAAAGGTCTCATGCCTTCTATGTTCATTTACCTATTTATTATTAGGTTTCTAGCTAGGTAATGGCTCACAGAGACATGTGACGACACCCATATCCTTCTTTATTTATGTCCATCTTTGATGAACATGTATTTGTATCCATCTTTGCCTCCATTTGAACGATATATACTTGAATAATGTGTATTTATCTTACAGACATATCTAAAAATGGATATGAATTCCTACCTACGGTATCGTTCGTGGATGTACAACCGTCATCCTGATGACATATGCGGTGTACAAAATGAATTCATAGAGGGTGTACAATAATTCCTGCAGTTCGCGAAGGCGTTCCCTCAGTACATGGATAGTCCCAAAATTAAGTGTCCATGTGTGAGATATCGCAACTTGAAATATCATCCAGAAGTGGAAGTCACATATCATTTATACTCGAAGGGTTTCACGCTGAATTACTATCAGTGGACCGCACACAGAGAACTTGTGTCTTTAGCATCGGAGTTGGAGCCTTATGTGGAGCCGTATATGGATGTCCACAACTACGCTGCTTACGACGACGGGTGGGTGAACATGGATTTTGATGCGGCGGGGCCTAGTTTCGATCCGGACAATCATGATGCAGCTGAGGAGGCACCGAATGCCGATGTGGCAAAGTTTATAGAATTTTTGGAGAACGCAATGACTCCATTATATCCTGGTTGTGAGGATCATTCACCGTTGGAGGTAGTTACAAGATTGCTGAGCATCAAGTCCAATTTTAACATATCGTAAGAATGCTACAACCGAATGATGGAGTTGATTATAGAGATCTTGCCGGAGGGTGCTAAGTTGCCTAAAGACTTCTACCGATCTAAGAGGAAGGTAAGATCGCTCTAGATAGGATATAAGAAAATCGATTCATGTCGCAACGGGTGCATGTTGTACTACAAAGATGACAAGGATGAAGACGTGTATAGATTCTGTGGTACTGATCGCTACAAAGCCACTGGTAGAGGCAGGTTTATCGGTGCAAGGAAGGCTACCGATTCGATACACTACTTTCCTTTGACGTCGCGGTTGCAGAGGTTATTTATGGTAAAGGAGAATGCAGAAAATATGAGTTGACACAGGCGAAAATAGATCAAAGGAGTGTTGGATCATCCATCTGATCGATAACCATAGAAGCACTTTGATCGAGAGTATTCAAATTTTGCCTCGGACCCGCGTAATATCAGATTGGGGCTCTCCTCCGACGGTTTTACCCCATTCGGACTTTCGAGCTTCCAGTATTCGTGTTGGCCTATGATCGTTATACCATACAATCTACCGCCTTGGATGTGCATGAAGACTCCGTATATGTTCCTAACTGTTATTATCCCGGGTTCGAACAATCCGAAGAGGAACATCGATGTATATTGACAGCCATTGATAGATGAGTTGAATCAGCTGTGGAAAGTAGGCGCCATCACGTACGATGTTTCTAGAAAGCAAAATTTTTAGATAAGGGCGTTACTTATGTGGACCATCAACGACTTTTTGGCCTATAAAATATTATCGAGATGGAGCACTTATGGCCGTCTCTCATGTCCGTATTACATGGACCGCACTAAGGATTTTTGAAACATGGAGGCAAACCGTGCTTCTTTCATTATCATAGAAATTTTCTGCCGAAGGATCATCCATACCAGAGGAACAAGAATGCTTTTCATGCCGGTATTATGGAAAAGGTCAATCCACCACTAAGGTGGCCTGGATGCACGATATGGGAAGAGAAAAAAGATTTATCAAGTGCTATCAAAGAGCCTTCTAAGGGGTACAAGTGTGACGGATTTGGTCGCACTCATAACTGGACGAAGAGAAGTATATTCTGGGTTCTGCCATATTGGAGCACCAATATGATCATACATAACCTTGATGTCATGCATATCGAGAAGAATGTGTTTGACAACATAATTAATACTGTAATGGACGTAAAGGGGAAGACGAAAGACAATTCGAAGGCCTTGTTGGACCTGGAAGAAATATGTAAACGTTCTGCGTTGCATTTGATAGAGGAGGAAAATGGAAAGTTAAAGCAGCCTAAAGCAATTTTCTCACTGGAGAAAGAGGATAAAGGAAGACTTTGTAGGTAGATTCAGGGCCTAAAATTTTCAGACGGGTACGTGTCAAACTTGAGAAAATGCATCGACTTCAAGGAGAACAAACTGACGGGTATGAAGAGCCATGATTGTCATGTATTCATGGAGAGGTTAATTCTGATTGTATTTCAGGAATTCTTACTGCAGGTCATTTATGATCCATTGACAGAGCTCATTATATTCTTCAGAGATCTTTGTTCTACTAAGTTGCTCGTCGATCGTCTAGAAAATCAAGAGAAGGATATTGCAGTAATACCGTACAAGCTCGAGAAGATGTTTCCTCCTGGATTCTTCGACTCCATGGAGCATTGCCAATTCATCTTTCCTATGAGGCACGTATTGGTGGGCCTGTTGGTTATCGGTGGATGTACCCATTCGAGCGGCATCTGAACCACCTAAAGAGAAAGGTAAAAAATAAGGCATGGTTTGAGGGTTCTATTTGTGAAGCTTATATTGCTCGAGGAGATTACAAAGTTTTGCTCGACGTATTTCAAACCTTATGTTGCTACTAATCAAACAAGAGCTCTGAGAAACGACGACGGATATCAGGAATCTAATGATGCAATACTAAAAGTATTCAATGCATCCGGAAAGCCTTCGAAAAAAATAAAGAAGAGATATTTGAATGACGACGAGCTAAGGGATGCTCAGTTGTATATATTACTCAATTGCGACGAGGATGAAGTGGAGAATCTAGAGGGGTAAGTAATTAATACGTCCATGTTTACTTTATCTCAATGTAATGGTATAAGCTCGGTAATGTTATGCTACTAATTGGCGGTTGCTTCATTATTTTTTAGCACATATAATGATGAGCTGAGATCAATTAGACCCTACATAGCGGACGAAGAAGTAGAACAAGAAATGAGACATCATTTTCCTTCTTGGTTGAGAACATATGTAAGGTGTACGCTAATTACTTTTTGTATATGCACTTTACACAATAATTAACGGAACGTTGAACTTAATTTCTTATCTTATGGTATTTAGGTCGATCGTCCAGCCGCAATACTTGAGAATGAATCTATTAGAACTCTAGCTAAGGGGCCAATTTATGCCGTCAAAATCTGGTTAAGATATTGTGTAAATGGGTTTAGGTTCAAGTCAACAACTGCCTCGATCAGAGACAACTTCCTAGATCTCGAGAACACCAAAAACAGTTGTTTGTGTATCAAATCTTTGATCTATAAAGATGTCAACAAAGGTAATAATTTCTATGGCGTCTTACGGAAGATTGTGGAGCTGATATATAATTATGGAAAAGAACCTGCTAAGGTCGTGTTATTCAAGTGTGAATGGTTCTATCCGATCCAAGATCAAGGTTGAAAAATAGACAAGCATTGTTTTGTGGATATAAACTACCAGCGTCGATATCAAGGCTACGAACCATTTATCCTATCAAGTCAGAAACAACTCATGTACTTTACAGCTTATCCTAAAGGGAGAACAACGAGGTTGGACTGGTGGAAAGTATGCAAGACCAAAGCTAGAAATACCTTTGACGTTGAAGAAATAGCTTATTAGGAGGATGAGCTACCTCTTGTAACAAATATTGTAGAGGTGGACTCAACGGAAGTTTCTCATTACACGAATAATCGTGTTGAAGATGTAAAATTATCCGAAAAGGAAGACGAAGTAGATGAAATGAAGAAGAAGAGGACGAGGTCAAGGAAGAGGAGGACGAAAAAAACGAAGAAGATGAATTTTTAGAAGAGGATTGAAAATAAAATTAAATCTATTTAGTCTTGTGATATGTACTATATTTTTCTGGATTAGACTTCTTGGATATTGTTGCCAAAACTCTAGACTTTTTGGTTATCTAGACTTTTTGTGTGCTATTCAATGGAGGGTTGCTACGGGTCTATTTTATTTTTCTTCTTCATTTAATTTTTTTCGTATTATATATATATATATATATATATATATATATATATATATATATATATATATATGCATATTTGTTTTATCATCATATTGTTATCAGTTATGACAGGATGACGATGAGGGTTTAGACGTAGAGGAGCATCTAGAGGACATCATTCTCTGAGCGGCAACACTCCTACAGTACCGGGTACTAGGGACAGACTACTTGCATCTCCTCACGACAGTACTCTTGGGACTAGCACTCCTGGGACGAGCAGTACTCCACTGTTCTGACCACTTGCACCTCCTCATGACAGTACTCCTGGGACGAGCAGTTCCAGGCCAGAGCCTGCTACTCCTCCGTCTACCGTTTATACTGCTGATGGTACCATGGAGACCGAGGAGAAGATGGGCGAGGCCCAGCCCTCGCAGTATCAGAGAGGACGAGGATCAGATGGAGATTTGGACCGACGACACAAAGTAAGTTAATTAGTTAACATTTCCTTACGCATATATATATATATATATATATATATATATATATATATATATATATATATATATATATATATATATATATATAGACTTTTCCATGAATATAATTATCTCGGTATAGATATCATCCGTCGAGGGTATAAAGACGCCTAGGGCTCTTTCTGTCACGACCCAATTCCGTCGAATCGTTGAGGCGTCCCCCGAATCGTGACCGCCGTGCGGGCCTGGGGTTGCGCCCGCACAAGGCTTTAATGATTTGCATAGCAAGCACATATTCAGAGTACGCAGATAAATTGAAACACAGATTTGAAACATGGAAAAGTTCTCTTTATTGATAATGAACATATATTACAAATTCTTGAACGAGTCAGCTAATATGCCACACGGGCTTACAAAAGTGTTGACTCAAAATGAGATAGCAGTCCTGTACATTACATCCCTTTACTAAACTTCAAAAGATAAAGACCTCCGGGCTGGACGACGGCTTTGCCACGAAGCTGCATTTGTGTATGAAGAGTTGCAAGCTTCTGACTTCAAAATGCTTCAAGGGGCGCGGTGAAGATGCGCCAACAGCTGGACTGGATCGGGAAGACGACTTCGGCTCCTCGCTCGGTTCGCCTTGGTGCGGAGAACCTATTTCAACGAGGGTCAACATGTCGAAACATAGTGGTGAAGGCGAGCTAACCGAACTATACCAATCAACACGTTATTTTAATGAAGCATGCATATTTGTGGGTTTCTATCTTGCCTTAGTTCATTTACAAGTAAGCATCATATATAATTTTACTGAAATGAACATGCCACCGTTCGGTGGATTTTACCTGCCCGTCTGAATTACCTGCACAATACTTACCATGCCTTCCCTGCCACGAAGACACAAGTTAGTATGCAACAGGTTTAAATATACACGATGATCACTGGCGTAGTGCCATAACGGACATAGTCAAGGACAGGGATAGCATGCAACGAGAACACGACAAGCACACGATGCGTTGCAAGCCATCCCCTCCAGCACACGATGACTACACACGAGTTCCGCCAGGACCGGAATGGTGCCAGTGCCCAGCGACCGTCCGCAGAACTTACCCTTGTGCACAAGTTGTCTATGATCGAACAATACGTTATCTTAAACAATCAGTTTACTCCTTCGAGGCAACACGAGCACAAGACATATCAATAATTGTTAAGCATTCATGCACTTCAGGCAACACGAGTATGAGACATATATTTGCACAAGACAAGCAACAGTTCATGATTTATTTCTAAACGAACAAGCATGCAGTTTAGTATCCGTTTATGAAGTTATTGACAAACATAATGAACCAAGTCTATTCTCTTTTATCTTGGTTTCTTTTATTATTACTTGGTATCGTTTGATCGGGGCAAAGAAGAATGCAGATTTTAGGGCGTAAAGCTTGGAAGCAGGGCTAGCTAATCGGGTTGGTAGCCACTCACTTGGATTGTTGGAAGGGAGAAGGAAAAAGGCGCTTCACGACTCCGCTCGTAAGCCGCCTACTGCTCGTTCACCTGTACACGAACAGCTCGATTAATACTTCTTCCTCTCTTTCCAATCTCGAAATAGAAGTGCAAGTCAATGAACGAAAACAATGAAAACTATTAAAACTGTTCAAGGAAAACAAACAAATCCCAAAACTAACTCAAAGCACGAAAGCAACAAGCGACATCGAAAACCGAGGCAATAAAAGATAGCAGCGGAGAGGTCCCTCCTGACTCTGCCGCTAAGTCGATCCCGGGGGCATGGTCCACTGAATATGGAAATCGATTCCGAAGAAACAAATCCATAACGAGGACGAGTTCTTAATTCAATCTATCCCGATCGAACGATACCGTCTTGCGTTTCTTAGCCGCGCTCCCCGCGCCGGGGGAACGGGGCGCTACATCCTACCTAACCAATTAGAAGTTTTGTCCCGAAACTTAAGAATAGAACCTACCGTTAAGGATTATTTCGTTGGGGACGACGACCATGAAGGTTCGGACAGGAGCCAATAGCATGGCCTGGATCGCCACAAGCGAGGCATAACCCAAGTCTTTTGCGGCAATACTTCTTAATGTGCCCTTTTCTTTTACAGAAGTGACAAGTTTTGCTCCAATCCCCGTCCTGATGACCAGTATTATTCGGGAGCTTTGTAGCGGTATTTCCTTCCTCGTTGCTTTGGCGTTTGTGACTGGATGTATGCACAGCGCCGGCAGCAACATGAGGATATTGTGGTTCAAGTGATAGAGCGTGATTCATGACTTCACGCATTATCCCGTACTGATTATTGACCACGTGCGCATGGATGGCAGGGCGTAGTCAACCTTCAAACCTTCTGGCTCGACTCGCTGCATCAGGTAAATAGGCCCTAGCGAATTTGGAGAGTCGGTTGAATTCGGTGGAGTACAGTTTAACAGTCATGCTGCCCTGCCTCAGTTGCACGAACTCGTTCTCCATCCGACGTTGTACTGGAGGGGGTATAAACTCCTTTTCAAATGCGTCACGAAAAGTCGTCTACGAGATCGCCTCCTCTCCATGATCAAATTGGAGAGATCGTCGATGCACGTTCCACCAATCGTGAGCGTTGAGGCAGAGCTGAAGTTGGGCACAGGCGACGCGCTTCTCTTCGGGGACCTCTAGCAGAGCGAAGTGATCTTCAAGTTCGGCTAGCCAATCTAGAGCTACCACTGGGTCCTCAGTCCCATTGAATGGGGTATTGCAGACTTTCTTGAAGTGGCCCAAGTTGAAGGCAGTCACGTCCCTCGGCCTTAGAATTTGTGGTGTCTCTACTTCAAGCACGTGCTGTTCCATCGGAGTCGTTGTTGTTGCGGCGGAATGGTTGGCAGCCAAAGTCTGAACGATTTGTTGCAGGGTATCTACCTGCTTCTGTTGAACTGAGAATCGGGTCTCTAGATTGCTTTCGAACTTGGCTTGGCGAGCATCATCTCTTTGTCGTTGCGATTCTAACATTTGCATTACCCGCTCTAGCGGGTCGACTTGAGATATGCCACGCTGGCTCTGAGAGCTTTCCGAAGTACCCGAACTACTTTCTTGTGTTTCGTTCGGTGGTTGCGCTGCAGATTGCGCTGGTGCCATTCCTTCAAAAGAAGGTAAATTATATTAGAATCATAATGTATTATGGACTTATTGCCTGAATGTATCTCATTTTGTCCTAGCGAGTTCAAGAGTTCGCACAGGAATTGATCGTTAAAGGAACTTTTCCAGCACGAAGTCTAAGGAACTTGAATCTGTGCTCTGATACCACTATGTCACGACCCGATTCCGTAGAATCGTTGAGGCGTCCCCCGAATCGTGACCGCCGTACGGGCCTGGGGTTGCGCCCGCACAAGGCTTTAATGATTTGCATAGCAAGCACATATTCAGAGTACGCAGATAAATTGAAACACAGATTTGAAACATGGAAAAGTTCTCTTTATTGATAATGAGCATCTATTACAAATTCTTGAACGAGTCAGCTAATATGCCACACGGGCTTACAAAAGTGTTGACTCAAAATGAGATAGCAGTCCTGTACATTACATCCCTTTACTAAACTTTAAAAGATAAAGACCTCCGGGCTGGAGGACGGCTTTGCCATGAAGCTGCATTTGTGTATGAAGAGTTGCAAGCTTCTGACTTCAAAATGCTTCAAGGGGCGCGGTGAAGATGCGCCAACAGCTGGACTGGATCGGGAAGACGACTTCGGCTCCTCGCTCGGTTCGCCTTGGTGCGGAGAACCTGTTTCAACGAGGGTCAGCATGTCAAAACATACTGGTGAAGGCGAGCTAACCGAACTATACCAATCAACACGTTGTTTTAATGAAGCATGCATATTTGTGGGTTTCTATCTTGCCTTAGTTCATTTATAAGTAAGCAGCATATAGAATTTTACTGAAATGAACATGCCACCGTTCGGTGGATTTTACCTGCCCGTCTGAATTACCTGCACAATACTTACCATGCCTTCCCTGCCACGAAGACACAAGTTAGTATGCAACAGGTTTAAATATACACGATGATCACTGGCGTAGTGCCATAACGGACATAGTCAAGGACAGGGATAGCATGCAACGAGAACACGACAAGCACACGATGCGTTGTAAGCCATCCCCTCCAGCACACGATGACTACACACGAGTTTCGCCCGGACCGGAACGGTACCAGTGCCCCAGCGACCGTTCGCAGAACTTACCCTTGTGCACAAGTTGTCCATGATCGAACAATACGTTATCTTAAACAATCAGTTTACGCCTTCGAGGCAACACGAGCACAAGACATATCAATAATTGTTAAGCATTCATGCACTTCAGGCAACACGAGTATGAGACATGTATTTGCACAAGACAAGCAACAGTTCATGATTTATTTCTAAACGAACAAGCATGCAGTTTAGTATCGGTTCATGAAGTTATTGACAAGCATAATGAACCAAGTCTATTCTCTTTTATCTTGGTTTCTTTTATTATTACTTGGTATCGTTTGATCGGGGCAAAGAAGAATACAGATTTTAGGGCGTGAAGCTTGGAAGCAGGGCTAGCTAATCGGGTTGGTAGCCACTCACTTGGATTGTTGGAAGGGAGAAGGAAATAGGCGCTTCACGACTCCGTTCGTAAGCCGCCTACTGCTCGTTCACCTGCACACGAACATCTCGATTAATACTTCTTCATCTCTATCCAATCTCGAAATAGAAGTGCAAGTCAATGAACGAAAACAATGAAAACCATTGAAACCGTTCAAGGAAAACAAGCAAATCCCAAAACCAATTCAAAGCACGAAAGCAACAAGCGACATCGAAAACCGAGGCAATAAAAGATAGCAGCGGAGAGGTCCCTCCTGAATCTGCCGCTAAGTCGATCCCGGGGGCACGATCCACTGAATATGGGAATCGATTCCGAAGAAACAAATCCATAACGAGGACGAGTTCTTAATTCAATCTATCCCGATCGAACGATACCGTCTTGCATTTCTTAGCCGCGCTCCCCGCACCGGGGGAACGGGGCGCTACACTTTCTGAGATACAATTATATTGGCCCTTCGATCAACTACTCTGATGCTCCAGACGAGAGGAAGGCGTTCTGGTTTAAGCACTTCAAGGTAAAAATATATTTGGTTTTAATATCGATCATCTAATTTATTTATATTACATAACTTACTATATTACTTCTTGTAGGAGACGTATTTCTATCCACTACACCGGACCGAGGTGATCGAGGATATATTTCCTTCCGTCACCGCCAAGCTAGTCTGGGATGCGATCAATGATCAGAAGGACCACGATCATTTGGAAAAACCAATCCAAGGTTGGATCACGACTGAGCATTGGACTCGAATGACGGCTAGATTCGACGATCCCAGGTACAAGAAAAAGTCGAAGAAGGCGAAGGCAGCCAGGAAGAAGGCAGAAAAGTGGTGTGGTGGGTCGATTTCGATGACGAAACATTTTCTTAGTATGGTAAGTATTTGAACGTATACATATTATTTTAATCAAAGTAGGATAAAATGGTTAATTTTAGTAATAATATATCTATTTGTAATTAACAGGTCCAGAAGGGTGAAAACGCTAACATGGTGACCGTCTTCCTCGCCACCCATCGAAAGGGCGGACAGATCATCGATGATAGGGCAACACAGACTTACGTAAGTATTACTTTACGTTTTTATTTTATTTTAAAATAACTTAAAAAATTTGTAAATAAATATCCATGTAGTTAGGAATAAGTTGCTTAGATAATATGGTTATTTACACTAACTATCCATATATTTTTGGTTTATAACACCGGGTACCCATGCTTTTGAACAACTTAGAAAATATGCAAATAAATATCCATGTAGTTAGTAACAAGTATATTTATCGAACAATTTATTTTTTTCTAGAATGAGTATCTACGGCTCCGTGAACAGTCGACGCATTATACTGCGTCTACACCTCCCAAGGGAGAGGCCGGTAGTTTTTGCAGCCATCGGCCTACCCAGTTCCGTCGGCTGACGAGCTGTGGCAGACCGTCGCTGGTGGTCTTTAGAGGGGTACGTACTACGGTACGGGATCCTATGACGCCTATTTTTTGACGTAGGGCTTTAGGACCCCCTCTTCCCCTGCGCATACCCTACAGCCTTTCCAGGAGTCGGTGCGAGTCCAGCATGAGAGATTTGACCATCAGATTACATCTCTGCGTGACGAGATGATGAGACTGATTTCGCAGCAGCCCCAGTCCCAGCCGCATATGGTCGATTCGAGGATTTTAGCACATTTTGATGCGCTCGAACAAAACCTTTTGGAGCTCAGGACTATGAACAAGGCAATACAATGGGACATTACGGATCTGGCATCATCGACACAGTGTTTTGTCACTCGGATTATAGGTGTCATGGATTCATATAATGATCGCCTATCAACATTGGAACAGATACGTCCTCCTGGTTCGCCGGCATCGACACAGACTCCACCGACGATACTGCCTCCTAGTTCGAAATCGGTGATACTTTCATAGGGCTATTTGGACTATATCGTATTCCAGTTGCGCGATGATGTTCCTCCTCCTCCTCATTCTGATCAGCATTAGTCCTAGGTTGGACAGATAGTCATAAGTTTGTGTGAATTTGGCCCATTTTGGGAATTTGTGTGACATTGGCCCATTTTGGGTCTGTTGTATATATTCTTTTTGTGACATGAGGATATTTATTTTAGATTTTTATGTATGTATAAATTTATATGACATTGGCCAACAGTGACAGTAGATTTAAATTTATCGGTGTTTAATAATTTGCTTATGTGTGACAATCCATTTTTATAAACTATGAATATATTTGTATAAACTACAGGCTGAATATTGTTATATAAATTATTATGTAACAATCTATTTTTTTTAAAATTTACAGCAATTTAGCGACGTTTACCGACGTCTAGCGATGTTTAGCGACGTACAAATACGTCACAGAGAGAAATCAGAACGTCGCTATCTCTGTTCCAAGATGTCGCAAATATCGTTAAAAGTCGCTAATTTGCTGACTTGGCAATCTCTGCCATGTCACCAGGACATAACTAAAATACCTTGCTAAATATCGCTACATTAAAAAAAATTAGCGACGTGCATGCGTTGTTAAATGTCGCTAACAGAAGAATGTCAACGACGTTTAGTGACACAGTAAACGTCACTAAGTATAGAAATATCAGTGATGTTTTGCGACTAAATTTGTGTCGCTCATATACCGACGTTGCGCCGCAGAACGTCGCTAATTGGTAAAAATTTATGACGTTCATACGTCACTAAGATACGTCGTTAGTAGCGATGTATTTTCAGTCAGCGACTAGCTAGACCGCAGCAATTATAAAACATCGCTAATAACGTCTCTATTTTATTTTAGCGACGTAATTTTACAATTTATCGACATTTTTTAGCTCACTAACCCCACAAATTTTAGTAGTGACGATTGTCCTGCGGGAGCGCTGCAACATGGTGATTAACGTTCAGGGGGGATGATCGAACTTGCGGGAGATTAGGGCATGACAAACTGGTATCAGAGCGCCCAATTCTTTTCCTCGAACTTTGTCCTTTGGTTCATCACAAACTCTAAATAGCTTTCACGTGTCATTTGGCTCTTGACTCTACTCGTTGCCACAATAGATGTTTCATGCAATAAGTTTATATATTTGTTAGTTGTGAGTGCATATTGTTCTTTGTTGCGTTAGTTTTTGATAGAATCGTGTAGCATCGTTTGACGTTGTTGCATTCGTGTAGCAAGTTGTGTGATATTGTTGCATTTGTGCAGCAAGTTGAGAGGTGTCGTTGCATTGGTTTGGCTTGTCGTTCGGGAAAATTCTGGTTGCATCGATAGAGAAGTTGGTTGTCAGACGAGATTGATTTTGTGGCATGTTATGAGTAGAAACAACAGATGAGAATGGAACGTTGGACGAGTTTCTTGTGTAGCAAATATGTTGGACGAAGTTTGAGTTTTGGCTGAAAATATCAGAGAGAGCGTTGTACGAGTTGCTTGTATGGCGAATGTATGGAAAGTTGGGTATTGGCTTGGATTACTTGTAGAAGAGATCGTTGCACGGGTTGCCCGTGTAGCAAAAGTGTTGGACGGTTTAAGAAATAGTGGAAGTATCAAGAATGGAACATGGCATAAGTTACATCAAGCGAGATCGATAAAAGAGTTGGATGGTTCATGCATTGGCTAAGTTTCGTGCCAGACTTTGAGTTTTGAATGGCAGGATCACGCTGGATGGATGGTTCAAATAGATTTTGGATCAGTGGAAAGAAGTATGATGCGAGTAGTAACTTGATTCAGAGCGATATATGGTATATCACATAGTGAGCATGGCGTTGGAATATCTTGGATAGACAACAATGGAATTGTCGTGACAAACGCGAATAACGGAAATGTAAGTTGGTTGGTGCACATCGGTTGAAAGTTATGTATCAAAACATGGAGCAAGGAATGTTAAGTTACGATCGACATGATAGTCATAGAATATTTGGTTCGGAATAGACGTTCGTCGATGCAGAATAAATCTGGCGCGAGAGAGACTCTATTCCTAAGTGTTATATGCGTGCTACGGAGTGGTGCATATGTTGGAAATATTCGGAACAAGATAAGCGATATGTTTGCTCGTAATGGATGGACTAGTGCGGGATTGGGTCAAAAATTGCTACAATGGAGTTTAACTCATGTATTCTTTGATACGTTGGACTTGAGCGATCAAGAACGGACTTGTGTAAATGGAAGTACCATTGGACGAGAACGGAATAAGCATTGGAACGAGTATTTGGAATTCAAAGGAGTGATGCTGACAAAGTATTGGAAACAAGATGATATTGGCCAAACGTGAAGTTGAATATCATAGTTCGTTTGCGCGATTTTGAATTTCGTTGGATCATTCATTGATGTAAAGAGAGAGTTGAGCATAAGAAACAAACAGTTGTGGCACGCTTGAGCGAGTGATGGATGTATCAAAGAGTAACGAGTACGGATTACGGATTTTGACAATACGAGGGAGCAGTTGGTTGAGCAGATGGAAGACGATTTGGTTTTGGAGGAGCAATGCGATGGATTCGTACAAACTTGAAGGATTTCAGATATTGGCGCTCGAGAAGTTTGACTCAGAGTTTAGCGAAAGCGAAATTGGCGAAACGGTGCAACGATGGTGGACGAATTCTCCGGAAGATGTGAACGGGCATAAGGCAAGTCTAGTTGATGTTAAGTCAGATTGAAAGTTAACACTTGCATTACTGAGGCGGATCGAGGCAACGAGTGAAGGCGATATGGATTTAAGATTGTGTTGAAACTTGTGCACGAGTCATCGAGAACATGCGGACGAATCGGAGCACGAAGAAATCAAGATGGGATAAGGAATGGAATGAGGACATGGATTATGGCGGATGGACTTTTGAAGATAGCTAAATGAGAGAGCAATATAGAAGCAAATTACTGCGTCGTTCGAGAAAGTTGGACGTGCAGTGTGAAGCATGGCATACAGATAAGAAACGGAGAAAGTCTATGGTTTCGGGAATCGTTGCAAGTGGTAGTGCGAGAAGTCGAATAAGGCGGTTCAGAATTTTGATGGATTCAGGACAGTTCGACAAAGTGATGGAAGACGGTTTCAACGAGTGTAGTTCGACGATTTGTGGCTGGGATAGATAGTAATACTCTAGGTGGTTAGGCGGCGTTTGGTTAACAGATCGTCAGAGGTAGTGCATGAAGTGCTCGGATTCAGAAGTTCATTCGGATTGGATGGTTGGGTTATGGCTCAGATTTGTAGAGAAGAAATAGCACGGTTCATAGTAACTGTCCATCATAATGGCTTACAATTATCGAGCGTAACTTCGGGACTGCTGACCCTAGAGACTTGACTTCCAAATAGAAATAAATATTTTAGACCCATTGATAGACCCTTGTGGCAACGCATTTGAGAATGTATCGAGGGTGAATGTGAGTGGTGTAAATTGGAGACAGGCCTAAGTGACTGAGTGTTAGATTTGAGAGTTCCTTGGAATAGCCTTCAGCGGAAGATGCAGCCAGAAGATCGAAGCGATGATAAAAATGGCCTAAGTCAACTGATAAGATTCAGAGTCACAGATTTTTGACGATAGCATTGCCTCTGACTCATTGTGCCCCGGAAGGGAATAACATTTATATGAATTGACAACTGTGTAACTAGCTTCATGAAGTTAAAGTCGCGGCTCGTTCAGATTAAATCCTTGTACTACCGGAAGGGACATATGTGCCTCAGATATATAAGATAAAATCGGACTTAGTTTGGGATGCGTGCGCTCATGTAGAGGGCGAATGTGATATCCTGTGCTTCAAGGCAATGGAAGCAGTACGAAGAACTATTCCATACGCGACCTAGAAATTATGGCGAGTGTGTCTTCATAGAAATCGTGGCGATATTATCCCTATGGCGTGGCGACAAAATTTTGTGGATCACATTAGCCTCAATATAGGTGTTTACCCAATGAGGTATTGAGAATGAAGCAGCGGTGTTGGGCCGAGCTGAACTAAGAGTATAATGCGATGTTTGGGTAAGTCGTATAGCTGGGGTAGTATCAGTTACGATGATCGTTCGAAGCATGAGATAATATTTGGAGACAGTGCATCCGAAATATGGTGCAATTGGAGTCATGCTAGAGTTTGGTTGGTTGAGCTTGGACCGTACTAGTGTGGATTCAGAAATAGTCGAATGGATCGAGTCAAAACATGAACTGATTTGAGTCAGGTTGAGAGATCGTCAGAGGGGAATCATCGTATTTGAGAATAGCGCTTATGCGAATGAGTTATGGGATGAATGTCAGGATTGATTCAATCGAGAGTGAAGCGATGACTGTCTCGGACATGAAGATACCCTTGTAACTTGTCCAAATTTGCTTTCACTAAGCTCGACTGAAATGCATGTATTTCAGGGACGCCTCAAATATGCGTATGATCCAAACTAAGTGATATGTTGAATTCGAATTGAGCTGCAAGGAGGATGTGAGAATATAGAATTTGTGCGAGCGTTCAACAAGAAACAAGATGTTGAGTCTGGATCAGGGAAATGTGAGTTGTATGGAGCAGAGTTATGAAATGGTCAAGCGACATACGAGAATGGAATGGATACTAGTTTGGTTCGAGGACGAACCTTATGATAAGTGGTATATTATGTAATGTTCCGCAACCGCACGGTGCATTACGCTGAGTCGGATTAAACGAGGCAATGGATGGTTACATTTCAATTTGTTGGATTTGGGAAAAAGTATTAATTTGAGTTGGTTTTATGTGCAGATCGTATGCGGAGTTTAACGGAATCAGGTGTTAGTTCAGAGCAGTACTAGGATAGCGGGATTGGAGCGATAATGCCGTCTTTCTTAGTCCGATCGGTCGGATGTTTGGAGAGCACGGTCCGCTCGTACGGTCATACAAATTGAGTAGATCGTGCTTTATATCGGACCACGGATTCAAGGGATCGGTCGTATTGGCAATGGATGGTGCTTAGCGGATTCAGACTTGGTGAGTGGGCTCTGTCCCTTCTCCTCTACTCCTTTATGCATAATAATATGAAACACGCATAATTGTTTAAATATTTGGAACTGGAATATTTGAATTACCGCAATGTGGCGTGCATAGAGTGTGCGTCGTTTGGTTGGATATGATTTGTGGCTTGAGTTGGTCTTGCATTTGGGCAGTTGGAGCTTGAGTAGATCATCTTGGTTGGAGAAGTAAAATATTTTATTTTTGCGGGCGAGCGAGAGTGTATCCGTGCACAAGTATCACTACTAGAATAAGTCAAATTAGCGACGTCGCTAAATGGCAAAAAAATGTCGCTAAATAATTTTAGCGACGTCTGTAGCGATGTTTCGATGAAGTCGTCTTTAAGCTAGTCACTGACCGAAAAAATGTCGCAAAACGTCGCTATACCGACGTGTTCTAGTGACGTATATGCGTCACTATATTAGCGACGTTTAGCGACTTAACGTTGCTAAATTAGCGACGTATTGTTTGTCGCTATGTCACTAATTTTTTTCTTGTTAGCGACGTTGTGCAACACCTTTAGCGATGTTATATTGACCTGGCAATACTGCCATGTCAGACGTTCAGCGACGTACTCAGCTATATTTTTAGCGACGTATTTAGCGATGTATATAAACGTTGCTAAACGTCGCTAAAAATGTCGCTAAAGATTCAGTAAAAAATAAAAAAAATGAATATTGAATTGTTTCCAAACCAATCTTCCTGCAGTTTATGAATTCATAATTTATACAAATAGACCCGAAGCAATCCTCCGTTGAATTTGCTGGGTTTGCCGACCCCCTTCGGTTGAACACTCAACACCTGTAAATTAACATACATTTAATATGAATAATATAGTAAAATTTAAAGAAAACAAAACATTGAGATTACAAACCGAGTCAGGAGAAAATCTCGTCGTAAAGAATACAATAAATATCCACACAACCGAGTGCAAGAAATAAAGTCTGAAAGCCTAAAAAATAAAGAATATTCATAAATTTGGTAGTATATCAACTCTGAAAGCCTCTTGCTAAAAACATCGCTATTTCATCATATTTTGGTAGTATATCAAGTTGGACGCTTTATCAAGCAAACAGTACAGTTATGGTTCGAAATCGGACAACAGCATCGGAGACGGTATTGTGCCAATGTTGGGGCATTGTGCCACGTATCTTTCGGAGCGAGAGGTGTTGCACCAATCGGAATATTGTGTCGAGAAGCGGCATAGTGCCTAACAGGGATAACTTTAGATGGTACTTGGGCTATAGTTGGAGAATGGTTATGGTGCATTGGATGGATTGAGGCGAGTATCGTTTGGTGGGGCAAAACGGCTCGATTCTCTCGTCGTACCTACTATTGGAGTTTGCATTGGTCACGGACAACCTGTTGCGCACAGGGTTTGCTTTCCTATTATGGAATAGTCTCGGTGCACCGGGACCGTTCGGCCATGGAGGAAACAAATGGTAACGTGTCTTGGGCACGGTACTGACGGTTCAAAACGACCAGGCGGACTAGCTACTCAGCGCTGGATTGGGTCAAACTGCAGTTGGATTAATCCTTTATGGCTTAGCCAGTGACCTCATATAGATAATAGTTAGTTCGGTTTGGGTTTGTGCATTCGTGTAGACGGCGGCACCATCTTGCCTCGAACAAGAGTGTGTGCATCGATGTTTGGGTTAGCAAGGCTTGGATTGTGGCTTGGTTCGAGGATGGATTTTGAGGCTTGAAGAGCGATGTGGATCGATAGGTTCACGCTTGCTTCGGGTTTGAGTAGAACGGTTTGCATGCTTAGTTTCATTGAGTTTGGATATAACTGCTAGTATATTTGTTTGAGTTGAATGCTTGCATGCTTAACCTGCTTTATTGCTTTCCTTAACATGTCATACCTCTGCCATGAATGAATCTAGGATTCAAATAGAAAGATCACCATTTAACTATTGCAATCACTATCTACTTAGTGTCGGTTTAGACGAGTGGGTTACCTCGCTCACCAGTACGACTGTGTATTGACCCACATTTGTGGACATTATTTTCAGGTACGCATGTGTAGTGGCTCAGCTTGGATATACGGGACATGATGTATGGAACGTTAAGTACCTTTGTGGGCAAGAGAAAGAGCAAGAGTGTTGCATCTCCTTTGTGGCATTCTCCTTTGTGGCATTTCATTTGGACCCTTCGAGAGCTTCGCTACGTATATTCTGATGTGTGCTTGGTACGCAATACTTGACTTTTGCTGCAACTTGGTCGTTTTGATGATAACCATGACGTTTGACGTCATCGCCTTGTGTGAGCGCAATTCCAGGCTCGCACGGCATCACGTCCCGAGGAGAACGATTGTCTTGCGGGAGCACTGCAACGTGATGATTCACGTTCAGCGGGGATGATTGAACTTGCGGGAGATTGTGGCATGATAATGGACACACAAAAATATATGTCATGTCCACCGTGTCCTTATTAATTACGTCGTATTGTATTGGTTGTCATGCAACATAATTCCAAATCTAATTACAAAAATTAATGTCAATAAATTTTTGGATCATTTACTCTAACCTATCCTATGTTTTATGTTTATTATATGGACCTTCCTTATTTTAAAAATAATTACACGTACCTCCCCTATGCTTTATATTTTAAGGATAGTTAGTGTAATAATCATTTACATAAAACGTAAAACATAAGAGAGGTAAGAGTATAAACATAAAACATATGAGATGTTAATGTAATTATTTTCAAAATAAGGAAGGTCCGTGTAATAAAAATAAAACATATAAGAGATTACTGTAAATAATCTTAAATTTTATTATATAACCAACTAACACTAATTAAAAATAATAATTCATATTTAAAATGTTAATTTAATATTAATTAATTGTTGATTACTTATTTATTTGTTTAGCTGTTAATTAATTTTAACTAAATAATAAATAGAATAATAGAATAAAATAAAAATGGATCCACCATTTTTTTTCACATCCGAGCAAGAGAGAGGAAGTGGAAAGAGACATCGACAGAGAAAACATGAACTGTGTATCTCTTTATCTATCCAAAACCATCTTTAAAACCCAACCTACCAAAAAGCAAACCCAACCTACCAAAAAGCAGGAGGAAGGGAATTAGGTCCAAATTATATTGGAATTCGGATTCCAGACCAAAAACAGGTTACTAAACAGGCCTAAAGGATCTATCGACCACTTAGTTTGGTTTATGTCGACAACTTTGCATCATCTACTAGTATAATATAAACAGTTTGAAGCTTTACTGTCGGTTGTTTCTTTTCAAAAATACTCTACATGTATTTACTAACTAAAATTATTTATTAAATTTACCATGAATAATTTGTTAATTACAAATTAACGGAGTCTCGTTTGCTCTTTTTATGTAGTAATTTTTTTTTAGAAATTGTTGTTTATTCTTTCTCAATTAGTAAAAAAATTAACAGACCATTATTTGCTTTTTTTTTCTGAAAGAATATAAAATATGTGCAACGTAAATGAAAATATACTAGCTAGTAAATTTATAGATGGACAATAGACCAGGCGACAAATATCGAAAACACAAGAAGAGAGCGAGTTACAACAATATCGAGCAGTTGCTACAGTGCACAAAAACACCCACAAAACTCTGGGAGAGTACATACAAGAAATTCAATCGATCTTTTTCTTTCTCTAAATCTATTGTTGTGTATCAATACTCAAGCAAATGATGATCCCCACTCAGGGAAATGGAACAACTCTGTGAGTGTATGATGGGTTAATTGGTTAATGTACTGACACTGTGAATGTTGTGGTTTAGTTCGATTTAGAACCTATTTGAGTATCAAAACTGACCAGTTTATATGGGATTTTAACATGGGTGATTTTAATATGAGAAATTCTTAGGTATCAAGCAGATAATGTGTGATTATGTGGTACTCGTGTGTGTGTATATATATATATATATATATATATATATATATATATATATATATATATATATATATATATATATATATATATATATATCCACTAGCTCAAGTGGTTAGAATGAGGCATATCCTCCCAAGGAGGTTGCTAGTCCGAATAATGAGTGGAACGTTTTAATTTTCTTGTATGGGAATTAAGCGAGGTGGCCTGGTGCAGTGCGGCCCAAGTGTGGGTGCGATTCGCGCTCCAATATGTACTCCAGTATTGCACCTTTATAATATAGTACGAATAACAATAGCTTAAGAAATTATTGTTCACGCTCCAACCTGTATCGTCTTCCACTAAATGGAATGCTGGAGTACAAATTGGAATACGAATAACAATTCTGTTATTATAAGATGATTTCTTCACTTTACATAGATCGAAAAATAGAAATTGATTTGCCACACTAGTTCAAAGTTGCATGTGGGGAAGAGAGAGTTGAGAGTGAATTAATACTTAATTATATTATGTCAACATATACTCGCAAGTCAAAATGACCCTTTTAATGGATTGCTAGTTTGATTCATCTGGCCAATGATACAAATCTTGCTATAAAACAAAGTCAAAAGTACATGTAAGAAAGATTTAAACTTGGATTTTTTTGATATATGTTAAAGACCATGCCATGCCACTGTATCAATACTCTATGATTGTAGCAGGCCAGGGTCTAGGATTATATATATATATATATATATATATATATATATATATATATATATATATATATATGATCCCAACAGTACTTAACGAATATGTACATACGATCCTTACCCCCACACTCCAAAAAGGGAAGGGGTTAATTAGCCTATAAGCCTATAGCCACTTTGTCATGCATGCTTCTGCTCAATGTACGTACGTACGAAACAACCCAAGCCTTGTGATATTTATTATTATGTTATAATGTGCCGAAGTTCAATTAAAATATGGACATACATATATACACCCGTACGCTAAATGAGACAAACTATACAGACTATATAGTGGCCCCTCTCCCTCCATAGCTATCTAATCTAGCATACTAGTACTTCTCTACTAGTTCTAGTTCTACTAGGGGCCGGGCATATGTTATGTATGAGCTTCTCCAGTTTTTAGCAGCTGACCATGTAGACAACTCAGTGTACTGTCAGCAGCAGTAAAACTATATATATATATAGTTTTTATGGTATTATAACTCTCCCATCCCCATCCATCTACCTTTCCTTAGAAGAATGACTGACACACAAAGTCCTTACATTCTGCTCTCTTCCAACTTCCTAACCATTTTGCTAGCTTCTTTGTAACTTAACAGCAAGGATCTGCAGCTTAACAGCCATTACTTGCTTGCTAGTTACTCCTACAGTACTACTACTGTGTAAATGTGTTGTGGTGGTTGTTGCTGATGCTGCTGTTGTATGTTAATGTGTGTGAGCTATGGCTATGTGGTACTACTGTGTTTGATTTATTGATACAAAGAGACAAAGTAATGGTTGTGGTGGGGGTGGGAAAGTCGAAATAATTCCAGCCAGCTCCTCCATCGCTCCCTGAGGAAAACCGTTGAGCCTTCGCTGTCGCGTCGCTTTCTGCCTCCACGAAGCTGTTTATTAAGAGAGAGAGAGAGAGAGAGAGCTTATATTATGGGTGTGGTCCTAGGTCTATGCATAATGCATTCACCCCCACATTTGATCCATTTAAGAGATTTCAAGTTTTCAACACGTAAGCAACTACAAAGGTACGTCTTTAATTATTCTGACATTTTGATGTCGGCTAATTGATTTTTTCTTTTCTTTTCCTTTCAAAATTTTTTTTTTTGTTTTTTTTTTTGACTAGGGTCATATCCGTGTGCCGTTAACAAAAAATATATCCTTTGCTATACTACGACCTCAGATCCGAGTTTGGATATACACTTTCAAGCAGTATTTTAAAAATGTCTGGCCGGTTCAATCGGTTGATCCTTGAATTAGTGAATTTTTTTGAGTCGGATTAGTTTTGACACCGTTTTTTTTGTTTTCAAATTTTTTTGTATATGAATATTTTTGTAAAATTAGTGCCCAAACGAAAATGAACTGACCTAGTGGTTGAACCGATTTGACCTGATCGAATGTCTTGTCTGCGTCGATCTCCGATCATTTTTGAAAACACTGCTTTCAAGTCTATGAAGACTTTTTTCTCTTAGAAACTTAAGCTTATATTACCCAAAACTCCAAATATATAAATAATTTCGTAGTTATATGGGATCCACTAATATATATATATATATATATATATATATATATATATATATATATAAAAGGACGGATCCGGAGCTCTACGGAAGTCCCGTCGCTCTCGACCGTCGGATATAGCGGACGTGCGCGCAGACCCGGCCCACACAGGCCTCCCGATTCGATGATGCAGGAAGAGAGGAGGGAGGGAGGGGAGGGGGGCTTTGGCGGGACTCCGCGGACGGAACTTTTGATCTATCCCATATATATATATATATATATATATATATATATATATATATATATATATATATATTTGAAGAAATTTTGTAGTTTCTGAAAGAAGATAAATATTATTCTGACCAGAAGGCCTATAAGTCTACAACAAATTTTGGCCCGAAGGCTCTACACCAGCACTGTAATGTACCGCGTCGCAACCGCAACGCAACCTCTCTCGGGCCGCACCATATCCTTATATATATATATATATATATATATATATATATATATATATATATATAGTCAATGATCCTCTAGTCTAGTGGTTAGTGGAGAGACATGCAATCCAGGTGGTCGGGTGTTCGAGTCCCAGAAGAAAATTGGAAGAGTTTAATTATTAAGGACCAATGTGACAATATATATATATATATATATATATATATGAAAAAAAAAATTTAGACCATCAAAGTTTGAGGAATTTAGGTAGAAATAATATAGTTTGCTATATTTGCGGCCAGAGAACATAAATGCTCTTAGTAACGACGTTTTAGTTGATTTAGGATTAAAGTAATAGCCAACAAAAAACGTCCATAGTAAGGAGCATGGTTAGCCCAAAACGCATTTACTAATTAGTAATAACCAACCAAAAATATTCTTAGTAAATATTTTTAGTAAGGACGTTTTCAAATTTTATTTTTTTTTGTCTGAAGTCCAAAAAATTTAAAAAAATTTGAAAACATCCTTACTAAGAATGTTCAATCACGTTTACATTTTTTTTTTTTTTTGTCCGAAGGTAAAAAGAAATGCCCTTACTAAGGGCATATCTTGAATCTAAAACGTCCGCCTAATCATTTCTGGGAAAGTAAGAAAAAAAATCGAGAAATACTCTAAAGTGTTTTTTGCTACTAAATTTTACAACAAATACATTTTACAATGCCTACATTTTAACGTTTATATTTTATCTGCCAGGCCCATATAAGTATCTTCCCACAACACTACTACTACACAAAATACTATTATTCCACACTATTTTCTCTTCTCTTTGCATACTTTCTACTACAACAGCTCAAATAATCAGAAGTTCTTCAACTCTCTTTTTTTAACCTACAATAGCTCACTTACTGTAACAACTCTCCACAAGTTCTTCCACTCTTTTCCGTCTTCTTCATTACCTATGAATCAAACCATAAATATAATATGCTCATATGGCGGTACACTAAATCACTTATCTTACTAATGAGATAGAACTCAATTTCTTTTAGCGTATCAAAATATTACATTAGAAAATCTATGTAATCTTATTGTTGATAATTTTCCAGTTAGATATGAATTCGTAATAAACTGAATTTGTTTGATAGTTGTTTAGAAATAGATACTGAAAATGAATGGAATAATGTCATTCAAAGTAGTTTAGCTTCATCGTGTATAAAAAATTATATTACTCCATCATTAACAAATTTTGATACCAATATCATCTCAAGAAGTCAACCATTTTGTAGTCAAGTAGTCAACCATGTTGGTGCTAGTTTTTCAAACCAAATTGAAGAGAATAATGATGACAAAAATAATGATGATTTAATTGAATATTTAGATTATTATTTAGATGACAATGACAATAATAACTTAGATGGTAACACTCTTGAATTATTTGATGGAATTTTTTTTGATTCTCGTTTTGAATTTAGAAATTTTATAATTTATATTACAGTTGCACATAATTTTACATGTTTAACTATTGCGAATAATTCCCAAAGAATTGTATATATGTGTGACTCTCCAAATTATGGTTGGAGAGTACACACTAAAGCCTCTATTATTTGTAGATTAAAAACTCGACATTCTTGTTTAGGTAGATTTACATGATGTCATCCATTAGCTACTACTGCATGGGTTAGAAAATAAGATAATGGATATAATTAGAGATAACGATTCTTATAGTCCAGCACACATTGTAAATGATATACACAGAGATCATCGAGTACGTATTACATATTCTAAAGCTTGGAAAGTCCAAGAAATTGTATTATCTAAAATTAATGGTAGTTACGTTGATGCATTTAGTGGTCTTGAAAATATGCTTTTACAATTATTGAAACAAATCTTGGGAGCAATTTTTTCTTAAAATTTGTAGAAAACAATACATTTCAAAGAAAATATATTTGCTTCAAGGCATGTATGAATGGTTTTTACGCGGTTATTTACCAGTGATTAGTATTGATGCAACTTTTCTTACATTTAGATATCAAGGTAATTTATTTGTTACTTGTGTTCACGACCTTAACTATCAATTATATCCAATTGCTTATGCTATTAATAATGATTCATGAACTTGTTTTTTAGTCAGTTTGAAAATATCTTTTAAAAGTTTTTTGATCGATGGGATATGATTTTATTTATATCAGATAAGCAAAAATATTAATTCCTGGAATGCATTATAATTTTCCAAACTCTCCACAATTTTTTTGTATTCGATATTTTAAAATAATTTGAAAACACAAGCTTCCGGGTTAAGCCAATATCAAAATTGGTTAGATCAGCTTGTTAGGTCTTATAATGAGGTTGATACAAGTGATTTGTTTGAAAAAATTAAATCAAAATATACACGTGTTTTTAATTGGATTGTTGGTAGAAATGATAAAAATCATAGATTTGACTATTGGATAACAACTTATGCTCCGTGTCCAAGATTAGATATTAACACTTCAAATATTGCTTAAAGTTTTAATAGTTGTATTAAAATTTTATGTGATAAACCAATACTAACATTTTTTGATGGTAATAGAGCAAAAATTATAACACTTCATGACAAAAATCGACAAAATGCTAAACATTTGTCAACAAAATATTGTCTAAGAATTCTACAAACTATGGTCCGCAATAAAAGAGAGGCACACCAATTTCAAATGTTGCGTATTGGTATTTTTTATTTAAAATATTTGATCACAAAAGAAGTAGATCTTACGTAGTTCATTTAGATCATAAATGTTGTACATGTTGTCGGTGGCAATATACTTTACTATCCACTGTACATGCTTGTTTTGCTTATCAGTCCTCTAATGTACCAATTGAAAGTTTGTATCCAGATATATTTTCTACTAAAATGCTGAGAAGTGTATATGCGCCTCGTATGGAACAAATTACAGTCCCCTACACTCTCAAAGTGAATTGGTTAGAGGCAAAATTAGAGTACCCAATGTAAGATGCAAAGCCGACATGCCAAAAAGAATCGCGTCATAACGAAGGATCCATCGACAAAAGATCTCTATTGCGGTATTTGTGCATATCCCAACTTGTCTTCAGATCAATCGCACATATCGTAACAAATATTCAAGAATCTGATTCACCATTTCCATCTAACCATTAGTTTGATAATGACACGCAAAGGTACCTTTAACTTTATCCTCAATACAGAGTGTAAACTATTTCAGAAATACGATAAGAATCGTCCGTACGTCTCGGTCTAAAACTATTGAAGCTGGAGCTCCATGCAGTCGAACAATCTTATCGATGTAAATCTGAGCTAATATCGATCGACGCTCAATGTTACTTTGATTGCGATAAAATGAGACAACTTGGTCAATCGATCAACAATAACCCAAGTTGCATCATTCTCTCGCCGCGTCTTCGATAACACCACAACAAAATCTATCGTTATGTTATCCCACTTCTACTCTTGAATGACAATATTCTGCATCTTCAGACCCAGTCTTTGATGTTATGCTTTTATCCTTTGACATGCCATGAATTATGACACGAAGAGGACCACATCATTCTTTATACCGTACTATGTACCAAAGGGTTGTGCGTAAAAAATACTTAACATAATGTGCTTCTGTCAATATTTTTTCCCGAAGTTCTTCATCCTTAGGAACGCACAATAATTTCCTTAACAAACAACGTCTCATCTTTGTCTTTCACAAAATTGACTGCTTTTTCTGTTGAGATCAAATCATGCATCTTCTGTAAGAATAGGTTATTATTTTGTGCGGTCCTTATCTATTCTCGCAAGCTCAGCTCAAGTTATAGTTGAGCCAGTTGTGGCCCTTGGGTTTGAACTCGAAATTCGATACCCATCTCGTCTAATTCTTGAAGTACTTTGCTCGCTACAGACAATGCTCCTACAAACTTTCCACTCAAAGTATCTGCTATAATACTTTCCTTGTTTGTATAGTTGAGATGTAAGTCTTGTGATATTTTTTATTGTATTGAGAGGGAGAGAGAGGGAGAGAGGGATAGAGAGATTGTAATCGAGTTATTTCTTTGGCTTCGAGCCGTTGTAATTCCGCTGCAATACTATCAATAAAGAGAAACATTTTTTGTGTGTATCTTGTGCCTATTCATTTTTTTCTGCTTATTTTATTGTAATGACTTTGTTTCTGAGATGTTCTATCAACCATGGTTATGCTTGTCCTGTATGACTACAATTTAGGTTTGTATGACATCATGCCTAGTGGCAACTTTCGGTTTTATAAAACTGGAACGTAAGAGGATCTGGAGCGGATACTAGAAGGTGGTCCATGGACATTTCATGGATGTATTTCAATCTTGAGAAGATGGGATCCTACGACGAGATTTGAGAAAGATAGACTCTTAAAGTTCCGATATGGATCTGGTTCCCAAGTTATCCCTTATGTTGTGGAACACGTCGACCATTATGAAGTTTTCCAGCTTGATCGACACTCCATTGAGGCCGGACATGCCTACTTCTCAATGTCATCGACTTACTTATGCCCGAATATTCATTGAAGTGGATGCAACAAAGGATCTTTCGAACAAAATTCAGGTTCGACTAGCCTATCTTCTACTAATTAAGACAGAGAATATGAATGGGTAGATGTTCTAATTATCACCACTTTGGTCATTATGTTTATCAGTGATCTGAACGACATCCTTGATCAGGATGAAGTGAGATTATGGATGGAATGTGATGCGAGAGAAGATGAGGCTCATCAAGGAGGGAGGAATAAATGCCTGATGGATAGCCAATCTCTGAAGGTAACAATTGAAGTTTATGACGAGTTGGAAACAATAAGCCCCCTTGAGGGAACCGAGGATCAAAGTGTTGGTGTTTTTCACTTTTCTTTGGGAGGTTTAGTCCCACATTGGAAAACCATCAATGTGTATATCTCAATATATAGCTTTGCTTAGTATTGGTATATGCACATGGGGTGGTGGCGTATATGGGTTAACTTTTCTAGAGGGATTAAGTGTGAACCCCATTATGACAATATTTATTTTTTCACCACCTTTGGGAAGTTTTCTTTAGGAGCTAAGCCCCAAAGGGGCTTAGCGACTCGGACTCGGGCTCAAGGAAGCAAAGTGGCACGTTGTTGGCGCACTTTGTACGTCAGCATCGTCGCATGGCGCTCGTGTGCTCCTTTTATGCGCGAGTTACATGCATGGTTGGTTGCTCGGGCACATGCTTCGTGGAGCCATGCGGCATCATCGCATGGATCTCGTACGCTCCTTTTATATGCGAATTACATGCACGGTTGCTTGCTCGGGCGTATTCTTCATGGAGCCATGCGGCCTGGAGAGCGTGCGACCAGGGGCCATGCGAACAGGTGCCTATGCGGACATGAGCTCATGCGGCCAGGGACTATGAGGTCAGGTGTGCATGCGGTCAAGTAAGCATGCAGCCATGGGCCACGCGGTCAGCTGTGCATGCTGCTAGGGGCCATGCGGTTAGGGACGCATTCGGCCAGGAGCCCATACGGTCATGGGCGCATGCGGCCTGGAGCTATGCAGCCAGGCGCTATGCGGCCAACAAGTTACTTGAGCGATTCAAGTATGGAGGGGACATGGACTGATGTTGGCGGCTTGGTGGCGCTGTCTGCTCTGTATAATACAGTACGCAGGTGGCGCAGTCTGCTCTGTACAGTACAGCACACAGGCGGCACAGTCTGCTCTGTGCTGTACAACATGCAGGCCGCACAATCTGCTCTGTGAAGTATAGCACGTAGACGGCTCGTGGCTCTATGTAAAATACAGCTGCAGGGCTGCAGCTTTCTACGCCTGATGGTGCTGTCTTCTCTTTGCAGTACACCGGCACAGGCGGCTCATGCGGCCTAATTTTTTTCTCAGGCCACAAGGAAGCTGAAATCCTCTTTAAATAGAGGCTCTCCTCTTTCATTTAGGTATTGGAAAAAAAATTAAGAAAGAGAGAGAAAAATCGAGAACACCAGCAAGACCTACGTCAGCTTTTAGCATCCTTCTAAAGAAATCTTTCGAGTGATCCGAAGGTGACCAAGAGCGTTCCAGTTGTTCTCGTGTGAACTTGCTGGATCCTTGGGGCAGATCGTTGTATAGCATGAATCTTTCCTTGTGCTCTGGTGGTTTTTATCACCCCAGCAAGAGTTTCCTTCTTTGTATTTCTGTTCTTATTCCCGTTCTTCTCAGTGTAGCATCTGCGAACGTAAAGAGAAGAACGATTTTTTGATTCTTGTTGTATTTGTATTTTCTTTGGATTATCAGTTTGTAACATGTTCCTTGTTTAGTGCTTCCGTGGGGTTGTGTGTCATTGAAGAGGAACTCTTGTATGAATCTCAGTGTACCAACTTCTATTCTAGAGTTTGTAGAGATGTACTCTTGTATGAGTCTCTACTTTATGGCTACCTCTTCTTCTTTGATATAATTTAGGGACTAACAATCTCAAGGCAAGTTTTGAGTTAGAATGGACAGCCGTTCAAACCTTCTCGATACTAGCTTTCACAAGCTTGAGAAGTTTGATGGCGAACACTACAACATTTAAAAGAGGAAGATCTCCTTGAATCTTCGTCTTGTCAAAGTTACTTATGTGTTGGTTGATCTTGAACCTACCATTACCGAAGATGGAGGAGATCTTGTTGTTGGTGTGGCACAGGATGCGCACTCCAAGTGGAAGAAAGACAACGATCTTTGCAGGTTGTTGATTCTCAATGCTATGGATGACTCGATGGCGGAGTCCTACAATAAGAAGGAGAAGGCAAGATATGTATGAGAATCTCTTAAGAAGTACTACAAAACTGACAAAAAAATGTCTAAAATCTATCTCGTCGAGAAGTTCTTCACTTTGCAATTTGAGGACGAGAAGGTGATGTTACCACAAGTTAAGGAACTTCTGAAGATGTACCAGAAACTGGAGGAAGAGGGCATGAAGCATGAAGACAAATTTATGATGGGGGCTATCGTCACCAAACTTCCTCCAGGTAGGATCATGTTCAAGACTGAGATATACCATAAAAAGATGGAGATCCAGCTCAATGATCTTCTTCACTGGATTCACATTAAAGATGAAGCCATGGGAAAACTAAAATTGCACTCCTTGTCCAATAGTTGGCTAAGGCCAACATAGTACAAGCTAGTGACTCTAAAGGGAATTAGAAATTTCCCTAAAAGAAGAAGAATGAGGACTTCAACCAGTTGAAGATAAAGTCGGCTCAGTTCAAGCCAAAGCCGAAGACTGATGTGACATACTACAACTGTGGAAAGAAGGGTCACTGCTGTAACACCCCGTTCCGCTCAAGCGGACTGCCATCTCAAACGGCAATCGTGCAGCTGTCCCGACCTGCTTTGCCTCGATCAAGAATGCAAAGGATATCCAGACTTGTCCCTACAAGAATCTGGCTTAGGCTTTCAGAGGCTCGCTCAGACGTATCGCTCTACCGAGGCGAATCATCGCTAAGGTGGGTGGCTACGGTGAACTTGTCTTTGCTTAGCCAGCACACATAAAATCTGGAATATTTATGCTAGTCGCTAGGTGAACCACCCCCTGCATGCTAATAAATCCAACGCACCTAGCTAAGGGAATAATCCCAACTTGTATTGCTTGCTAAAATATGGAAATGAAATACTGCTTATATGTTCAGACCCTCGCATGCTAAGTCCCTTAACGGTTTCATCTCTCGGCTTACCTTCGGGTCCGAGCAAACGTGCCTACTTATGTTTCTTAGAAACGCATGCTTGTCTGCTTGAATGTTATCGTGTTTTCATCCAAACCCCGGGAGACTACTACGTAGTCGTTCCGTTCCTGAATGAACCTGTAAGTACCCGGGACCGTTAGGTCACCAAGGCATCCCCGAACCAGGGGCATGCATCAAGGCAAATAAATACTGTACTGTGATCACATCAAGTTTACCTTTGAACGAGGATCCTGTCCAAGCATGTTCATAATGGAAAATATGATATTGATTGTATCGTGATCGATATGAACATGGTATGGATATGGAATAGAATGGATATAGAATGGATATGGATAACCCTATGGACCTGCATGTCGCGGACAACTTGGTGCACAAGGTTTTGGAGGTTTCGCGGACGGTCGCCGGGGCACTGGGACCGATCTGATCCGGACGAAACATATGGATTAGTCAATTAGAATTGAGGATGAAGATGGCATGTGGTGGGGCTCGCTACCTGCGTCGCATAGCATCTTCTATCCCGTGACTATAACTCGTCCTTTATGGCTTTGCCAGCGACAATTGTCATATAGATAAGTCATCCTCGTTTAGTGGCTATCCGCGTGCGAGTCATTGCATAGCATCAATGAACTTAACACCTAAACGATCATGTTAAAAGAACCCTCGTGTTTGCATATGCTATGCCTCCTGAATGTTTATACTTACCGTGCTTGAATTAATCATGTTTGCCTTGGACAGGGAAGGAGAAATGGTAAGTTGGTAAGTCTCGCCGTGTTTCCTCAAACATCGCACGGCGCACTGCCCGACACGATAAGCTATTCAATGTTTGCATGAAACTGATCCTAAGGCAACTAGAAAGACAACTTAATAGTGGTGCACGGAACCTGTATTACGTGTTTGGATTTGTCGAGCGGGCGAGTAGCTTCCCCACCAGTGCATTCAATGTACTGATAATCCACCAGTTTGTATGCAGGGTGTGGGAGAACCTCGTTCGGTGCGGATGCCTCCTTCGTGCGTGCTAAGGCCAGGAGTTCCCTCTGAAGCCTTGCAACGGTGCATCCGGGACTGAAGCACATATATAAGACATAATATTGGAGCGTTGCCTGAACATCGCCTGTGAAATTATTCTACAATTGTAGCCACTTGGCACGCTTTTACTGTTTCAGAGAGAGAGGCTTGAGCGACTTGTAATCTTGGCTATACGCCGCCTGTAACACTTGTTCATATCAATAAAAGATCTTGCTTTACTTCAACTTGTGTTTCAATGCTTCCGCTATAATTGTCGACTCAGTGAACCTGTTACCGATCGCCTATGCGTTCATGACTCCGCTGCACTCGGATAATCTGTGCGACTCTGTGGCTTAGAACTCTTGCCACCAGCCAATGAACCATGGCCTTGCACGGATGTAAACCCCTGAATTTTCAAATTATTAAATCTTGGATTTTTCCCAATTTTCTAGAATTTTCTGAGATTTTTCTGAAATTAAAATCAAGGTTCTTAATTATCAAATGATTTTTAATTGTCAATAAATAATATTAAAATATTATGAAAATAATATTTTTGGGTGTAAAATGAAAAACTGGACTTAGAGTAATTTTTCTGAATTTTTCTGGGCCTGAGACCTATTTTTAAATGCCTAAAAACTAATTTTAATTAATTATTTAATTAACTGATTTCTTTTATTATTATTTATTATTATTATTTATATTATTTTTATTTTTATTTTTATTATTTTTATTATTTTTTCTTTTCTTCTGGGCCGGCCCGGCCCAGTAGGCCGAAGCCCAGCCCAGCCCAGCCGTTCCCTTGCGGGTCGGGCGGGTCTGCCCGGAGACCCGACCCGCCAGCCCGGAGACCCGGTCTCCCTCTCCCCACGCCGCCCGCGTCCCGCGCCGGACGCCCCGCTCCGCCGGCCAGCGCGCCCCACGTTCCCCCGCCGCTCTGCCCGGCTCGCCCCGCCCTCAGCGGCCACGTCCCCTCCCCCTCCGCCGTTCCCGGCGCCTCTCTCTCCCTCACTCCCCCTATTTAAACCGCCCCGCCCGATCGTCTACCTCCGCCACCCGACCACCCTCGCCCACCGTGCACCACCTGCCCCGCAGCCGCCGTTCCCGGCGCCGCCCCGCTCCGCGTCGCCTCGCCCAGCCGCACCCGAGACCCCGGCCGCTCTCCTCTCCGTTCCAGCAGCTCCAGAAGCCGCAGCCGCCGTTCCCGGCACTGCCCCGCTCCGCCGTGCCTCTGTCCGGCCGTGCCCTAGCGCCCCCGACCGCCTCCAGCCAGTCAGTGCCGCCTCTGGCCGGCCGCCCCTCCGCCGGAGCTCCCAGACCAAACCCTAACCCTAGCCCTAATTCTTCTTCCCGTGTCCGACACGAGTCGGACACGACTCGACCCTGATTTTCGGGTCCCTATCAGGTGCGTGTAACTTTTTGTTCGTAGCTCCGTTTTTAATTTCGCAAATTGCGTTGGGAAGCCTGTATGACCCTCTCGGTGCCCGGATAAACCGTTCGGGGCATCGCATCCTGTGTTGATCGCACACAGCGATCCAAAAACAGGAAAAACCAGACCCTGTTTTACCACAGAACTGAGTGCGCCCCGCCAAACGGGACGACTTGGTCGCGTGCGGTCTTCACAGGTACGTGCGCGTCGTCGATACGGACGTGTGAGATTTTGTGGAAGCTGATTCGGGTGTGCGTGCGCACCGGAATCAACGCGTATCCGCGGACATCGCCCCGTATCCGACTTTTCTGCAATTTGCCCTAACTTCTTGTACACTTGTCAGATCGAGACGAAACTTACGCCATCGGACTCGTAGCGATACGCTGGTCCTGTGGGTTAAGTTTGGTTCGATTCTGAGAACGTTGACGAAATCGCGTGTCGTGGGCCCCACAGGCCCCGCTCGACGGGCGATTTTGTGTTCGGCTCAACGGAATCCAAATCTGGAAGTTCCGTTGGGTTCGTATCAGCGTTCCTGACCTGTTGACACTAAGTTTGGTGAATTTGGAGACTTTTGACCCGGACACGTTTTTTGGTGCAAAGCGGGCCCACCGGCGGACCCTATTTTGACCCGAAACTGCCGTTTTTGTCCTTGTCTCCAAATTGGACCCATGGATAGGCATTTCTAGCTATTTGACATCTTCTGAGTGTGATGGTAATGTCTATTTCAGCTTTTGGACTCATCTCTGGAAATTTTCCCCAAGAACCAAATTAATCAGATCCAAACAACAGGCAAGTACCTGCACCTCAAGTTAAATCTATATATATTATGATAATTAATTCCCTGCTTTACTAGTACCCTTGATGATTACACCTAGTGTTAGAAATGCTGGATTTTCATGTCTAGAATATTAGAGTTCATGTCTTGTTTTTCATGTCGGGTGGGAGAATACTAGAAGGCATGTAGTTTACCCTTCCCCTTGTCATGTTTAATAGCTGTTGGTACGCGACTGTACCTCAGCCGGATCTTGATTTTCCTTATTTAATAGCCGTTTATGATGGCCGGATTAGCCTTATAAACCCCTATATGCCAACTATGTATTCTAAAAACAAACACAAGTTCACACAGATAGTTTCTGGTCTTGTTACATATATCTTGCTGACTGTTGTAGTTTCATTTCCTGTCTCATTTATTTCGGCTTTCTCATATTCCTGCTTACAGCTTTAACTCTGAGATAATGATGTTCTGTTATGCAGTTTCTTAACTTGATATTCAATATTTAATTGTCATAAATATTTAGTTTAACCTTGTTGTGCACTGTGTACTTTGCTCCTTTCCTGACTGGATATGTTGATTTAGGCGATGATGAGGATCTTGCCCCAACTTATTATGGTCCCTATGAGGGTACTGATGATACCTATGAGGAGCCAGAACCCACCCAGGAGACCCCTGCTGCAGAGTAGCTAGTAATAGCTACCTTTATTTCTGTTTCTTATCTTATTAATCGGGTTTGTCCCCGATTTCATTCTGTATTGCTGTACTAAAACATTTGAATCTGTGGTCGTATTTATTTCAGTTGCAAATCTTAAATTTCTGTTCTCATTATTATCTTGCCTATGTTACTTGTGAATGAGCTAGTTAGTAAATATGGATTTGACCTAGACAGCGTACTACCGCCGACTCTGCGGCGTAGGCTGGACGTACCCACGCACTCGTGCCCGAATTTTCGGGTGCGGGTCATGACACATTTTTATGACGGCCTATGCAGGTCATATCCTTAAATAGGGTAATACCCTAGGACAGGGTATGGAATAAGATTGAGGATTCTAGGAAAAGCTCATTCACAGTATAGGGTCCTTATTTCAACTCTTGATATCAGTTCTGCTCAATTTTCTTATCGCCTTTGATTTCCAAGTATTCTATTCTGATCTTCCTATCCCTTAATCTTTCAGAATGGTCCAGACCAGGAACACAGTAGGAGGCACATCAGAACCAGCTGAGCAGAATGTGCCCGAGACTCTTGCACTCCCGCCGCCTCCATCTGTTCCGGCAGTTACTCTAGATGGGGCACAGCTACTTGGAGTGTTCCAAGGATTGGTGGAATCTCAGAAAGAACAGACTGCACTTCGGCGGACCAGCCTCTCAGAAGCTCTTAAGTCCCAGGAGTCGTCACTCAAGAGGCCAGGGAGCGCTAAAGACTTCAAGAATCTTAGACCCCTGGAATTCTACGGAACTGAGGGCATTCTCTAGGCCGATGAGTGGATAGAGAATGTCGAGAGACTCCTGAAGACTGCTCGGGTCCCTGATGACCTCAAAGTGGAGTCCGCAAGCCTGCAACTGTTCGACATTGCTCGAACCTGGTTTAGAGATGAACCCCAGCTATCTTCTCCTGACCTCACCTGGGAGGACTTCAAGAGGCTATTCAAGGAGAAATTCTACCCCGAAGTGGCTCGGGAAGCTCTCGAAAGCCAATTCGAGAGACTGGAACAAGGTAACCTGTCTGTTGATGAATATACTGCTGAATTTAGCAGGTTAAGCCACTTTGCGGAGTACATGGTTCGTACCCCGGAAGACAGAGCCCGTAGATTCAAGAAGGGGCTGTCTCCGGATATTCGCCTTGCTGTCACCACCAGCCGAGCTCGCACCTATGAAGAAATCCTGAGCGTGGCACAAGGCGTTGAGAGAGATATGGGGCATAAACTGAAACGAGAAAGAGATACCGAAAATGCGGGACCCAATAAGCGCCCTTTTCAACAACAACAACAGCAACAGCAGAGGGCCCCACAGCAAACTCAGCGTCCTCTCCCTCGAGCTCCAGCACCCCAACACCAGGCTCAAGGACAGAACCAACAAGCTGCTGCTTGTAACTTTTGCCAAAAACCAGGTCATACTTGGCAAGTCTGCAGGAAGAGGCTAGGTGCCTGCCTCTACTGCGGCTCAGCAGCACACCAAATGAGGGACTGTCCAGCTGCTCAAGGATGCACCGCTGCACCAAAGGCTCCAGCCCAGGCCAGGGCCCCAGCAGTACAACAAAGGGGACCCCCGCTTCCAACACAACAACAACGCTTTGCTCAGCACCAACAGCAGCAACAGAGGGGTGCACCGCAGCAAGGCCGTGCTTATGTAATGACTCTGGAAGAAACTGAAGCCACAGCAGACGTGATCACAGGTTCTGTGCTTATAAATTCAATACCAGCTATTACTTTATTTTACTCTGGAGCTTCACATTCATTCATGTCAGTAGATTTCCTTATGAAGCATAGCTTAATCACTAAACCCCTTAGGAATTGTTATAAGATCATTACCGGTGGAGGAATCATCCCGGTTAGTGATGCCTGTAACAATTGTCCTATTACATTATGTAGAAGAGAACTGTATGCTAGGCTACTTGTAATGTCAGTTCCCAGTTTTGACATTATACTGGGTATGGATTGGTTAAGTCAACATCATGCCACTATAGACTGCCACAGAGGTAGTGTAATCTTCAGGCCCCCTGACAAGCCAGAATTTGAATTTGCTAGAGGTTCTAGAGAAATGGGTAATAACAAAATTTGTGGAGCCCTAGTAACAGAAGAAGTGCCACTACCTATCATCTCTGAATACCTTGATGTCTTCCCTGAGGATCTCCCAGGCTTACCCCCAGACCGAGAGGTTGAATTCTCTATTGACTTAGTGCCAGGAGCAGCACCAGTTTCTCAAAATCCCTACAGAATCAACAAGAAGGAGATAATAGAACTAAATGAGCAAATCAAAGAACTAGAAGACAAATGTTTCATTAGGTCTAGTGTCTCACCCTGGGGAGCTCCAGTATTATTTGTGCCCAAGAAGGACGGAACATCCTGAATGTGTATTGACTATAGGGCCTTGAATGCCTTAACAATTAAGAATAAGTATCCCCTGCCCAGGATAGATGACTTGTTTGATCAGTTAAGTGGAGCTCGGGTGTTTTCAAAGATTGATTTGAGGTCTAGATACCACCAAGTAAGGGTGAGAAAGGAGGACATCCCTAAAACTGCTTTCAATATCCGGAACGGACACTACGAATTTTTAGTAATGCCGTTCGGGTTGACGAATGCTCCAGCAGTTTTTATGAACTTAGTGAACAGGGTTTTCCAGCCATACCTAGACAAATTTGTAGTGGTCTTCATTGATGATATTTTGATCTACTCCAAGACCCCCGAAGAACATGAAGAACATTTAAGGTTAGCATTGGAGACTTTGAGGAAGGAAAAACTTTATGGAAAATTATCTAAATGTGCCTTCTTCCTAGACAAAGTAGAATTCTTGGGACATGTTGTGACTAGAGATGGAATAGCAGTAGATCCTAAGAAGATAGCTGCAGTAGAATCATGGCCCATTCCAGACTCTGTAGCAGAGATTAGAAGCTTCCTGGGACTAGCTGGCTACTATCGGAAGTTTGTGAAGGACTTTGCAAGAATTGCTGAACCCATGACAAAATTAACAAGGAAGGATGAAGAGTTCACCTGGACTGATGAATGTCAGCATGCTTTCGAGGAATTGAAGAAAAGGCTGACTACTGCCCCTATTCTGACCTTACCTTCTGGAACCGGAGGTTTCGCTATTTATAGTGATGCTTCTGAAAAAGGTTTAGGTTGTGTTTTGGAGCAGAACAAGAAAGTAATAGCATATGCCTCTAGACAGCTTCGAACTCATGAAAAGAACTATCCAACTCATGATTTAGAATTGGCAGCTATCATTTTTGCTCTTAAGCTATGGAAGCACTATCTTTATGGAGAAAGGGTGGAAATATTTACGGACCATAAAAGTTTAAAATATATCTTCACCCAGAAAGAGCTAAACCTGAGGCAAAGAAGGTGGCTGAAACTAATGAAAGACTTTGACATCACCCTTAAGTATCATCCTGGGAAGGCAAATGTAGTTGCTGATGCTCTAAGCAGATATCCTATGGCGATGTACTTGACTATGGACAGACACCTGCTAGAGGACTTGGAAAGTTTAGTTATTGAAGTAATTATCCCAGGAAAAGAAGGCCAAATGATGAACCTGCAGATTCAGTCTACTTTAATAGACAAGATCAAGGAGACTCAGTTTCAAGACGAAGGCCTGCGAAGCCTTCGAGGACAAGTGCAAGCTGGATTAGTAGAAGATTTCAGAATTCATGAAGATGGATCACTGAGGCATGGCGATAGATTATGTGTACCTCGAGGAGACATAAGAGAAGAAATTATGCAAGAGGCGCACAGATCACAATACTCTATACATCCAGGAGCCAACAAGATGTACAAGGACCTGAGGACGCATGTTTGGTGGCATGGCATGAAAAGAGAAGTAGCCAGGTTCGTATCTCGTTGTTTAGTGTGCCAGCAAGTCAAGGCAGAAAGACAAAGACCTGGAGGATTGCTTCAACCACTACCCATTCCGGAGTGGAAGTGGGAACATATCACAATGGATTTTGTTTCCGGAGTTCCAAGGACACCTAGTGGAAAGAATGCAATTTGGGTGATAGTAGATAAACTGACCAAGTCTGCACATTTTCTACCCTTCAAAGTAGGGCTATCTACAGAGAAGCTAGCAGATTTATATATCAGACACATTGTCAGGCTGCATGGAGTTCCAGTAAGTATTGTCTCCGACCGAGATTCAAGATTCACCTCTCACTTCTATAAGAGTTTACAAGCCAGCTTGGGGACGCAACTCAAATTCAGCACAGCTTATCATCCCCAAACCGATGGACAATCGGAATATACAATCCAGACACTTGAAGATATGCTCCGTACATGTGTTCTGGATTTTGGAGGATCCTGGGAAGACTATCTACATCTTGTGGAGTTCTCTTATAATAACAGTTACCAAGCAAGTATTGAGATGACTCTATTTGAAGCTCTGTATGGACGAAGATGTCGTACCCCGCTATCATGGGACGACGTTGGAGAAAGAGCTCTGCTGGGACCAGAGATGGTGATCGATTCAACTGAGAAGGTAAAGCAAATAAGGGACAGACTTCGAGTGGCTCAAGACAGGCAACGACATTGGGCAAATAGCCACCGAAGGCCCTTGGAATTTGAGGTAATTAAATTTATGAAATTCAAGTCAATTTAAACATTTTGATTATGGAACTAAGACTTGATTATGACTTTGTTAAAGGTTGGAGAGCTGGTATTCTTAAAGATTTCCCTGACACGTGGCACCATTAGGTTCGGAAGGAGTAGAAAACTCAGCCCAAGATTTATTGGACCTTTTGGCATACAGGAGAAAATCGAAGAAGTGGCATACCGTTTGGCATTGCCACCCTCTCTGGAGGGAGTCCATAACGTCTTTCACGTGTCACAGCTGAGAAAGTATGTGTCAGACCCCAGCCACATTTTGGATCACTCAGAGCTCGAAGTAGGCCCAAGTTTGACTAACCAAGAGCAACCCGTGGAGATACTGGATCGATCGGAGAAAGTTCTACGGAACCAGGTTATCTTCCTGGTTCGCGTAGCTTGGAAGCACCATTCTTCCGGCGAATCCACCTGGGAGCGAGAAGACGAGATTAGAGAGCGATACCCCTATCTTTTTGAACCCTGAGGTATATTTTATTTCTCGGCCTTTCCTTTCGTGCCTTGTTATTCTTAAATTTCGAGGACGAAATTTTTGTAAGTTGGGTAGGTTGTAAACCCCTGAATTTTTAAATTATTAAATCTTGGATTTTTTCTAATTTTCTGGAATTTTCTGGGATTTTTCTGAAATTAAAATCAAGGTTCTTAATTATCAAATGATTTTTAATTGTCAATAAATAATATTAAAATATCATGAAAATAATATTTTTGGGTGTAAAATGAAAAACTGGACTTAGGATAATTTTTCTGGATTTTTCTAGGCCTCAGACCTATTTTTAAATGCCTAAAAACTAATTTTAATTAATTATTTAATTAACTGATTTCTTTTATTATTATTTATTATTATTATTTATATTATTTTTATTTTTATTTTTATTTTTATTTTTATTTTATTTTTATTTTTTCTTTTCTTCTGGGCCGGCCCGGCCCAGTGGGCCGAAGCCCAGCCCAGCCCAGCCGTTCCCTTGCGGGTCGGGCGGGTCTGCCCGGAGACCCGACCCGCCAGCCCGGAGACCCGGTCTCCCTCTCGCCACGCCGCCCGCGTCCCGCGCCGGACGCCCCGCTCCGCCGGCCAGCGCGCCCCACGTTCCCCCGCCGCTCCGCCCGGCTCGCCCCGCCCTCAGCGGCCACGTCCTCTCCCCCTCCGCCGTTCCCGGCGCCTCTCTCTCCCTCACTCCCCCTATTTAAACCGCCCCGCCCGATCGTCTACCTCTGCCACCCGACCACCCTCGTCCACCGTGCACCAGCCGCACCCGAGACCCCGGCCGCCCTCCTCTCCGTTCCAGCAGCTCCAGAAGCCGCAGCCGCCGTTCCCGGCACCGCCCCGCTCCGCCGTGCCTCCGCCCGGCCGCGCCCCAGCGCCCCCGACCGCCTCCGGCCAGTCAGCGCCGCCTCTGGCCGACCGCCCCTCCGCCGGAGCTCCAAGACCAAACCCTAACCCTAGCCCTAATTCTTCTTCCCGTGTCCGACACGAGTCGGACACGACTCGACCCTGATTTTCGGGTCCCCTTCAGGTGCGTGTAACTTTTTGTTCGTAGCTCCGTTTTCAATTTCGTATATTGCGTTGGGAAGCCTGTATGACCCTCTCGGTGCCCGGATAAACCGTTCGGGGCATCGCGTCCTGTGGTGATCGCACACCGCGATCCAAAAACAGAAAAAACCAGACCCTGTTTCACCCCGAAACTGAGTGCGCCCCGCTAAACGGGACGACTTGGTCGCGTGCAGTCTTCACAGATATGTGCGCGTCGTCGATACAGACGTATGAGATTTTGTGGAAGATGATTCGGGTGTGCGTGCACACCGGAATCAACGCGTATCCGGGGACATCGCCCCGTATCCGACTTTTCTGCAATTTACCCTAACTTCTTGTACACTTGTCAGATCGAGACGAAACTTGCGCCATCGGACTCATAGCGATATACTGGTCCTGTGGGTCAAGTTTGGTTCAATTCTGAGAACGTTGACGAAATCGCGTGTCGTGGGCCCCACAGGCCCCGCTCGACGGGCGATTTTGGGTTCGGCTCATCGGAATCCAAATCTGGAAGTTCCGTTGGGTTCGTATCAGTGTTCCTGACCTGTTGACACTAAGTTTGGTAAATTTGGAGACCTTTGACCCGGACACGTTTTTCGGTGCAAAGTGGGCCCACCGACGGACCCCGTTTTGACCCGAAACTGCCGTTTTTGCCCTTGTCTTCAAATTGGACCCAAGGATAGATGTTTCTAGCTATTTGACATCTTCTGAGCATGATGGTAATGTCTATTTCAGCTTTTGGACTCATCTCTGGAAATTTTCCCCAAGAACCAAATTAATCAGATCCAAACAACAGGCAAGTACCTGCACCTCAAGTTAAATCTATATATATTATGATAATTAATTCCCTGCTTTACTAGTACCCTTGATAATTACACCTAGTGTTAGAAATGCTGGATTTTCATGTCTGGAATATTAGAGTTCATGTCTTGTTTTTCATGTCGGGTGGGAGAATACTAGAAGGCATGTAGTTTACCCTTCCCCTTGTCATGTTTAATAGCTATTGGTACGCGACTATACCTCAGCCGGATCTCGATTTTCCCTGTTTAATAGCCGTTTATGACGGCCGGATTAGCCTTATAAACCCCTACATGCCAACTATGTATTCTAAAAACAAACACAAGTTCACACAGATAGTTTCTGGTCTTGTTACATATATCTTGCTGACTGTTGTAGTTTCATTTCCTGTCTCATTTATTTCTGCTTTCTCATATTCCTGCTTACAGCTTTAACCCTGAGATAATGATGTTATGTTATGCAGTTTCTTAACTTGATATTCAATATTTAATTGTCATAAATATTTAGTTTAACCTTGTTGTGCACTGTGTACTTTGTTCCTTTTCTGACTGGATCTGTTGATTTAGGCGATGATGAGGATCTTGCCCCTACTTATTATAGTCCCTATGAGGGTACTGATGATACCTATGAGGAGCCAGAACCCACCCAGGAGACCCCTGCTGCAGAGTAGCTAGTAGTAGCTACCTTTATTTCTGTTTCTTATCTTATTAATCGGGTTTGTCCCCGATTTCATTCTGAATTGCTGTACTAAAACATTTGAATCTGTGGTCGTATTTATTTTAGTTGCAAATCTTAAATTTCTGTTCTCATTATTATCTTACCTATGTTACTTGTGAATGAGCTAGTTATTAAATATGGATTTGACCTAGACAGCGTACTACCGTCGACTCTGCGGCGTAGGCTGGACGTACCCACGCACTCGTGCTCGAAATTCCGGGTGCGGGTCATGACAACGGGCGTGGCTCGCGCTCGTGCGGCATCACGTCCGGATGGGTTAAGCGATCGTTCCGCGGGAGCGCTGGCGAGGGTGATTCCCGCCTAGCGGGAACGGCCGAATTGCCTGCGGGAGATCGGGGCGTGACAACTACAAGAGCGATTGTAAGTCAACGCCTAAACCGAAAAAGCAAGATAAGCTTAACCTAGTTGCTATGATTGTGCAGGTTGAGTCACATGGCGTGGACATTGACAGGGGGTGGACACTGGTGCATCTTGCCACGTGTGCTCTAAGAAGGAGCTGTTCGTCAAATATGAGTCTACCTTTAAGAAAGTCTCGATGGCGGATAAGTCTCATGTTGCAGTACTAGGGATCGGGACGGTAGTGTTGAAGCTGACTTCTGGAAAGTTACTTACTCTAGAAAATATGAAGCACATACCAATTATCACCAAGAATCTGGTTTCTAGGAGTCTGTTGTGCAAGGAGGGCCTGAGGATGGATATCAATGCCGGTCAGATGATGATGTCCTACAAGGGAACATACTTCGGAAAAGCTTTCTATACCGAAGAAATGTTTAAACTGCAGCTTGTAACTCCTTCTATTTGTATCATTGTAGTCTCTACTTCTGGTTATTCTCTTGAGTTGTGGCATAATAGACTAGGACATGTGCATTGTAAATTCATTAACAAAATGTCTAGTCTAGGCCTTATCTCCAAATATGATTATAAGGAGGTGGAGAAATATCTAGTCAGGAAGCCGTTCAGAATAGTGAACCGAAGAACATATCTTCTGGAGTTGGCACACTCAGATATCTGTGACTTCAAGTAATTCTTCACAAAAGCCAAAATAAAGTATTTTATTACTGTCATTGACGATTTCTTGAAGCACGCATTCGTATATCTACTCAAGTCGAAAGATAAAGTGTTCGAGAAGTTCAAAAACTTCAAGACTGAAGTAGAATGTCAAACCAGTCAACAACTCAAAAGACTCAAAAGCGATCGAGGTAGAGAATATTGTTCCTTAGAATTTGTATCGTTCTGCAAAGAGAATGAAATTGTCAACGAAATGACTGCTCCATATTCTCCCCAATCTATTGGTGTAGTAGAAAGGAAGAACATGATGCTAAAAGAGATGATGAACTCCATGTTGCTGACAGCAGGACTTTCAAAGTGCTTCTGGGGATAAGCAGCGTTTACGGCTATGTTTATTCTGAATAGAGTACCATTCGCGACATCTGACATTACTCCTCATGAACTCTGGTTCAAGGTCAGACCCAAATTGAATGTCATTCGAGTGTGGGGGCGTCTGGCATATGTGAAGCTTCCAGACCTCAAGATTCAGAAGCTGAAAATGAGAACTACGAAGACCATATTTCTGGACTATGCTGATAAGAGTGATGCTCGAAGGTTCCTTGATATCGAATCTAATCATATCATAGAATCTCGTGATACAGAATTCTTTGAAACAAATTTGCTAGGCACAAAAATATTGTTCTCACGGATGTCCCGAAGAATGTTACTAGCACAGATGAAGCAAGTATCTCTCAAAAAGAAGTAGTCCAAGAAGAAGTTGTAGTTGATGAGACAACATGTGACCCAGAACTCGCTGAGTCGAGAGTAAAGCGAGTGAGGAGGCCGAAGGAATTAAGAAAAGACTTTATTACCTATCATGTGGAAGCTGACCCGCTTACCTATGATGTGGCAATAAAGACCGGAGATGCTATTTTCTGGAAAGAGACTATCCATGACGAGTTTGACTCGATAACTTCTAATATTACTTGTAAGTTAGTCGATCTTCCTGAATGAGCTAAATCCAGCAGATGCAAGTGGATCTTTAAGAAGAAGATGAAAGCAGACGAAACTGTTGACAAGTTCAAGGCCATGCTAGTGGTCAAGGGGTTTTCTCAGATACAGCGGGTTGACTACTTCGATACCTATGCTCTTATTGCACGAATGACTACTATCGGGATGCTGATTGCTCTAGGTTCTATTCACGAAATGGTGATTCATCAGATGGACGTCAAGACATCATTTCTGAATGATGAACTGACTGAGGAGATTTATATGCAGCATCCAGAAGGGTTTGTCGTCAAAGGTCTTTAAGATAAAGTATGCAAAATTGTAAAATCTCTATATGGTCTGAAGCAAGCTCCCAAATTGTGGCACAAAAAGTTTGACAAAGTTATCAGATCAAATGGCTACAAGGTCAGCGAAACTGATAAGTGTGTTTACACAAAGTTCGCTGGCGATAGAGGTGTCATCGTTTGTCTCTATGTGGAAGATATGCTAATCCTAGGCATGGATGAAGAATGTGTCACTAGAGAAAATATGTTTATCTCATCTAAATTTAGTATGAAGGACATGGGAGATGCATATATCATCCTTGTGATTAAGATAATCCGGATGAAAGCAGGGCTTGCTCTATCACAAGCTCACTACGTGGAAAAGATGCTCACATGCTATGGATATCAGGATCTTTCAGGGATCGATACTCCATATAGGTGTGAAAAGAAACTGAAGCCTAACCCAAAAAAATGTCAGACATTTGGAGTATTCTAGATTCATCGGGAGCTTGATGTATGCTACAAATGCCACTAGGCCTGACATTGCTTTTACTGTGGGGATGCTGAGTAGATTCACGAGTAACCTAGGTGTTGAACATTGAAAAGCTGTAAAGAGGGTGATGGAATACCTCAAGAAGATTCAAAAGTTTGTACTTTACTAAAGTGGATATCCAACAGTGGTAGAAGGCTTCAGTGATGCTAGTTGGTGCTCAGAAGAAGAGAGAGAGAGATCTACAAGAGGATATGTTTTCTTAATAGGAGGAGCTGCCATATCGTGGAAGTCAAAGAAGTAGACGATTCTCTCATGCTCATCGATGGAGTCTGAGTTCTATGCACTTGCAGCTGCAGCAGATAAAGCAGAATGACTTCAGAAGCTCATGTACAATCTTTTAATGGTTGGTGTGTATATTTTGGCTTTACCGATATATTGCGACAACCAGTCAACTGCGGCAGTAGCATCTAATAATCTTTTCAATGGAAAGAAGAGGACTGTGCCACTTCGGCACAAAGCACTGAACAATCTCATCAAGACTGGTGTCATTGCAGTGGTGGATGTTCGGAGTCAGGAGAACCTGGCGGATCCATTCACTAAAGGCCTCAAGCGCTAGCTAGTCGAAGACACAGCAAGTAAAATGGGCTTGAAGTACCTCTAAAATTATGTCTTTAAAATCCTACCATTAAGTTTTATGCTATTAGTTTAAAGAAAAATCTATTAGGCATCTAGCTTTTGGTTCAAAGGAGGACCACTAATTGAAAAAATATCAGGTACAGTGGGTAGTCCTTATGGACAATATGGGATACTTACACGAAATTACTATAGTCTACTATTTTGTTCTATAGAACAATTCATGTGTAAGGTTGGTTTTGACACCTTAATGAGTTCTCGGAAAGATTGAATATTCGGCGTGCGCTACAGGAAGCACGTATAGTTCAGCACTATAAGGGACTTATATCCCATGCTATAGTGGTGTGATAACACGATGAGGTAAAAGATGTAAAGTCTCGGCTGTAAGCCATGTCACAGCGGCAGTAGCACCACAAATAGGCAGGTAGCCTAATGCTAAAAAGATAGAGAGTTGTAACACAACACTACTAAGAGGCCAGTAACCTCATGCTATAGTTGGTAACACAACATGAGGTAGTTAACCTCGACTGCGAGCCATGTCACAGCGGCGTAGCACCGCACGGAAGAATAAGACTTCATACTGGGATGTAGTAAACACTACTAATGTCACACCTTGATCTCCCGTAGGTAATCGGCCGTCCCCGCTAGGCGCGAATCACCGTGCCAGCGCTCCCGTAGGACCATTTTTTCTATCTTGACATAATGTCGCACGAGTACAAGCTGCGCCCGTGCTAGGCCATGACCCGAACATGCGATAAAATGTCTAAGCCACAAAGTCACACATATAGTCCTAGTACAGCGGAATAAGAATGAACAAGCAATTGGTAACAAATTCAAAGAGTCGTTAAGAGCGGAAGCATTGTATAACACAAGTATAGAAGTAAAACAAGCTCTTTATTGATATTGAACAAGTATTACAAGCGGCGTTAGGCTGAGATTACTAGTCGCTCAAGTCCTCTCTCTCTCTCTCTCTCTCTCTCAAAACAATAAAAGCGTGCCAAGTGGATACATTTATGGAATGATAGATAGACGATGTTCCAACATTATGTCTTGTATATATGCTTCAGTTTCGGACGTGACGCTCCAAGGATCTAGAGTGAACTCCATGCCTTAGCACGCACGAAGGTTTTTTTATATCGAACGAGGCCTGCAAGCAATCTGGTGGGTTATCAGTACATGGATGCACTGGTGGAGAGGATTCTCGCCCACTCGATAAATCCAAATATGTTATAAAGGTTTCGTGCACCATCTATTAAGTTAACTTCTAGTCTTCCCTTAGGATCAGTTTTATGGCATAATAAAAAGCCTATCTCGTGTGGCAGTGCACCGTAAGATATATGAGTAACACGGAGAGACTTACCAACTTACATTCATCCTTTCCTGTCCAAGGAAAACCAAGTTAAACCAAGCACAGGTATATATATAATAAAATCCAGGGGCTTTCACATAAGCAAACACAAGTGTCATGAGCGGGGTTCTGATTCTTGTACACGAGTTACATGGATTACTCAGGTGTTCAATATGTACATATGTCTTATATTCATATTCCTTCATGTGTTTCAGATTACCGGATGTGATGCAATGACTCGCACGCGGAATTGTCGCTAAGCGAGGATGACTTAGTCTATATGAACAGGAGGTCGCTGGCACGACGCCATAGAGGACGGTGTAGTCTCAGGAGAGAATAGTGTGTAAGCAGGAACATGGCACATTGCACACATCCTGCCTAATGTAGCCGACTACAGTCAAAAGATTCTGACCGGTCTGCTCGTCCTTGATGTCCCGGAGACCGTCCGCGGAACGAGATCTGAAGATCTCACTTTTGCATCAAGTTGTCCGTGACCATACAAGTCTCTAATCTTCACGGCTCTGGTCAGGCACAGGAACATGTCAGGATATATCAGGTACAAGTTCGATTCAGGATCTTGTCAAGTTCAAGTTCAAGTTTAAGGCAGGATTGTTCAAAATATATATCGACTCCCCGAGCCATTTAATTCAGTACGGGACGGGTATTGCTCCACGAGCTGTAATTCTTGGATTATTGACATGGTAAAAATATTCTGGTTCAGGAGCTAACTTGGCGACCAAACGGTCCCGAATACTTTCAGGTTGATACTTGTATGAAACGACTATTCGATAGTCTTCCGAAAAACTTAGATAAATACAAGATAAGGTAGTGTTACCGGGGTCGTGGCATAAATTTATGTGAAGAGCTTTAAAATGAGGCAACGAGTACAAGTTATAATGTAAGCAGGTAAGCATGCATTTATATAAAATATAAGCATTTACGTTGGCACGGTCTAAGGGATAGTGCGATGAGTGCAACCGTAGAGGGACATATCGAGTGATGTTGTTCTTAAGGCGATCAGTGTAAACGAGTGAAGCAGTGCACTACGAAGTGTAACGCCCGCAACCGCTCGGAGCGTTACGCTGAGTCGGACTGAATAAATTAAATGCTGGTTACATTTAAAATGTTGGATTTTGGGAAGAAGGATTAATCGAGTTGGTTTCAATGTGCAGATGGCTAGCGGGTTCGATGGAAATCAGGTGTTCGTTCAGAACAGTACTGAATAGCTGGATGGAAGCGATAATGCCGTCTTCCTTAATCCGATCGGTCGGATGATTTGGAGAGCACGGCCTGCTCGCACGGTCATACCAGTTGAGTAGATCGTGCTTGCATCGGACCACGGGTTCAAGGGATTGGCCGTATCGGCAGGACAGGATGCCTAACGGGATCAATCACGTGAGTGGGCTCTTTCCCTTCTCCTCTACTCCTTCATGCCTAATAATATGGAAAACACATAAAAAGGCTTGAACACTTGGGCTAAAATATTGGGAATCACTACACTGAGGCGTGCATAGAGTGTACGTCGTTGGCTTGGTAGGATTTTGGCTTGAATGAGTTACGCGTTGGATAGTTGATACGATGGTGGGATTATTCATTTGAGGCAATCAGTTGTATACATTGAGATTATACTTGGACGGTTGGAATTATACAAATTGGAATGACACGATGGAAATATTGGGAATCCGGGCGAGCGAGCGTGCATCCGTGCACGAGTATCACTGGGTCGCTTTGTTTTGCAAAGCGAGCAGTTGTGGTTCGAAGCTGAACAACTGCATCGGCGAGGGTATTGTGCCACTGTTGGGGCATTGTGCCATGGGATTATTCGGAGTGTGGGGTATTGCACCCAATGTGAAACACTGTGTTGGAAAGCGGCAATGTGAAGTATGGGCATAACTTGGGCACAACTTGAGCGATTGTGCTTATGAGTATTTTGGTACCTTGGGACATATATATTGAGGTCGAGATTTGGACTTCTTGGGAATATGTTGAAAGAATGGTTATGGATGCTTTGGTTGGATATTCGGTTGAAACGAGTCTAGAATCGCTTGGTGGGGCGAGAATGTTCGATCCTCTCATCATACCTACTTTCTGCATGTCACGGACAACTTGTGCAAAGGTTTGGCACTTTCCCTGAAACGGTTTTTATCCGGGGCACTGGAGCCGTTTTGATCCGGAGGGAAACATTTGATTCGCGTTCAGTCGCGATGCATTGCGGGACCTCCAGCGGGGCTTGCTACCCGGGCTGATAGGGCGCACCGTAATGCTTGAGATATGTCCTGTATGGCTCTGCCAGTGACTTCATATAGATAAGAGTTGGCTTGCTTTACTTTGGTTGGTTTGTGCATCGTGTAGGCGCGGCCACCTTGCCTCGGCAAGAGTGTGCACTCGAGAGTGGGATATAAACTTTGGTTGAGAATGGATATTGAGGCGAGACTGATGGTTCGATATGTCATCGTGCAAGCGATGACATTGAGTTAGACGGGTCGGCTATATATAAACTGCTTGTCGTTTGGTTTGAGAATGAATGCTTGCATGCTTAAACTGCTTTACTGCTTTCCTTAACATGTCATCCATATGCTATGAAACGAATCTAGGATTCAACTAGAAAGATCACCATTTAACTGTGTGCATTCACTATTTTACTTAGTGTCGGCTTAGACGAGTGGGTTACCCCGCTCACCAGTACGGTTGTGTACTGACCCACGTTTGTGGGCAATATTTCAGGTACACAGGCGTAGTGGCGCTGCTTGGATATACGGGACAAGATGTATGAACTGTAAGTACCTTTGTGGGCTAGAGAAAAGAGCAAGAGCATTTCATCGTCTTCGTGGCATCGCCTTTGTGGCATTGCCTCGTGGTATTTTATTTGGACCCTATCGTGAGCTTCGCTGCGTATTACTCTGATGTGTGCTTGGTACACAATACTTGACTTCCGCTGCAACTTGGTTGATTCAATGATAACATTTGGTGTTTGACAACATCGCCTTGTACGAGCGCAACTCCAGGCTCGTACGGCATCATGTCCCGATTAGAACGATTGTCCCGCGGGAGAGCTGCAACGTGGTGATTCATGTTCAGCGGGGACTGTCGAGCTTGCGGGAGATTGGAGCGTGACAAATTGGTATCAGAGCGCCCGGTTTATTTCTTCGGACTTGGTCCTTCGCTTCATCACAAACTCTAAATAGCTTCCGCGTGTCGTTTAGCTCTTGACTCTACTCGGTGCCGCATTGGATGTTTCATGCAATAAGTCTATTTATTGCTTGTTGTGGCTGCATATTATTCTATGTTGGATTGCCTTGGTTGGTTTTTGTAGGATCGCTTAGCCTCGTTAGGCGTTGTTGCATTCGTGCAGCAAGTTGGTTGGCGTTATTGCATTTGTGCAACAAGTTGTGGGCTTTCGTTGGGTTGGCTTGGCTTATCGTTCTGGAGCTTCTGATTGCCTCAATGGATCAGTTGGTTGGCTAACGAGATTTGGTTATGCGGCATGTTTTGAGTAGAAACATTTGATGAGAATGGATCCTTGCACGAGTTGCTCGTCAAGTGATTGTGTTGGATAGAAGTTGAAATTTCGACTGTGGCGCATCGGTTGGGCAGATTTGAGTTGGCTTGAGAAATATCAGATAAGTTGGCATGAGTTGCTCGTACAATAAAAGTGTGGAACCGTTGGGTATTGGGTTGGACTACTTGGAATACAATCGTTGCACGATTGCTCGTGTTGCGAAAGTAGCAATCGGTATGAGAATAGCTGGAAGCATCGAGAATGGAACATAGCACGAGTTGCCTAATGAGATTGATGGTTAAAAAATGGACTAAGTTTTCTGTCAGACTTAAGATGGGAAAGGCATGATCACACATAAGGGATGGTTCGAACGGATTTTGGATTCTGCAAGGAAATTGTAATGCGAGTAGCGACTTGATTCGAAGTGGTATATGGGATCAAACGTGTTAAGCAAGGCATTGGAAATATATTGGTTGAACATCTATGGAAATTGCCTGAACGGACTCGGATAACGAATACAAGTCGGTTGGTGCAAATCGATTGAGTTGGAAAGAGTAAAAATGGAGCAAGCGAATATTGAGTTATGATTCGACAGAATCACCTCGGAATAGTCGGTTTGGGATAGACGCTGGTTGATGCAGATTTTGCACGAGGGCAAATATATTTCCAAGTGGTATATGGTGCAATAGAATTTGACTCGGGTATCCTTCGATACATTAGACTTGAGAACTCAAGAACGGAATCGTGCAAATGGAAGTATCATTGGGCTTAAGAGATGGGCAGAACCGGAACGAACATTTGGGTTATGCTTGAGCAAAGTGATGGGATTATCGGAAGGATAGCGAGCACGAACTACGATTTTGGGCAACGCATTTGAGCTGTTGGTTGAGCAATGAAACACGAACTTGGCTTGGAGGGCAATGCGATTGATTCACACAAACTTGAAGGATTTTGGATATTGTTGCTCGAGAAGTTGAATCAGGTTTAGCGGAGATGAAATTTTGGGCAAAATGGTGCAACGATGATAAATGAATTCTTTGGAAAGACGTGGACGGATTGTGGCAACAAGGGAAGGCAAAAGATTTTGGCGGATTGATTTCTGAAGATAGCTAAATGTGGGAGCAACGTCGGAACGAATCACTGTGCTGCTCGAGTAAGTTGGAAGTGCAAGGTGGGACGTGGCAAACGGATGTGAATTTGAGCAAGTCTCGAGCTTTGAGAATCGTTGAAATCGATGGTGCGAGAATCGAATATGCAATTCAAAAATTTGATGGATTCAGGACAGAACGGCGGATTGATGGAATAAGGTTTCAACGAGCGCGGTTCTCGGATTCGAAAACTTTGCTCGGGTGAATGGTTGGATTTTTATTCGGATTTGCAGATGAGATATAGCATGGTTTATAGTAACTGTCCATCGTGATAATTACAATTGTCGAGCGTAGCTTCGGGACAGCTGACCCTAAGCGACTTGACCGCTGAATCGGATATGAATATGGTAGACCCATAGAACGACCCTTGAGGCGGCGTATTTGGGAATGCGTCGAGGGCAGATGTAAGCAATGAGATTTGGCTTATCGACTGAGTGTTGGATTTGAGAGACCCTTGGGATAGTCTTCAGCTGAAGATGCAGCCAGAAGATCGAAGCAATGGTGGAAGTAGCCTAGTCAACTGATGAGATTCAGAGTCACAGATTTTTATCTCGATGGCATCGCCTCTGACTCATCGTGCCCTGGAAGGGAATAGCATTCATATGAATGGACGACTGTGGTGGCTCGTTCAGATCAAATCCTTGCGAATACTGGAAGGGACAGACGTGCTTCAGATTTACAAGATGTCTCGGAACTATTTTGGGAAGCGTGCTCGTTCGGAAGGCAAAGGTGATATTCTATGCTTCGAGGCAGTGGAAGTAGCGCGAAGAACTATTTTATGCGCAACCTAATAATTGTGGCGAGTGTGTCCACGTTAAAATCGTGGTGACACTATCCCTTTGGCGTGGCGGCGAGATCTTCGTGGATCACACGAACCTCAATATAGATGTTCACCCTGTGAGATTTGGAGATGGCAGGAAATGTGTTGGACTGAACTGATCTAAGCAAAGTTGATATTTGGGTAAGTCGCATAGCTGGGGTAGATCAGTTGAGATGATCGTTCGGCGCATTCGGTGCACGAGATAATATTTGGAGATGTTGCTAGTACGGATTTTAGAAATAGTTGGATGGATTGAGTTGGAACACGAACTGATTGAGTCGGTGGAAAATTATCATATTTGAGGATAGTGCTCAATCGAAAATGTTGGAATGGAAATAGTGATTTGGTTCAATTGGGAGCAAAGCAAATGGATGCCTCGAACATAAAGATACCCTTGTAACTTATTCAAATTTGCTATCGCAAAGCTCGGCTGAAATACATGTATTTTAGGGACGCCTTAAATATATGTACGATCCAAAACTAAGCGATACGAAAAATTCATATTGAGCTGCAAGGAGGATGTGGGAATTCGTAAAATTTGTATGAGCGTTCAGCAGAGCGAGATATTGAGTCAGAAATTGTAAACCCCCTGAATTTTCAAAATTTTAAAAACTGGATTTTTCACAATTTTCTGGAATTTTCTGGGATTTTTCTGTAGTTTAAAAATAGGGTTTTAATTATTCAATAATTTTTAATTGATATTAAACAGTATTAAAATATTATGAAAATAATATTTTTGGATGTAAAATGAAAAACTGGACTTAGGACAATTTTTTTGGAATTTATCGGACCCCGGACCTATTTTTAAAACACCTAAAACTATTTATTTAATTATTTATTTATTAATTGTTTTTATTATTAATTATTATTATTTTTCTAAACCGGCTCGGCCCATTTCCTTCAGCCCAGCCCGGCCCACGAGCCCGCGGCCCATAACCCATTACCCAGCCCACTCCCCACTGGGTCGGGTCGGGTCCGCCCGCCGCCCGACCCGCTACCCGGGGACCCGTCTTCCCCAGTCTCCCTCTCCCCCGCACTTCCCGCCGCCTCGCCCGGCCGCGCGCCGCTCGGCCGCGCCCACGTCCACCCCACGACCTCCGCCTCCCCCGCTCGGCTCCGCCTCCCACGGCCACGTCTCCGCCCATCTCGGCCCCCAACCGCCTCCGGCCACCCCTTTAAAACCCCTCCTCCTCCTCCCCGATCTCCCCCTCAGCCACCGCTCTCCACAGCTGCCACCGACGCCGCGCCGCCGCCAGCCTCCGGCGCCACCCCCGCACCGCCTCGCCGTCATCTTCCTCCCCTCCTCTTCGTCTCCGGCAGCGCCGCCGGCAGCACATCGAGCACAGCGCAGCCGCAGCAGCGTCCAGGGTAGCCGAGCGCCACCTCCGACGCCGCCGCGAGTCCCCCAGCCACGCCGCGTCCCCTCCGCCCCTCGCCTCCGGCCCCTCCGCCGTTGCCGCAGCCGTTCCAGCCGCCGGAGCCCGTCGTAGCACCGGAATACCTAACCCTAAGCCTAATTCCTATTTTTTCCTGTGTCGGACACGGACACAGGACACAGTGTCCATGTCGAGTCGGACACAGCGAAACCCTGATTTTTCAGCGGGGTTCAGGTACGCGTAACTTTTTGCTCGTAGCTCCGTTTTAGATTCCGCAAATTGCGTTGCGAAGCCTGTATGACCCTCTCGGTGCCCGGACAAACCGTTCGGGGCATCGCGTCCTGTGGTGATCGCACACCGCGATCCAAAAACAGGAAAAACCAGACCCTGTTTTACCCCTGAACTGAGTACGCTCTGCCATACGGGATGACTTGGTTGCGCGCGGTCTTCACAGATACGTGCGCCTCGTCGATACGGACGTGTGGGATTTCGCAGAAGTCGATTCGGGTGTGCATGCACACCGGGATCAACGCGTATCCGCGGACATCGTCCCGTATCCGACTTTTCTGTAATTCGACCTAACTTTGTGTACACACGTCAGATCGAGACGAAACTTGCGCCATCGGACTCGTAGCGATACGCTGGTCCTGTGGGTCAAGTTTGGTTCGATTCTGAGAACATTGACGAAATCGCGTGTCGTGGGCCCCACAGGCCCCGCTCGACGGGCGATTTTGTGATCGGCTCATCGGAATTCAATTCTGAAAGTTCCGTTGGGTTCGTATCATCGTTCCTGACCTGTTGACACTAAGTTTGGTGAATTTGGAGACCGTTGACCCGGATGCATTTTTCGGTGCAACGCGGGCCCACCGGTGGACCCCATTTTGGCCCGAAACTGTCGTTTCTGCCCTTGTCTCCAAATTGGACCCAAGGACAGGCATTTCTAGCTGATTGATATTTTCTGGATCTGATGGTGATATTTTTTTCAGCAACCGGAGTACCGCCTGCAAATCCAACCGAAGTCAGAACCGCAAACCTAGCCGGAACCACAGGCAAGTGTACCTTGCCAAACGCTGCAGCTTGCTATATATATTTTTCTTGGTTAATTTTGCATCAGTGAGAACATAGAGCTTGTAAATTCTCAGTAATTTCTGTTATAGTATTTTACTTGAATTCTGGTAGATCCATATGTAACTTGTTTTAACTGCTTAACCTAGGAAACGTGTGACGTGCTTAGTGTCCGATCATAGTCGGGTGCCAACCCCGTACGCGGTGTTGAGTACGTCATTAGAGATAGACAATCGATACCCTTATTCTCGTACTTGTCCTATCAAGTACACCAGAACCCAGGACACTTGACACTATTTTATGAGACAGAGTCTTCCTGAGACATTCGAGGTGATTCTGTATAGGATGCATGTTTTATGACATAGACTTTACATTCTTAGACATTTAATTCATAGCTATCAGACTTGCTGCATTAGTTATAATCGTGCGTGACATGGACATGAGACATCGTGGACATGAGACGTGGGATTACATTGGGTGGGGAGAGACACACAGACTACAGGCTGATATTATATATAAAAACATAGTATATATCATAGTGTAATTCATAGTTATTGCCGCTACCGGCTCCCCGACACAGAGCTTGTAGTGGCTTCAGCCTGAATTCTAATGCTGGTTTCATATTGCATATCACTTAGCTGGTTACATAGCTTACCCTCTTGTTCAATTATCTGCTGTACTGTATTTATTTTGGCTTGTATTTTCTGTACCTTGCTGTCCCCTGAGGACCTGGATCCGAATTATGTCCCCAGGTACAGCTGAAGAGAACTACCCAGAGGTGTACGGTACCGGAGCACTCCTTGGAGCAGAACAAGGAACAGAGAACGAAGTAGTGGCCGAAGATTTCTCCTGAGCACCGGCTTCAACAACACAGTATTTCCATTTCCAGCATTTCATTTCCTGTCTTTTCTCCTTAATTGTAACAGAATAATTCTCGGATTTGTTTCCCGAAACAACCCTATTTGTTATTGCATATTTATTTCCATTGTATTATTTCTGGCAATCAATCTGTGTTATTCTGTGGATGAGATTAGTAATACCTGAGACTTGTAACTTATTACTGCTAGACTACAGCTTAAGTATGCCCTGATGGATCCATTAAATTGGGTTGTCCATCGGTGCGTGCTGCTGGCCATTGCTCACGTGCTCAGTCCCTCGACATTTTGGGACTGGGGCGTGACAGAAATAGTGAATATGAGAGTTGCATAGAGCAGATCTATGGAATTGGATTGTGGCATGCTAGTAAAAAATGAGTACCAGCATGGTTCGTGGACGAACCTGATTTTAAGTGGTATATTATGTAACGCCCGCAACCGCTCGGAGCGTTACGCTGAGTCGGACTGAATAAATCAAATGCTGATTACATTTAAAATGTTGGATTTTGGGAAGAAGGATTAATCGAGTTGGTTTCAATGTGCAGATGGCTAGCGGGTTCGATGGAAATCAGGTGTTCGTTCAGAACAGTACTGAATAGCTGGATGGAAGCGATAATGCCGTCTTCCTTAATCCGATCGGTCGGATGATTTGGAGAGCACGGCCTGCTCGCACGGTCATACCAGTTGAGTAGATCGCGCTTGCATCGGACCACGGGTTCAAGGGATTGGCCGTATAGGCAGGACAGGATGCCTAACGGGATCAATCACGTGAGTGGGCTCTTTTCCTTTTCCTCTACTCCTTCATGCCTAATAATATGGAAAACACGTAAAAAGGCTTGAACACTTGGGCTGAAACATTGAGAATCACTACACTGAGGCGTGCATAGAGTGTACGTCGTTGGCTTGGTAGGATTTTGGCTTGAATGAGTTACGCGTTGGATAGTTGATACGATGGTGGGATTATTCATTTGAGGCAATCAGTTGTATACATTGGGATTATACTTGGACGGTTGGAATTATACAAGTTGGAATGACACAATAGAAATATTAGGAATCCGGGCGAGCGAGCGTGCATCCGTGCACGAGTATCACTGGGTCGCTTTGTCTTGCAAAGCGAGCAGTTGTGGTTCGAAACCGAACAACTGCATCGACGAGGGTATTGTGCCACTGTTGGGGCATTGTGCCATGGGATTATTCGGAGTGTGGGGTGTTGCACCCAATGTGAAATACTGTGTTGGAAAGCGGCAATGTGAAGTGTGGGCATAACTTGGGCACAACTTGAGCGATTGTGCTTATGATTATTTTGGTACCTTGGGACATATATATTGAGGTCGAGATTTGGACTTCTTGAGAATATGTTGAAAGAATGGTTATGGATGCTTTGGTTGGATATTCGGTTGAAACGAGTCTAGGATCGCTTGGTGGGGCAAGAATGTTCGATCCTCTCGTCATACCTACTTTCTGCATGTCACGGACAACTTGTGCAAAGGTTTGGCACTTTTCCCAAAATAGTTTTTATCCGAGGCACTGGAGCCATTTCGATCCGGAGGGAAACATTTGATTCGCGTTCAGTCGCGATGCATTGCGGGACCTCCAGCGGGGCTTGCTACCCGGGCTGATAGGGCGCGCCGTAATGCTTGAGATATATCCTGTATGGCTCTGCCAGTGACTTCATATAGATAAGAGTTGGCTTGCTTTACTTTGGTTGGTTTGTGCATCGTGTAGGCGCGGCCACCTTGCCTCGGCAAGAGTGTGCACTCGAGAGTAGGATATAAACTTTGGTTGAGAATGGATATTGAGGCGAGACTGATGGTTCGATATGTCATCGTGCAAGCGATGACATTGAGTTAGACGGGTCGAATATATATAAACTGCTTGTCGTTTGGTTTGAGAATGAATGCTTACATGCTTAAACTGCTTTACTGCTTTCCTTAACATGTCATCCATATGCCATAAAACGAATCTAGGATTCAACTAGAAAGATCACCATTTAACTGTGTGCATTCACTATTTTACTTAGTGTCGGCTTAGACGAGTGGGTTACCCCGCTCACCAGTATGGTTGTGTACTAACCCACGTTTGTGGACAATATTTCAGGTACACAGGCGTAGTGGCGCTGCTTGGATATACGGGACAAGATGTATGAACTGTAAGTACCTTTGTAGGCTAGAGAAAAGAGCAAGAGCATTTCATCGTCTTCGTGGCATCGCCTTTGTGGCATTGCCTCGTGGCATTTTATTTGGACCCTATCGTGAGCTTCGCTGCGTATTACTCTGATGTGTGCTTGGTACACAATACTTGACTTCCGCTGCAACTTGGTTGATTCAATGATAACATTTGGTGTTTGACAACATCGCCTTGTACGAGCGCAACTCCAGGCTCGTACGGCATCACGTCCCGATTAGAACGATTGTCCCGCGGGAGAGCTGCAACGTGGTGATTCACGTTCAGCGGGGAATGTCGAGCTTGCGGGAGATTGGGGCGTGACACGAAGGGTCCATAATAATCTACTCGAGGCATAGCGGGGTCTTCTTGTACGAAGCAAAGGTAGCATGCGAGGGTCCAATTATAAGCCAAGTTTCATTTCCATGTTCTAACATAAGTAATACAAGATAGGATTATTTTCTTAGCGGAGTGTGTTATATTCTTTATTAGCATGCAAGGGGTGATTCACCTAGCGACTAAATACATCTTCCATATTTTAAGTGTGATGGATAAGTAAAGATAATTTTATTGTAGCCCCCCACCTTAGCGATAATTTGCCTCGGTCGAGCGATACTTCGAGCGAACCTTTGAAAGTCTAATTCTGAACTCCTGAAGGGCTAAGTCCAAAATACTTTGCCTTAAAGGAATTATCTCGTTGAGCAAAGCGAGTCAGGTCTTTGCACTTGCGCCGTTTGAATCGGCTGTCCGCTTGAGCGGAATGGGTTGCTACATTATACACCACTCAAAAAAAGTCTCGTCCTCGAGACTTCCTGAGCGCAAATCTTTCTATCGCGCTATCAAATATATCTCAAGCATAGAAATCGGTACCACTAGATCTGTTCAAACATAATTTTTTACTCGTTCCTTATATCGTATCACGTGTATACTGGGTCGGTCTTATTGAATGACTTTATCATTCAATCCAAGCTCTGACTCGGTCTTTACTGTGTCTTAGCGCGGAACATATATCGCTTAATGCGGGGTACAATATGATTCATCTTGAATGACGATCTAAGGTTGAGGCAAACTTATCCAAATTGTTATACCCGTTCATGCGAATCTAACATATTTACTTGCACTAGCATTCGAGATCAGCATATCGCGAGTCTGGATAGTGCACATATTCAAAGTGTCCCTCAAACATATGCATGTCAACCAACTTAGCGATAACGAAGTCTTTACACTCGAGTTCAATATATCACTGGGTCTTGGATCGTACACACGTTTAAGGTGTCCCTCAAACATATGCATTCAACAAATTTTAGAGATAGTAAAATCGGACAAGCTAATTGCAAAAATCTCAAGGGTTCTCGTCTTATGAATCACGATAACACTTCCAACAGGGTCAAAATAAGATCCAAGTCATTTCTAATCCGACTCAAATCAGTCATTGTAATACCATTAAGCACGATCTATCCGATCAATCCATGTCCTATCGTACATTTTGTTTGTGTCAAATATACCATACACTTACCGTTCTAAGTCTAACACTAAGTCTTGTTGCCCCAGTTCTATGACTTGTTCAAGCAATATGCTAAAGTCAGTCACACAAGTTCTTTCACTCGGCATAGAGTCATCTGCCTAATTACTAGGTCAGCTCACAAAGTCATATGTACAAGTTCAAGCACACGTTTCATCATACAAATTCGTCGTACGATGCTCGCCCCAATTCCTAAGTCAAACCATTGTTCATTTGCACAAAATATTCTACCCAAGCTCATTTTACTCAGATTTTTAAATATCGAGTACAGATCATCCTACACACATTAACACGTTCGTTGTACAGGGTCCAATTTGTCAAATCTATGATATATCCAAGTTGCAGGAAAAGCCTAACAATTCACATTGTCTATCTTCTTCAAACATATTTGATAGAATCCATATATCCATTCTAAGTCTATACCACCAAGCTATGATTCAATTCTAAATCTTTGATCTCAGTCATAACTCTAAGTTGTCCAACAAGATTTATGTATCCGTTCACGAAACTATCAAGTATGACTTACTCCAGGTTCTAGACTAACTTATCCTTGAAATACTTTTAATTCACTTGCATTCCCAAATTTGTCTTATCATATTGATCCACAAGTCAAGACGATCCATCAGTTGTTACGCTCCGGTCTCCTACAAGTTCGATCATTCTCGCTGGACGTGAGATCACCATACAACGCTTCCGCTTGATAATCGTCCTAATCCGGACGTGACACATGTACGAGAATAGAGTTACGCTTGCACAAGACAAAAACTTCGAATATTATGGTTATCATCGAAACGATCGAGACACCTTATTATTTTACTTTGCTACATCTAAGTTATATATGTTTATCCACCAAGTTATGTTCGTTCATGCCGTGATTATAATTCGTCTAGCCAATCATCTAACTTCAAGGTTACCGTTTGATAAATCCATAGTCTTACTTCTATCATTCCTCAAACAACTAAGTTTTAAATATTTAAGCCAAAGTCTATTCACTTTTGATACGTTCCTTTCATTGAGTTCGTTTGAAATCATCGAGCATGTTCCCGTGAGTACGATCATCCCCGCCGGACGTAAAATTATCACGTTGGCGCTCCCGCAGGATAATTGTTTTGGCTGTGACTGATTGTCGAGAGTTATCTTTCAAACTAGATTCAAGATCATTCTTCCAAACTTCAGATCAAATCCGTTATCGCTTTTCTTTCATCGAACCACAATATTTCTTTCTCAGGCTTACTTCTATCGAGCGATATCCTACTCCAGTTTAATCCGTTTATTCAATTTGAAATCGCTCGTACGATCCATCAAGTTTCTACCAAGTTTTCTTGACCAAGATATTGATTTCCATTTTCTTGAATCCCTATTCGATATAAGCCTTATCACTTATTTAAGACATTCTCAAATCGTTCAAACCAACTATCGTATGAGACCTATGAACTCGCTTGAACATTTTTAAAATAATTCATACACCACTAAGGAATCAAGTTATCCAATTAAATCCTCAATCGTGTTTATCGCTACCGTATTCACTAAGTCGTTCCTTAGAATTCCTGCATGATACCTAGCATCGCCTGGTAAATCTTAGTCTCGTATATATTCCTGTTGATAATCATCTAAGTAAACCATATCTGATTTGTATCCGCCGACACGAAATATCGTCCAAGCTATTTTTCATAATTCAAGCACAATCCTATATTCGCCTTAGCAATAAACTGATAATGTTTCTATCGTTTGTCATTCTAAGTCTGACTAATCCCTATCTGAATGATATCCTAAATCTCACTTGCAAACTAACTCTCACTAAAGGGTCTTTGTCATGCCCCAGTCTTAAAATACGTAGGACTAGGAACACGTAAGCTTTCCAGCTGTATGTATATGGCAACTCCAATATATGGATACCATGATACACACGTACGCTGTAATATGAATATAAACTCACATGTGGTATAAATATAGTGTCGCAAGTCACAGATATACTAATCTCATCCACACAACAGTCACAAAACGGAATATAACTAAACTAGAATAAAGAGTCTGAATAATCCATAACTAATAGTCGGGTGGAGACAAATCCACTACCAATGACTATATCAATACTAAAATGAGGGAGAAGGGTAAATCTACAATATAAATAAGATGATGATAGAAGTGTATCAGCGAAGCGATCCATCGCTAGAGATAATCACTGATGCTTAGAAGGTATGACCTCCTCGGAAAAGATAAGTAGTAAGTCCTGATCCGTGCTCCTGCGAATAGTCATGAACATCTACACCTGGAAAGGGACCAGGTCCTCAGAGGAACGTAATAAGATACATAGAAGCATGCCAATTTGAATACAGTAAACATGCATAATATTTGAAAATAAATAAGTACGCTGTACAAGATAATCTATATGAATGCAAATGAGGACAACTTTTTGACGTATGGGCAAGGGTAGGCTACTCGATCTAAGCCTTACAACTCACACACACGTCTAGAACATCATCAGCCGACATACCTCGGGGGTAGCGACCCTAGTGACTCCATCAATCGAAATACCTCCGGGATAGCGACCATCGGACACGACCACCATAGTGCGTGCTAGTTACGATGGTTTACCAGAGTGGTTAAAGCCCATACGCCTACTGATTGTCCTCTCATGATACTAAGTGTCAAGTGTGTGTCAACATACATATAATAGATAGTAATGACTGAAAGAAAACACACATGCAATGCTTATACAGAAATGCAATGAATATACAAAAATATAAATAGCATGCAAAAGTACTGTAAGCAATTTGGCAAGGTATCTTGCCTGGTCTGAAAAGGATGAAGTCCTAACTCAAGGCGTCGTCCGATCTACCCGTCACATAAATTAAACAAGTTAGGTTACAAAAGTGGGTAAATATGTTCCTCCATTTAATCTATTTTAATTTTGAATAAAATAACCTAAAATAGTGTTTTAATCTTATTATAATCTGATTTTATTGGTAAGCTCTAATTTTTGGTCCAAAGAAAGTCAACTTTAAGGATTTGTGATCCGTGGCATGCAAATCGAGGCAATCCGTTGACCAAAAAGTCAACCGACTCAAATCTTGGATTTGTGTGTGGAATTATATATATTTTAATGCTACATGAACACTGGAATCGATAATTTCATAAAATCACAAGTCGGTAAAGAGTTATAGCCACAAGGGCGCACAAATGACAGTTTTTAGTGGTTTTCTATTTACGTCTATGTTGCACAAATTACAGTAGATTAAATTTACATACTAAATTTTTTTTAAAATAATTTTATGAAATTTTATCATTTCAGATTTTTGAAACTTCAAACGGCTCGTAATTCCGAGTTCGGGATCTCCCGTAATCTCAAAAACACCAAAATGCGTCTGATTTCGGACAACTGACACTTTTAGAATTTTCTGGAAAAATAGGTTTATAAATTATTAAAATAATTTATATAATAAAAAAACTAACCTTGATATAGTTCTAACAAAAAAATTGGAGCGCGTTTGTAGTCCGGAGCTAGGAGATATCGTCTTTTTAATTCGTCATAACCAGTAGAAAATGAGGCTGAATTTATGACGAAATTTGACTATTTTTGGACGAAAAAGAGAGAAATTTGGGGAAGAAAAATATGAAGGATGAGGTATTTATAATGGTGGACACTACTTAATTAAATACAACTAGGATTGGTTAATTTGGATATGATTATGATGAATTTAAATAAGGATAGGATATGCATGAAGTTGTTTTCCTAGTAGGTTCAGAATTTGAATTAATTTAAAATAGAGTTTGAATTTATCTCAATAATTTATAATCTTAAATATAATTAAATATAATACAAATAATTTATAAAATCTTATTAATATCTATTAACACTAAATTAGCATCTATCTAATATTAAGACTATATATATCCAAATAAATCCTAAATAATTTTAAAAATCTAAATAAATTTCTTAAAATTCTAAATAAATTACAGAAAAATATAATTAAATATTTTAAACTAAAATAAATATTTTGAAGGAACAACATGCAAGTATAGTCGTATAGTAAGTAAATCACAGAAGTCCTAGAAATTTATGTTTTCTAAGTTTTAATTACCAAAAATTCTAGAAAAATCTCCAAAAATATAAAATAACCTAAAATAATTCTAAATAAATATTTATATAAGTAAATATATCAAGAAATTTATTTTCTAATTAACTAAGAGAATACTCTAAAGAAATTAAATATCTATAATAAATATAATAATATAAAATATACACAAAATATCTATTTTTGGTGAGGGGGTTTACAATATACCCAACTTACAAAAATTTTGTCCTCGAAATTGACACTAACCCATATTCATAATAATCACTATAGCTATTACACTACATAGCTATCTAGCAGTGCTTCCTAAAAGTCATGGTCTGTCATTCTAACACTTCTCATTTATTGTCCATACACTATCCTATTATCCTCTGACTCGTCTACACTACCCAACTTACAAAAGTTCTACTAGTAGTCACAGTCTCTTGAGGCTATTGTCTAGGTTGTAAGACGAATATATTTATTGGGTCGAGAATCTTGGGGTACTTGTCTTGAATCTCACAACCATAATTTTTTTTGTAACCGTCAAGTATCGTAGTCTAATACTGCCATGCCACCTGACCAATATGTCTACAAATACTTCGACTACTTTACTACAACGGTCTAGCTGCAGCTGTCGCTACTTTGTCAGCGATTTGTCATAGTTGTTAGTTCGTAACAAGTGCCTTCAATTCTTTACTAGGCATAGTCTAAGTTTTTGGGCAACAGTTAAAATCTTGACTAACTTATAAAACTATTAACAGTATAAAGTAGTTCAAACAGTATAACAAATTCCTATTAGCCTAAGGGATGCTATACATGGTTTTTAAAATAATAAGAGGATACAAATATTGCTATAGGTCATATACATAAGGGTTATTATTAAGAACTCATCCTTTAGTTATTAATCATCTACTAAACCATTTACGTTTTAACTAACAAAACTAAGGATGGGGTCGAAGTAGACCAATAATTCATGTGGGCACGAAAAAGACGTAACTACGATAGGGAGAATTAAGCACGAGATAATGAATGGATAGAGAAGAGAAGATGAGCCACCCAAGGGGGCGAGATGGTGATAGAAAAAAAATACTACTACTGCTACTCGCATCATCTATTAGCATCGCGTGTGTGCCATCTGGGTAAAATATCAGTATATCCTCATAACTGCTAAACCAACACCTATATAATTCTACGTCTACTATGCACCTAAGATCTCGTGTCATAAAGGGGGTCATGAGTATGCAATGACACATATAACTAAGGTCGTACCTGTATCTATGGCTTCCTGTGGCCGCACTCTCTTGTTTGTCATCATGAGTGCTTGGCCTATGGGGTATATCTAGTACTATTCATGTATCAAACTTATACTAAGCACGAACGTTCGTCTTTCCGAAATAGGGGAAGACAGAAAACAACAATAAAGAGTTCAAGGAGGAGGTGATATAATACAAGTACGGGATTCGAAGGGATTAAAGAATTTTGAAAGGGAGTTGCCAAGGCAGTTGTGGATTGAAATCTTATTTTGGTAAATTTCTATATGCATGTTCATATCAGAACAGTTATGTACCTGACATGATATGCTCTGACCAGTCTAGAGGGCAAGTATATTCGTCTAACAAGTTGAGTCAACTATATCTCAATCCACATAAAGTAGTGATACAAAGAGCGAACCAAGTGCACTACGGTTGATCAGACCATAATACACCGATTCTGATTTAGACAATGTATTAGTGTGGGCCCCCAATAATACATATGTAATGAACAAGCTTAATAAAAGAATAAGCTTGCAAAACTAGGCTATAATAGCAGCATAAGTCGAGGTAGTAAAAATATAAGTACGCTTGATTATGATGGAGGAAGGTACTGAATAATCTAAGTTCACCAAGAAAAGAAGATCGGTGTTGTGCCTCTACAATTGCCATACTAATTTCTTGTCTAAGTCTAAAGTCAACCAAATGGGTGTATGGGCCTCTAAGTTCTACAGTCCAGAATAACACTAAAGTTCTATAGTCTGGATAAACACTATCTTTTTATGCAAGTCTATAGCTGGTGTCATTCAATTATACTTCATTAATGGGGCAATAGGACTATATGTTACTAGGTTATGAGACATACTATCCAACTTACAATAATTTAACTAATAGTATTATTGAATACTAGAGGGTATATACCTAGTATAAGTCATCTTCCTAACCTCTATCAAGCATGAGAGAAGATCGACGTTGAGAAGGGATCAAGAAAGATGCAATGCAAGCAATCAAATGAGAATGCGAAACAAAATCAAGGGAGGTGATAAATAAGTGGATGAGATCCTATATTCTAATCCTATGCGCAGGCTTGCTCGGTACAGTGACGTAACCGAGACAATATGCTCTCGACCTGCATGGGCCACCACAAAAATATGTCACGCCCCAGTCTCAAAATACGTAGGACTAGGAACACGTAAGCATGCCAACCGTATGTATATAGCAACTCCAATATATGGATACCATGATACACACGTATGCTGTAATATGAATATAAACTCACATGTGGTATAAATATAGTGTTGCAAGTCACAGATATACTAATCTCATCCACACAACAGTCACAAAAAGGAATATAACTAAACTAGAATAAAGAGTCTGAATAATCCATAACTAATAGTCGGGTGGAGACAAATCCACTACCAATGACTATATCAATACTAAAATGAGGGAGAAGGATAAATCTACAATATAAATAAGATGATGATAGAAGTGTATCAGCGAAGCGATCCATAGCTAGAGATAATCACTAATGCTTAGAAGGTATGACCTCCTCAAAAAAGATAAGTAGTAAGTCCTGATCCATGATCCTGTGAATAGTCATAAACATCTACACCTGGAAAGGGATTAGGTCCTCAGAGGGACGTAACAAGATATATAGAAGCATGCCAATTTAAATACAATAAACATGCATAATGTTTAAAAATAAATAAGTACGCTGTACAAGATAATCTATATGAATGCAAATGAGGACAACTTTTTGACGTATGGGTAAAGGTAGGCTACTCAATCTAAGCCTCACAACTCACACACACGTCTAGAACATCATCAGCCGATATACCTCGGGGGTAGCGACCCTCGTGACTCCATCAATCGACATACCTCGGAGATAGCGACCATCGGACACGAACACCATAGTGCGTGCTAGTTACGACAGTTTACCAGAGTGGTTAAAGCCCATACGCCTACTGATTGTCCTCTCATGATACTAAGTATCAAGTGTGTGTCAATATACATATAATAGATAGTAATGACTGAAAGAAAACACACATGCAATGCTTATACAGAAATGCAATGAATATACAAAAATATAAATAGCATGCAAAAGTACTGTAAGCAATTTGGCAAGGTATCTTGCCTGGTCTGAAAAGGATGAAGTCCTAACTCAAGGCGTCGTCCGATCTACCCGTCACATAAATTAAACAAGTTAGGTTACAAAAGTGGGTAAATATGTTCCTCCATTTAATCTATTTTAATTTTGAATAAAATAATATAAAATAGTATTTTAATCTTATTATAATCTAATTTTATTGTTAAGCTCTAATTTTTGGTCCAAAGAAAGTCAACTTTAAGGATTTGTGATCCGTGACACGCAAATCGAGGCAATCCGTTGACCAAAAAGTCAACCAACTCAAATCCTGGATTTGTGTGTGGAATCCTATATATTTCAATGCTATATGAACACTGAAATCGACAATTTCATAAAATCACAAGTCGGTAAAGAGTTATGGCCACAAGGGCGCACAAATGACAGTTTTTAGTGGTTTCCTATTTACGTCTACGTTGCACAAATTATAGTAGATTAAATTTACATATTAATTTTTTTTTAAATAATTTTATGAAATTTTATCATGTTAGATTTTCGAAACTTCAAACGGCTCGTAATTCCGAGTTCGGGATCTCCCGTAATCTCAAAAACACCAAAATGCGTCTGATTTCGGACAACTGACACTTTTAAAATTTTCTGGAAAAATAGGTTTATAAATTATTAAAATAATTTATATAATAAAAAAATTAACCTTGATATAGTTCTAACAAAAAAAACTGGAGTGCGTTTGGAGTCCGGAGCTAGGAGATATCGTCTTTTTAATTCGTCATAACCAGTAGAAAATGAGGCTGAATTTATGACGAAATTTGACTATTTATGGACGAAAAAGAGAGAAATTTGGGGAAGAAAAATATGAAGGATGAGGTATTTATAATGATGGATACTACTTAATTAAATACGACTAGGATTGGTTAATTTGGATATGATTATGATGAATTTAAATAAGGATAGGATATGCATGAAGTTGTTTTCCTAGTAGGTTCAGGATTTAAATTAATTTAAAATAGAGTTTGAATTTATCTCAATAATTTATAATCTTAAATATAATTAAAGATAATACAAATAATTTATAAAATCTTATTAATATCTATTAACACTAAATTAGCATCTATCTAATATTAAGACTATATATATCCAAATAAATCCTAAATAATTTTAAAAATCTAAATAAATTTCTTAAAATTCTAAATAAATTACAGAAAAATATAATTAAATATTTTAAACTAAAATAAATATTTTGAAGGAACAACATGCAAGTATAGTCGTATAGTAAGTAAATCACAGAAGTCCTAGAAATTTATGTTTCCTAAGTTTTAATTACCAAAAATTCTAGAAAAATCTCCAAAAATCTAAAATAACCTAAAATAATTCTAAATAAATATTTATATAAGTAAATATATCAAGAAATTTATTTTCTAATTAACTAAGAGAATACTCTAAAGAAATTAAATATCTATAATAAATATAATAATATAAAATACACACAAAATATCTATTTTTGGTGAGGGGGTTTACAGTCTTGGCGCGCGATACTCAAAACAATTTAGCCGAATGGATGTGTGCATAGCTAACTGTATGAACGATATTCTATCATATGTACTAACCAGCTTGGAAATTATGTATAGGTATTCGAGTTCGCACATAACTTGTAATTTTAGTACAAGTCTATTCCCATAAAGTCTAACACAGGTCGGAACAAGGTTATCGCATAACTATCCAATTCAAGCAATCATACTCAATCACATACAACTTTTAAAAGTATTTAGACTCAAAGTATAGAACATTTTATTGGGACATTGAGGGAGAGCGTATGTACATAACCCGCGAACAAGATTTCAAAACTGAGAAAATCGATAAGTCAAAGGCGTAAGCCATTCTCTGATACCAATATGTCACACCCCGATCTCCCGCAGGTAATCGACCATCCCCGCAAGGCACGAATTACCGCACCAGTGCTCCCGCTAGACGATCTTTCCTATCTTGACGTGATGCCGCACGAGCACAAGCTGCGTCCATGCAAGGCCATGATCCAAACATGCGATAAAATGCCTAAGCCACAGAGTCACACAGATAGTCCGAGTACAGCAGAATAAGAACGAACAGGCGATTGGTAACAAGTTTACTGAGTCGTCAATAGAGGAAGCATTTAATAACATAAGTATAAAAGTAAAACAAGCTCTTTATTCATATTGAACAAGTATTACAAGCGGCGCTAGGCTGAGATTATAAGTCGTTCAAGTCCTTTCTCTCGAAACAGTAAAAGCGTGCCAAGTGGCTACATTTATGGAATGATACATAGATGATGTTCTATCATTATGTCGTGTATATGTGCTTCAATTCCGGACATAATGCTCCAAGGCTCCAGAGCGAAGTCCATGCCTTAGCACGCACAAATTAGGTTTTCACACCGAACGTGATTCTCTTGCATCCTGCAAGCAATCTGGTGGATTATCAGTACATAAATATACTGGTGGGGAGGATTCTTGCCCGCTCGATAAATCCAAACACTAAATAAAGGTTCCGTGCACCATCTATTAAGTTATCTTTCTAGTCTTGCCTTAGGATCAGTTTCATGGCATAATGAAAAGTATATCTCGTGTGGCAGTGCGTCGTACGATATATGAGTAATATGGCAAGACTTACCAACTTACCATTCATCCTTTCCTGTCCAAGAAAACACATGTGTCATTAGCGGGATTCTGATTCTTGTGCACGAGCTACGTGGATTACTCAGGTGTTCAATATGTACATATGTCTTATATTTTTAATCGTTCAGGTATTTTAGATTACAGGATGCGATGCAATGACTCGCACGCGGATTGCCGCTAAGCTAGGATGACTTAGTATATATGAACATGAGGTTACTGGTACGATGCCATAGAGAATGGTGTAGTCTCATGACGGAATGATATGCAAGTAAGAATATGAGGTATTGCACACATCTCGCCCGAGGCAGACGACTACAGTCAGGAGGTTCCGACCTGTTGGATCGGCCCCGGTGTCCCGTAGACCGTCCGCGGAACGAGATCCGAAGATCTTCCTTGTGCACCAAGTTGTCCGTGACCATGCAAGTCTCTAATCTTCTAGGCCTCTGGTCAGGTACATGAACATGTCAGGATATATCAGGTACAAGTTCGAGTCAGGATCTTGTCAGGTACAGGTTCAAGTTCAAGGCAAGATATTTTACAATATATATCGACTCCCCAAGCCATTTAATTCAGTACGGGACGGGTATTGCTCCATGAGCTTTGATTCTTGGATTATTGACATGGTTCAAATCTCCTGGTTCGGGAACTGTCTTGGCGACCTAACGGTCCCAAATACTTTCAGGTTCATACTTGCACGGAACGACTATTCTCCTTCCAGGGAACTTAGATGAATGCAAGACAAGGTAGGGTTACCGGGGTCGGGCATAAATTTATGTGACAAGTATTGTAACGAGGCAACGAATACAAGTTACAATATCAGCAGACAAGCATGTATTTATATTAAACATAAGCATTTACGTTGGCACGGTCTAAGGGGTTGTGCGAGGAGTGTAGCCGTACATGGACATATCAAGCGACGTAATTCTTAAGGCGAGCAGTATAAACGAGTGAAGCAGTACACTATGAAGGATCCATAATGATATACTCGAGGCATAGCGGGGTCTACTTGCATGAAGCACAGGTAGCATGCAAAGGTCCAATTATAAGCCAAGTTTTAGTTCCATGTTCTAACACAAGCAATACAAGATATGATTATTTCCTTAGCTAGGTGCATTGTATTCTCTATTTACATGCAAGGGGTGATTCACCTAGCGACTAAGATGCATCATCCATATTTTACGTGTGTTGGCTAAGCAAAGACAAGTTCATCGTAGCCACCCACCTTAGCGATGATTCGCCTCGGTCGAGCGATACTTCGAGCGAGCTTTTGAAAGTCTAAGTCTGAACTCCTGAAGGGCCATGTCCGGAATCCTTTGCCTCAAATGAGTCATTTTAATGAGCAAAGCGGGTCGGGTCATTGTACTTGTGCCATTTGAATCGGCTCTCCACTTTAGCGGAATGGGTCATTACAACTAAGAGGCTAGTGACCTCATGCTATTGTGGCTGACACCATATGAGGTAGTAAACCTCGGCTATGAGCCATGTCACAGTGGCATAGAACCGCACGGAAGAACCATGCTTCATGCTGGAATATTTTAAATTCTCTTAAATAAGGAACTCACCTAAGTGTATGGACAGAGATACAGGTCGTCTCTTGAGGATAAACTTGTAGACACCCAAGATACATACACCGAAACCAAGTCAACACATGGCCTTTAATATACGATCGGAGGCACATCTGATGTCATTATGCGAGTGGGAAGAACAACAGCTATGGTTCAGAATTCAATGCATAGTCCACTCTTGTATCGTACTGTTGTTTGACCCATGCGGAAAGATGCAAGTTGTGGGCGACATATATCGTAATGCATGATGGGTAGTCACTGTGAGGAATGCTCGACCATATATTATGATATATGCGGGGGATTGTTGGTATTTTTTTACTTTGCTTTGGAAGTTTTAGTCCCATATTGGAAAACCACCAATGTGTATATCTTAATATATAACTTTGCTTAGTATTTGTATATGCACATGGGGTGGTGGAGCATGTGGGTTGACTTTCCTAGAGGGATTAAGTGTGAACCCCATTATGACAATCTTTATTTTGTCACCATCTTTGGAAAGTTTTTCTTATGGAGACTCAGACTCGGACTCATGATCAAGGGCGCAAAGTGGCGCTTTGTTGGCGCATTTTGCATTTAGCACGTCAGCATTGTCGCATGGCGCTCATGCACTCCTTTTATGCGCGAGTTACATTCACGATTGCTTGCTCGGATGCATACTTCGTGGAGCCATGCGACCTGGAGCGCATGCGACCAGGGGTCATTCGGACATGAGCTTATGCGGCCAGGGGCCATGAGGTCAGGTGCCCATGCGGTTAGGTGCGCATGCGGCCAGGGGCCATGCGGTCAGGTGCGCATGCTGCCAGGGGCCATCCGGTCAGGGGCGCATACGACCTGGAGCTACGCGGCCAGGCGCTATGCGGCCAACAAGTTTGCTTGAACGAGTCAAGTGTGGAGGGGACATGGACTGCTGTTGGCGGCTCGGTACGGCGTTGTCTGCTATGTGCATTACATCGGGCAGGCGGCGCAGGAGGCTCGTGGCTCTCTGTATCACGATGCTGCAGCTTTCGGCGCCTGACGGCGCTGTCTGCTCAGTGCAGTACAACGGTGCAATCGACTTTTAGGGTCTAATTTTTTTCTCAAGCCGCATGGAAGTTGAAATCCTCTTTAAATAGAGGCTCTCCTCTTTCATTTAGGTGTTGGAAAAAAATTTGAGAAAGATAGAAAAATCGAGAACACTATCAGGACCTGCAGCAGTTTTTAGCATCCTTTCAAAGGAATCTTCCGAGTGATCTGAAGGTGACCAAGAGCATTCTAGAAGTTATCGTGTGAACTTGCTGGACCCTGGAGGCAGATCGTTGTATATTGGGAATCTTGCCTTGAGCTCTGGTAGTTTTGATCACCCCAATAAGAGTTTCCTTCTTTGTATTTCTGTTCTTGTTTCGGTTTTTCCCGGTGTAGCGTCTGCGAACGTAAAGAGAAGATGATTTTCTGATTCTTGTTGTATTCGCATTTTCTTTGGGTTGTCAGTTTGTAACATGTTCCTTGTTTAGTGCTTCTGTGGGATTGTGTGTCATTGAAGAGGAACTCTTGTGTGAATCTCAGTACACCATTTTTTCTTCTGGAGTTTGTAGAGACAAACTCTTGTGTGAGTCTCTACTTTGTGGCTACCTCTTCTTCTTTGATCTTACTTCGGGACTAACACAAAGTGTTGCATACTTGGAAACTGGTTCCATTGAAGGGCCATCTGAGTTGCCCAAGGTCATCATCAGACTAATGTCATCTTGAATGATCATAGGCATGGGCAACCAAAGAAGATTCAAGCTATAGTTATAGTTAACCCCATGTGGGTGGCACAAAGAAGATTCAAGCGTGAAAGTCAGGAGAAGAGGAACTTGAAGAAAAAATGTTGACGACTCGCCCTCCCAATTTTAGGAATCACTAAAGGGAATCTTGTCGCCGAGTATTTTGATTTTATTTAGTTAACTAAGTGTAAGTAAGTGTGTGATTAATTAATAATTATATATGTGTTGTAACTCTGAGTACATTGCCGCTGGTACTTGGATGTAGGATTTGTGACTGGCATTTTCCTTTATTGATGTTAATTACCTATAAAAAATAAAAAATAGAATAAGGTGTTTTCATAAGACTAGATAGGTCATGATGATAAAAGAGGGAGAAGTGGGTAGCAGAGGTCCCGTCCTTCCCCATCAAGCCAGCCTTTCTTCTCTTTAAGGGCACACCCCACCTGGATATTAGGCCTTCCCTCCCAACTTTGTCTATCAACAGTACTCTTTCAATCTCTCCGTAGCTTGTACTCGTAACTTTAATTTTTATGATAATACTGTAGAAGTGCATAAGAGTGTGATATTATAAAATGATACGTTGGATTGGACAATGTTAGTTTCGAAGTCATAACAAAGAAGAATAGGTAGCCACAAAGTATAGACTTACACAAGAGTTCATCTCTATAAACTTCAGAAGAGAAGTTGGTGTACTGAGATTCACACAAGAGTTCTTCTTCAGTGACACACAACCATATAGAAGCACTAAACAAAGAAAATACAAATATAACAAGAATGAGAAAATCGTTCTTCTTTTTACGTTCGCAGACGCTACACCAAGAAGAACGGGAACAATAACAAAAATACAAAGAAGGAAACTCTTGCTGGGGTGATCAAAACCACCAGAGCTCAAGACAAGATTCGCGCTATAGAACGATTTGTCCCCATGATCCAGCAAGTTCACACGAGAAATACTGGAACGCTCTTGGTCACTCTCGGATTACTCGAAAGTTTCTTTTGCAAGGATGTTAAAAACTGCCGCAGGTCCTGCTAGTGTTCTCGGTTTTTCTCTCTTTCTCAATTTTTTTTCCAACACCTAAATGAAATAGGAGAGCCTCTATTTAAAGAGAATTTTAGCTTCCATGCAGCCTGAGAGAAAATCAGGCCGTATGAGCCGCATGCAATGTTGTACTGCACAGATCAGACAGCACCGTCAGGCACCGAAAGCTGCAACCGCTGCAGCCGTGTGGCACAGAGAGCCACGAACCGCCTGCGTCCTGTACTGCACAAAGCAGACTTCGCCGCCTGCGCGTTGTACTGCATAGAGCAGACAGTGCCGCACCGAGCCGCCAACAACAGTCCCTGTCCCCTCCACACTTGACTCACTGAAGCTAACTTGTTGGATGCATAGCTCCAGGCCGCATGCGCCCCTGACCGCATGGGTTCCTGACCGCATGCGCCCCTGACCGCATGTGTCACGTCCCGATCTCCCGCAGGCAAATCGGCCATTCCCGCTAGGCGGGAATCACCCTCGCCAGCGCTCCCGCAGAACGATCGCTTAACCCATCCGGGCGTGATGCCGCACGAGCGTGATCCACGCCCGTGCAAGGCCATGGTTCATTGGCTGGCGGTTAGAGTTCTAAGCCACAGAGTCGCACAGATTATCCGAGTGCAGCGGAGTCATGAACGCATAGGCGATCGGTAACAGGTTCACTGAGTCGACAAATATAGCGAAAGCATTGAAACACAAGTTGAAGTAAAGCAAGCTTTTTTATTGATATAAACTTGTGTTACAGGCGGCGTATAGCCGAGATTACAAGTCGCTCAAGCCTCTCTCTCTGAAACAGTAAAAGTGTGCCAAGTGGCTACAACTGTGGAATGAATGTACAGGCGATGGTCAGGCGATGTTCACAACTTATGTCTTGTATATGTGCTTCAGTCCCGGACGCACCGTTGCTTCAGAGTGTTGTCCACGCCTTAGCACGCACGTTGGAGGCGTCCGCACCGCACGAGGTTCTCCCGCACCCTGCATATCAAACTGGTGGATTATCATTACATTGAATGCACTGGTGGGGAAGCTACTCGCCCGCTCGACAAATCCAAACACGTAATACAGGTTCCGTGCACAACTATTAAGTTATCTTTCTAGTTGCCTTAGGATCAGTTTCATGCAAACATTGAATAGCTTATCGTGTCGGACAGTGCGCCGTGCGATGTTTGAGGAAACACGGCGAGACTTACCAACTTACCATTTCTCCTTCCCTGTCCAAGGCAAACATGATTAATTCAAGCACGGCAAGTATAAACATTCAGGAGGCATAGCATATGCAAACAGGAGGGTTCTTATAACATGATCGTTCAGGTGTTAAGTTATTCATTGATGCTATGCAATGACTCGCACGCGGATAGCCGCTAAGCGAGGATGACTTGTTATCTTTTGTTTCACAGGCAAGCACGCAACAGGTTAAATACACACGATAAACACACGATGCATTGCAAGCCATATTCACACGATAATCACACGAGGCATTGCAAGCATATACACATGATGATCACTGGCTGATGCCATAATGGACTAGTCAAGGACGTGAATAACATGCAACGAGAAAACACGAGGAGCTCATAAAACATGATACGTTGCAAGTTACCCAGTCCGCACACGATTGACTATAAACACGAAGTCTGCCCGGATCGGATCGGTGCCAGTGCCCCAGCACCGTCCGTAGAACTTATATCCTTGTCCACAAGTTGTCCATGATCGAACACGATTGTTAATTTACACACGAGCACACGAGATTCATTTAGCTATTGGATATGCACAGTCTCCTGGGCTGCTGTAAGCCCGCACAGGAGGGAGACTTGCAGGGAGATCCAAATACCTGAATGAGTCTTGCCACTGGAGTATGATTCATTTAGCTATTGGATATGCACAGTCTCCTGGGCTGCTGTAAGCCCGCACAGGAGGGAGACTTGCAGGGAGATCCGAGTACCTGAATGAGTCTTGCCACAGGAACATGATTCTTTTACTTGGCATGATACAGTCCCCTGGATCGGGAACTGCCTTGGTGACCTAACGGTCCCGAATACTTGCGGGTTCATTCAGGCACGGAACGACTACGTAGTAGTCTCCCAAGGTTTGGATGAAAACACGGTAACTATCAAGCAGACAAGCATGCGTTTCTAGGAACATAAGCAGGCACGTTGCTCGGGCCCGAAGGTAGTCCGAGAGATGAAACCGTTAAGGGACTTAGCATGCGAGGGTCTGAATATAAGCAGTATTTCCTTTTTCCATGTTCTAGCAAGCAATATGAGTTAGGATTATTCCCTTAGCTAGGTGCGTTGGATTTATTAGCATGTAGGGGGTGATTCACCTAGCGACTAGCATAAATATTCCAGATTTTATGTGTGCTGGCTAAGCAAAGACAAGTTCACCGTAGCCACCCACCTTAGCGATGATTCGCCTCGGTAGAGCGATACATCTGAGCGAGCCTCTGAAAGTCCAAGCCGGATTCTTGTAGGGACAAGTCTGGATATCCTTTGCTTCTTGATCGAGGCAAAGCGGGTCGGGACAGCTGCACGATTACCGTTTGAGACGGCAGTCCGCTTGAGCGGAACAGGGTGTTACATCCTACCCAACTTAGAAAAAGTCTCGTCCTCGAGACTTACTAAGGACAAGCAGTAATCTAGGGTTGAGTCAATCCTAGACAAGTCGTTTGTACTTGTTTCATTTGGATATTCACTTGCACAAGCTTCGAAATCAGCATATCGCTTAGACTGGATCGTGCGCACCTTCGACATGCATTTCTAGTGTGAACACGTCTACCAGCTCAGTGATAGCAAAATCTTAGCACTCGAGTTTCACCTTTTCTTAAGTCTTGGATGTTGCACTAGTTCAAGGCGTCCCTCGAATGGATGCATTCAACCAAACTTAGGGTTAGTAAAAATCGGACAAGCTACTAGCGATACTCTCAAGGGTTCGCACAGGTTGGCACAAAGGCCACTCACAGCATACAACCAGACAAGCAAGCATATCATTTAAAACGTATTTTGAAAGTATTTAGACTTATTGTTGGAACATCTCATCGAGGCATTGAGAGAGAGCGCGCACATAACCCACGAACGAGCTTTCGAAACAGAGATATCGAATCGAAGTCCAAAGACGTAGAAGCCAGGCTCTGATACTAACCTGTCACGCCCCGATCTCCCGCAGGCAAATCGGCCGTTCCCGCTAGGCGAGAATCACCCTCGCCAGCGCTCCCACGGAACGATCGCTTAACCCATCCGGACGTGATACCGCACGAGCGTGATCCACGCCCGTGCAAGGCCATGGTTCATTGGCTGGCGGTTAGAGTTCTAAGCCACAGAGTCGCATAAATTGTCCGAGTGCAGCGGAGTCATGAACGCATAGGCGATCGGTAACAGGTTCACTGAGTCGACAAATATAGTGGAAGCATTGAAACACAAGTTGAAGTAAAGCAAGCTCTTTTATTGATATAAACTTGTGTTACAGGCGGCGTATAGCCGAGATTACAAGTCGCTCAAGCCTCTCTCTCTGAAACAGTAAAAGTATGCCAAGTGGCTACAACTGTGGAATGAATGTACAGGCGATGGTCAGACGATGTTCACAACTTATGTCTTGTATATGTGCTTCAGTCCCGGACGTACCGTTGCTTCGGAGTGTTGTCCACGCCTTAGCACGCACGTTGGAGGCGTCCGCACCGCACGAGGTTCTCCCGCACCCTGTATATCAAACTGGTGGATTATCATTACATTGAATGCACTGGTGGGGAAGCTACTCGCCCGCTCGACAAATCTAAACACGTAATACAGGTTCCGTGCACAACTATTAAGTTATCTTTCTAGTTGCCTTAGGATCAGTTTCATGCAAACATTGAATAGCTTATCGTGTCGGGCAGTGCGCCGTGCGATGTTTGAGGAAACACGACGAGACTTACCAACTTACCATTTCTCCTTCCCTGTCCAAGGCAAATATGATTAATTCAAGCACGACAAGTATAAACATTCAGGAGGCATAGCATATGCAAACAAGAGGGTTCTTATAACATGATCGTTCAGGTGTTAAGTTATTCATTGATGCTATACAATGACTCGCACGCGGATAGCCGCTAAGCGAGGATGACTTGTTATCTTTTGTTTCACAGGCAAGCACGCAACAGGTTAAATACACACGATAAACACACGATGCATTGCAAGCCATATTCACACGATAATCATACGAGGCATTGCAAGCATATACACACGATGATCACTGGCTGATGTCATAATGGACTAGTCAAGGACGTGAATAACATGCAACGAGAAAACACGAAGAGCTCATAAAACACGATACGTTGCAAGTTACCCAGTCCGCACACGATTGACTATAAACACGAAGTCTGCCCGGATCGGATCGGTGCCAGTGCCCCAGCACCGTCCGCAGAACTTATATCCTTGTGCACAAGTTGTCCATGATCGAACACGATTGTTAATTTACACACGAGCACACGAGATTCATTTAGCTATTGGATATGCACAGTCTCCTGGGCTACTGTAAGCCCGCACAGGAGGGAGACTTGCAGGGAGATCCAAATACCTGAATGAGTCTTGCCACTGGAGTATGATTCATTTAGCTATTGGATATGCACAGTCTCCTGGGCTGCTGTAAGCCCGTACAGGAGGGAGACTTGCAGGGAGATCCGAATACCTGAATGAGTCTTGCCACAGGAACATGATTCTTTTACTTGGCATGATACAGTCCCCTGGATCGGGAACTACCTTGGTGACCTAACGGTCCCGAATACTTGCGGGTTTATTCAGGCACGGAACGACTACGTAGTAGTCTCCCGAGGTTTGGATGAAAATACGGTAACTATCAAGCAGACAAGCATGCGTTTCTAGGAACATAAGCAGGCACGTTGCTCGGGCCCGAAGGTAGTCCGAAAGATGAAACCGTTAAGGGACTTAGCATGCGAGGGTCTGAATATAAGCAGTATTTCCTTTTTCCATGTTCTAGCAAGCAATATGAGTTGGGATTATTCCCTTAGCTAGGTGCGTTGGATTTATTAGCATGCAGGGGGTGATTCACCTAGCGACTAGCATAAATATTCCAGATTTTATGTGTTCTGGCTAAGCAAAGACAAGTTCACCGTAGCCACCCACCTTAGCGATGATTCGCCTCGGTAGAGCAATACATCTGAGCGAGCCTCTGAAAGTCCAAGCCGGATTCTTGTAGGGACAAGTCTGGATATCCTTTGCTTCTTGATCGAGGCAAAGCGGGTCGGGACAGCTGCACGATTTCCGTTTGAGACGGCAGTCCGCTTGAGCGGAACAGGGTGTTACAGCATGGCCCCTAGCCGCATGTGCACCTGATCTCATGTACCCTGGCCGCATGAGCTCTAGTCCGCATTGGCACCTATCCGCATGGCCCCTGGCCGTATTCACTCCTGGCCGTATGGCTCCACGAAACACGCGCCCGAACAAGCAATCGTGCATGTAACTCATGCATAAAAGGAGCGCACGAGCGCCATGAGACGATACTGACGTGCTAAGTGCAAAGTACGCTAACAAAGTGCCACTTTGCGTCCTTGAGCTCGAGTCCAAGTCCGAGTCACTAAGCCCCTTTGGGGCTTAGCTCCTAAGGGAAACTTCCCAAAGGTGGTGACAAAATAAAGATTGTCATAATGGTGTTCACACTTAATCCCTCTAGGAAAGTCGACCCACAAGGGCCACCAACCTATATATGTACATATACCAATACTAAGCAAAGCTATATATTGAAATATACACACTGGTGGTTTTTCAATGTGGGACTAAAAATCCTAAAGCAAAGTAAAAAATACCAACAATCCTCCACATATATCATAATATATGGTCGAGCGTTCATCACACAGTGACTACCCATTATCTATTAGGATAGGTGTCGCCCACGACTTGAATTTTCTCGCATGGGTCAAATAACAGTAGGATACAAGAATGGACTATGCCTTGAATTCTGAGCCATAGTTGTTGTTCTTCCCACTCGCATAATGACATCAGCTGTGCCTTCGGTCGCACATTAAAGGCCCTGTGCTGACCTGATTTTGGTGTATATATACAAGTTTACCCTCAAGAGATGACATGTATCTTTGTCCAAACACTTAGGTGAGTTCCTTATTTAAGAGAGTTTAATATATCCTAGCATGAAGCATTGCGCTTCCGTACAGTGCTACGCCACTGTGACATGGATCGTAACTGAGGTTAACTACCTTATGTGGTGTCACCCACAGTAGCATGAGGTCAATAGTCTCTTAGTGTTGTACTACATCCCAACATGAAGCCTTCCACTTCCGTGCGGTGCTACGCCGCTGTGACATGGCTCGCAGCCGAGCTTAACTACCTCATGTGGTGTCACCCACTGTAGCATGAGGTCACCGACCTCTTAGTAGTGCTGTGCTACAACTCTCTATCTTTTCAATATTAGGCTACCTGCCTATTTGCGGTGCTACTGTCGCTGTGACATAGCTTACAGACGAGGCTTTAAATCTTTTATCTCATCATGGTGTCACACCACTGTAGCATGGGATACAAGTCCCTAGTAGTGCTGAACTATACGTGCTTCCTGCAGTGCACGCCAGACATTCACTCTGCCAAGGAACATAATAAGACGTCGAAGCCAACGTTACACTGGAATTGTTCTATAGAACAAATTAGTAGACTACAGTGGTTTCAAGTACATATCCCACATTGTCCATAAGGACTACCTGTAAACACCCTGATTTTTCTAAAATTTTAAAATATATTTTTTCCAATTTTTCTGAAATTTTATGGAAATAAAACTAAGGTATTTTGTGATTAAAAGATTTTTAAAAGCTGTTAATTAATATTAAAATATTATGGAAATAATATTTTATGGTATAAAATGGAAAACCAGACATAGGGTAATTTTCTGTGAATTTATTGGACTCCAAAAATATTTTTAAAGCCCTAAAAACTAATGTAGAAATAAACCCTGACTGAACCCGGTTTAATTTGAATTAAACCAAACCAAACCAACTCAAACCGAACCAAGCCAACCCAGACCTAACGGGTCGGGTCGGGTCGGATCCGAATCAAACCCGACCCGGACCCGAAACCCTAACCGAACCCTAATCCCCCACCGGATTTACTGTTCATCCCTATAAATCCTTGACTTCCGTGCCCGCCGCCGCCGCAAACCCACAGACTCCTCTCTGCCGCAGCGGATGATCCCCTCGCCTGAACCCTACACAGCCGCCGCCTTCTCCTTATTCCACCCGTTCCCCCAATCGTCGACCACCCCTCGACTCCGTCGTCCTCTCCTCCGCTCAGCCGACCAGAACACCCCTCTCCTCCGCCCTAGCCGTTCCGACGAGTTCCACCACCCATCTCCTACCTCTTCCACCACCTCCCGACCACGACTCCGCCATCCCTCCAGCCATCTCCCCTCTATCGCAGAGCCCAGCACCATCACCATCCCCACCATCTCCACTATCACCGCCCTAGCCGAGACCCGACGACCTCCGCTCCTCTCCGCCCAGCCCGCTCGACGTCGCCGACCAGCACCCCGGATGCCTTAGGCTGAGCCGCCCTCCGCCGGCGAGTCCAACCTAGCTGTCTCCGGACACAGCCCTAGCCCGGACACGGATCCTGTATAGATTGGACATGGTGACCAGGACACGAACCAGCATCCCGGATACGAGAATTCTCGGTTCACGGAGCCCTGTTCAGGTAACCCGTTCTCTCTCCTCGTTATTCCGTTTTCCGTTTCGTCAGTTGTGTCGCGTAGACTATATAACCCTCTCGATGTCCGTGCAACCCGCTCGGTGCGTCGCGTCCTGTGATGATCAGAAACCGTGATCCAAAAACAGGAAAACCAACGCCCTATTTTACCCCGGAACTGAGTGCGCCCCGCCAAACGGGAGGACTTGGTAGCACGCGATCTTTACCGAAATGTGTGCGCCGTTGATATAGACGTGCAGAATTTCGCAGAAGTTGATTTGGACGTGCGTACACACCGAAATCAACGCGTATCCGCCGACAACGCCTCGTATCCGTCTATTCTGGAACACGTTGTAACTTTGTGTACACACGTCGAATCGAGATAAAACTTGTGCCATCGGACTCGTAGCAATACGCTGGTCCTGTGATCCAAGTTTGGTTCGAATCTGAGAACGTTGACAAAATCACGTATCGTGGGCCCCACAGGCTCTACTTGACGGGCAATTTTGTGACCGGCTCATCGGAATCCAATTCTGGAAGTTTTATTAGATTCGTATCATCGTTCCTGACTTGTTGACATTAAGTTTGACGAAATTGGAGACCTTTGACCCTAACATATTTTTTGGTGCAAAGCGGCCCACATGTGGACCCCATTTTAACCAAAAACTGTCATTTTTGCCCTTCTGTCCAAATTGGACTTAAGGACAGGCGTTTCTAGCTATTTGATATTTTTTGAGACTGTTGGTGATATTTATTTCAACTTTTGGAGGAGTACCTACAGGATCCACTGATACAGGGACAATTGTTGGTATTCAAACCCCAGGCAATTGTACCTTGCCAAATTCTGCAGTCTTGTTACATATTTTTCTTGATTCATTTATATTGTTGTGCATGCTTAACCTAGGACCGTGTGACTTACTTAGCGACCGATTATTAGTCGGGTGCCAACACCGTACGCGATGTTGTGTATTGTCATCTAGAGATGGACATTCGTGACCCCTTTACATTCTCGTACTTGTCTTATCAAGTACATTAACCCAGGACACTTGATACTATTCATGTGACAGAATCTTTCTGAGATACTCATGGTGATTCTGTATAGGATACAGGATTTGATATTGACATTATATTCATAGATACTATATGACTTGCTACATTAGCTATGATCTTGCGTGCCATGTACATGAGACGTTATGGACATGAGACGTGTGGTTACATTGGGTGGAAGAGACACACAGTGTCACGCCCCAGTCCCAAATACGTAGGACTAGGAACACGTAAGCATGCCAGCCGCATGGATATGGTAACTCCAATATATGAAAACCAAATCCATACGTACGCTGTAATATGAATACAAAATCCACAAGTGGTATAAACATATGTCACAAGGCACAGGGTAAAATCTAAATCTCATCCACCAAAATCATATAGAAATAAATAACCAGTATCTATGAAACTAGATCTCAATAAGAAGTATCTAAGGATGATAGTTGGATGGAAACAAATCCACTACCAACTTGAATATAAGAGCAAATACAATATGAGTACAACACCACAACACAATATAAGAATACCAGCTATCCATCACATATCGTAGAAAAGATATCCTCGGATCATATGTAACCATCCAAATCTGCGCTCCTGCAAATACTCAAGAAAAGATACACCTGGCAGCGGACCAGGTCCTCAGAGGGACATAACAAGATACTTAAACACATGCCAATAAAGTACTGAAATAAATATCCAAAAGGGTTGTCTAACCGTCTAAAGTGAATGCAGTTAAGAACACCTTTCCCCACAAGTGAGCTATCTGGCTGAAAACTGGGATTTGGCATGGTTCTCTTTTGAAGATCCAGGGGCCCAAAGGCACGTCATCTTTTGAACGGCGGAGGCCCGCCAATGTATATATATGGGTCATCACCACCCGTATCTCCAGCGGAGAATCCGGGCGTCACAGAAAAAGTGTAAAGGAGCTCAAATACGGTACTAGTTGTTCTTCCCACCCCATGCTCTAAGCATGTCACATCCATGACACAATAACACCTATAATAACTGCCAAGTCTACTAGCATGCAAAGTTTCTAACAGCAGCTATTCCTAACGCACGGTCCATACGTACAGGAGGCCAGACCTGTCACGCAGTCCGTGATCTATATGAGACTCATACTCGTGTAACCACTGTGTCACGGCCAATGAACCTAATGGTGCTACATGATAATGGGGTAGTCTCATGAACAAGGTCAATGCAATACATAAATAAAAACATATCGCGACGTCACCGTCGCGCGCATTTTATATAACAGTTAAAATATATGAACTAAAGACAGAAAATAAAGATGCATGCAACATATGGAATATAAATAACATTACAATGGCAAGGTATACTTGCCTGGCAAGGAAGCTGCAATGTACCAATAACCTGCTCCAGAAATCGCGCAGAACAATCCAATATCCTATGTATACATAAATATAATATAATAGAATCATTAGTCATTACACTAGCACATACTCAACCACATTTACACTGGAATTATGGGGTATACTAGGGGTAACACTAGTCATCTAACACGATCAATTATGCATTGAATTACGTGGGTGTCGCGTCTTCAAGTACTGTACGAAATCAGTCAGTCAACTGACAGGTGTCTATGCCAGTACGTTAGTGTACGCAAGGCAGACAAATTCACAAGTTCTTAGGGTCAACATGGTCAAGATAAGTATGGGATAGTCCACGATGTCCTAGGGTCATACAGTCTGAATATTTAGTCATAATTATCAATTAACATTTACTTACATATATATTCATATAACTATATAATAATATAACCATTAATTTATTTTAATTTATTTAATTCTGGAATAATTACTCTAAAAATTCTATTTTAATCTTATTATTCTGATTTTTATGTTAATTCCTAAATTTTGTCCAAAGAAACTGAATTTTATCAACTCGAGACTCATGGCACGCAAATCGAGACGATCTGTTGACCAAAAAGTCAACCGATACAAACTCAACTTTCATGCATGATTTCCTGTAGATTTCAGCATCAAAAATATACTGGAATTTACGGCTCGTCTGAATTCAAATTCGTTTGGAAATTATGGCACATACAAATTTTGTATTGTGCACCGATGGTTAAATTCTAATCTAGAAGTTCTACAGAATTAACAGTATGAAATACTTCGAAATAAATTCTGGGAAGAATTTATGTACATGACCTCGACATTAGCTTTCCGAAACTTTAAACGGTTCATGATTCTGATTCCTGGTTCTTCCGGAATCGCAAAAACATCGAAACACGTCTATTTTCGGATATGCTGTGCTCTACGAATTTTCTAGAATTTAATACTAATAATTTAGAAAAACAATTTATATTATCAGAAAGCTAACCTCATTATCGTTCTAACAAAAAAAACTGGAGCGTGTTTGGAGTCCGGAGCTAGGAGATATCGTCTTTTTAATTCGTCATAACTAGTAGAAAATGAGGCTGAATTTATGACGAATTTTAACTATTTTTTTGGACGAAAAATAGAGAAATTTGGGAAAGAAAAATATGAAGGATGAGGTATTTATAATGGTGGACACTACTTAATTAAATACGACTAGGATTGGTTAATTTGGATAGGATTATGATGAATTTAAATAAGGATAGGATATGCATGAAGTTGATTTTCTAGTAGGTTCAGGATTTGAATTAATTTAAAATAGAGTTTGAATTTATCTCAATAATTTATAATCTTAAATATAATTAAAGATAATACAAATAATTTATAAAATCTTATTAATATCTATTAACACTAAATTAGTATCTATCTAATATTAAGACTATATATATCCAAATAAATCCTAAATAATTTTAAAATCTAAATAAAATTTTTAAAATTCTAAATAAATTATAAAAAATATAATTAAATATTTTAAACTAAAATAAATATTTGGTAGGAACGACATGCAAGTATGATCGTATAGTAAATCATAGAAGTCCTAGAAATTTATGTTTTCTAAGTTTTAATTACCAAAAATTCTAGAAAAAAATCTCCAAAAATCTAAAATAACCTAAAATAATTCTAAATGAATATTTATATAAGTAAATATATCAAGAAATTTATTTTCTAATTAAATAAGAGCATATTCTAAATAAATTCATCATATATAATAAATATAATAATATAAAATATACACAAAATACCTATTTTGGGTGAGGGAGTTTACAATCTACCCAACTTAAAATAATTTCGTCCTCGAAATTAAAATAAGACATAATTTGTTAAATCCTTCACATTCGTACATAAGGTATGTCAATCGCAATCTCTTCCAAAAATTTAAATAACAAAATCTATTCGAATCTATCGCGATCACTTCAAAATTAATATAACTACTGTTTAAATCAAAATTCAACCTGTCGTAATCTTTTCTCGATTTTTAAATAATCAACATCCAAATCTGACTCAAGTCTATATGACATCCCACATCAAAATTTATATCATAATTTTCAACTATCATAATCTCCTCTAGACTTTGAACAATAAATAATTCTAATCAAATCTTATTCCTATTCTTAACTTAAGAATTTTGTACTATTCAAATATTTAAACTCAATTTACATCCTCAATATTTCAAATAGGTGACCCAACAATCAAAATTGAACTTTTAATTCAAATCATCAAATTATAAAATTTAAATCTAATTAACCAATTGTTCAAGTCTAAAATTCTATATTTATCCTCAAAATTTAAATCGATGATTCATCCTTCAATATTCAAAATTTAAATCATGTGCTCAAAGTATAAATATTGGGTCCTCAATATCAAGATTTTTAAAATTCATTAAATCCTCATTATCTTAATCCCTCTTTTAAAATTCTCCACATTTAAAAGGACTTAATCTCTCAATCTAATCCTACTTGATCACAATCTAAAAGAATTCTCCTCAAGTTTAATACTGCAATTTCTACCCAACTTAGAATTTACCCATCTATCACATAAGGCTCTTACACTTAAGAAAAATATTCCTTAATTTATTTTCTCATGTCATTCAATCATCAAAACTTTAACACCAACTATATCATATATGATATGCCCTTAATCAATTATGAAAGATAGTCACCAAATAATGTGATTGGCCTATGGGGTATATCTTGTACTATCCGTGTATCACTTATATCCAAGCACAAGATTTTGTCTTTCCGAAACAAGGGAAGACGGAAAGCAACGGAAAAGAGTTCAAGGAGGGGTAATAGAATGGAAGTATGGGAATCAAAGCGTTTAAAGAATTCAAATAGGAATTGTCAAGACAGTTGTGGATTGAAATCTTAATTTGGTAATTTTCTATTCGCATGCTCACATCGGTGCAGTTATGTACTTGATATGATATGCTTTGTCGTATCTAGAGGGTAAGTATATTCGTCTACTAATCACTACATATCTCAATCCACGTAAAGTAGTTATGCGAAGGGCGAACCAAGCGCACTAAGGTTAGCTAGACCCTAATACACTGATTCTGAAATGTATTATTGTGGGCCCCCAATAATACGTATGTCATGAACAAGCTCGATAAAGAATAAGCTTGCAAAAACTAGGCTATAATAGCAGCATAAGTCAAGGTAGTACAGCAAATATGAATACGCTAGATTATGATGAAAGAAGGTTCATAACAATTCAAATTCACAAAAACAAAAGCAAAATAAGCAATAATAATGAAAGACTACACAATCTCTACAGTTGTCATACTAATTCCTTGTCTAAGTTGCTAGTCGACCAATAGGGACATGGACCTCTAAATTCTATTGTCTGAATAAATACTGTCGTCTTTGCTAGCATACAATTAATGTCATTCAGTTATACTTCATCAATGGATCACAGGGACTACGTGATACTAGGTGGTGAGGTATACTATCCAACTTAAAATAATTTAACTACTATTGTATTGCCTTAAGGATACCTACAAAAATAATCTTGCACATGTACATAGAACAGAAACTCTTATTAGGGTCTCCTATTGCATTATATAGGTAAGGGTCAAGTGCTCATAGAACATGTGTCAATCGTAGGGATAGAAGAGTTGCTAGCCGTTAAGGGAAAAGGGATTTAACTCGTATCGAGCTATGGGTACAAATTTCATGATTTAAAGCTAAGGGGTAATCATTAGGTCACAACCTAAGGGAACTACGCAAACTATCAAATCCCAACTATCACGCACAAAATTTAAAGTTCAAATTACCAAGCTATACCCTAGCAAACTACATGTCCTAACATAGAATAAGATTACTTGGCCTTCAATCATACGAGTTATGTGGCACGAGTTAAATGATGAAGAAAAAAAGAATCATAATTTAGTCGTCACACAATTAGCGAATGCTAAGGTTGCAGGGGGACAAGTTATGAAATCAAAAATAGAGGGCTCTAGATAGCATCATGGTTCTCTAAGGGGGTGGCATGCTAGTTGCCATGTTCGGGGTATGATCAAGGGAAAGGGTTGATTACATTCCTCTAGGCTTCGTAGGGTGCTGTCTACTAGTAACAAGACAATGACATAAGTTTTATAGTTCTCTAATACTATCCAATTATGAGGGTTAGGTTCAGTCCTAATGTTCAATATTGGTTCTCCATTGGTTCCTCAATACTAGGGTCAAACATTATGGTAAACTTCTAACTAACTCTAGTAGTGTCTATACTACTCTCAAGTCTTCATAATACATCAGGGGGTAATGGTAAATCAATTCTAAAGATAAGGAATTCTAGGGTTCACTAGATATTCTAAACTTAGTGGTGTGTCTATATTCTCGTTGTATTCTTAATAGGTGTGCTACTCTAATTATCATCCTAATAACAGGGGTTCCTATATTCTAGCAGAAGGCCATATATACTCAAGGAACTTATTAGGGAAGTACAGGAATCAAGCAGGATACAATTGTTCGAATAGATCATAGAGGAGGAAGGTGAATCATAGTCAATTGTGGATGAGATCCTATACTCTAGTCCTATGTGCAGGCTTGTTCGGTACAGTAACGTAACCGAGACAATATGCTCTCGACCTGCATGGGCCACCATAAAAACATGTCACGCCCCAGTCCCAAATACGTAGGACTAGGAACACGTAAGCATGCCAGCCGCATGGATATGGTAACTCCAATATATGGAAACCAAATCCATACGTACGCTGTAATATGAATACAAAATCCACAAGTGGTATAAACATATGTCACAAGTCACAGGGTAAAATCTAAATCTCATCCACCAAAATCATATAGAAATAAATAACCAGTATCTATGAAACTAGATCTCAATAAGAAGTATCTAAAGATGATAGTTGGATGGAAACAAATCCACTACCAACTTGAATATAAGAGCAAATACAATATGAGTACAACACCACAACACAATATAAGAATACCAGCTATCCATCACAGATCGTAGAAAAGACATCCTCGGATCACATGTAAGCATCCAAATCTGCGCTCCTGCAAATACTCAAGAAAAGATACACCTGGCAGCGGACCAGGTCCTCAGAGGGACATAACAAGATACTTAAACACATGCCAATAAAGTACTGAAATAAATATCCAAAAGGGTCGCCTAACCGTCTAAAGTGAATGCAGTTAAGAACACCTTTCCCCACAAGTGAGCTATCTGGCTGAAAACTGGGATTTGGCATGGTTCTCTTTTGAAGATCCAGGGGCCCAAAGGCACGTCGTCTTTTGAACGGCGGAGGCCCGCCAATGTATATATATGGGTCATCACCACCCGTATCTCCAGCGGAGAATCCGGGCGTCACAGAAAAAGTGTAAAGGAGCTCAAATGCGGTACTAGTTGTTCTCCCCACCCCATGCTCTAAGCATGTCACATCCATGACACAATAACACCTATAATAACTGCCAAGTCTACTAGCATGCAAAGTTTCTAACAGCAGCTATTCCTAACGTACGGTCCATACGTACAGGAGGCCAGACCTGTCACGCAGTCCGTGATCTATATGAGACTCACACTCGTGTAACCACTGTATCACGGCCAATGAACCTAATGGTGCTACATGATAATGGGGTAGTCTCATGAACAAGGTCAATGCAATATATAAATAAAAATATATCGCGACGTCACCGTCGCGCGCATTTTATATAACAGTTAAAATATATGAACTAAAGACAGAAAATAAAGATGCATGCAACATATGGAATATAAATAACATTACAATGGCAAGGTATACTTGCCTGGCAAGGAAGCTGCAATGTACCAATAACCTGCTCCAGAAATCGCGCAGAACAATCCAATATCCTATGTATACATAAATATAATATAATAGAATCATTAGTCATTACACTAGCACATACTCAACCACATTTACACTGGAATCAGGGGGTATACTAGGGGTAACACTAGTCATCTAACACGGTCAATTATGCATTGAATTACGCGGGTGTCGCGTCTTCAAGTACTGTACGAAATCAGTCAGTCAACTGACAGGTGTCTATGCCAGTACGTTAGTGTACGCAAGGCAGACAAATTCATAAGTTCTTAGGGTCAACATGGTCAAGATAAGTATGGGATAGTCCACGATGTCCTAGGGTCATACAGTCTGAATATTTAGTCATAATTATCAATTAACATTTACTTACATATATATTCATATAACTATATAATAATATAACCATTAATTTATTTTAATTTATTTAATTCTGGAATAATTACTCTAAAAATTCTATTTTAATCTTATTATTCTGATTTTTATGTTAATTCCTAAATTTTGTCCAAAGAAACTGAATTTTATCAACTCGAGACTCATGGCACGCAAATCGAGGCGATCTGTTGACCAAAAAGTCAACCGATACAAACTCAACTTTCATGCATGATTTCTTGTAGATTTCAGCATCAAAAATATACTGGAATTTACGGCTCATATGAATTCAAATTCGTTTGGAAATTATGGCACATACAAATTTTGTATTGTGCACCGATGGTTAAATTCTAATCTAAAAGTTCTACAGAATTAACAGTATGAAATACTTCGAAATAAATTCTGGGAAGAATTTATGTAGATGACCTCGACATTAGCTTTCCGAAACTTTAAACGGTTCATGATTCTGATTCCTGGTTCTTCCGGAATCGCAAAAACATCGAAACACGTCTATTTTCGGATATGCTGTGCTCTACGAATTTTCTAGAATTTAATACTAATAATTTAGAAAAACAATTTATATTATCAGAAAGCTAACCTCATTATCGTTCTAACAAAAAAAACTGGAGCGTGTTTGGAGTCCGGAGCTAGGAGATATCGTCTTTTTAATTCGTCATAACTAGTAGAAAATGAGGCTGAATTTATGACGAATTTTAACTATTTTTTTGGACGAAAAATAGAGAAATTTGGGAAAGAAAAATATGAAGGATGAGGTATTTATAATGGTGGACACTACTTAATTAAATACGACTAGGATTGGTTAATTTGGATAGGATTATGATGAATTTAAATAAGGATAGGATATGCATGAAGTTGATTTTCTAGTAGGTTCAGGATTTGAATTAATTTAAAATAGAGTTTGAATTTATCTCAATAATTTATAATCTTAAATATAATTAAAGATAATACAAATAATTTATAAAATCTTATTAATATCTATTAACACTAAATTAGTATCTATCTAATATTAAGACTATATATATCCAAATAAATCCTAAATAATTTTAAAATCTAAATAAATTTCTTAAAATTCTAAATAAATTATAAAAAATATAATTAAATATTTTAAACTAAAATAAATATTTGGTAGGAACGACATGCAAGTATGATCGTATAGTAAATCATAGAAGTCCTAGAAATTTATGTTTTCTAAGTTTTAATTACCAAAAATTCTAGAAAAAAATCTCTAAAAATCTAAAATAACCTAAAATAATTCTAAATGAATATTTATATAAGTAAATATATCAAGAAATTTATTTTCTAATTAAATAAGAGCATATTCTAAATAAATTCATCATATATAATAAATATAATAATATAAAATATACACAAAATACCTATTTTGGGTGAGGGAGTTTACACACAGGCTACAGGCAGATCATATATATATCCCCTACTATTGTGAGGCGCAAGACTTTGAAACCCGAACTTGGCCCATTACTCATTATTACTGCTACCGGCTTCCCGACACAGAGCTTGTAGTGGCTCAGCCTGAGTACTCGTGATGCTCTCACTTGCATTTCACATAGATGGTTACATACTTACCCTATTTATTTCATTATCTGCTGCACTGCATTTATTTTGGCTTGTATTATCTGTACCTTGCTACGTCCTCTGAGGACCTGGATCCGGATTATGTCCCCAGGATTTGCAGACGAGATCTATCCCGAGGTATACGGGACAGCAGCAGGAGCTGATACAGGAGCTGTACCGACATCTGAGGACGAGGTGTTAGCTGAAGACTTTTTCTGAGCATCTATGTGTAGCACCCCGTTCTCCCGGTGCGGAGAGCGCGGCTAAGAAACACAAGACGGTATCGTTCGATCGGGATAGATTGAATTAAGAACTCGTCCTCGTTATGGATTTGTTTCTTCGGAATCGATTCCCATATTCAATGGACTGCGCCCCAAGGATCGGCTTAGCGGCAGAGACAGGAGGGACCTCTCCGCTGCATTCTTTTATTGCCTCGATTTTCGATGTCGCTTGTTGCTTTCGTGCTTTGAGTTGGTTTTGGGATTTGCTTGTTTTCCTTGAACGGTTTCAATGGTTTTCATTATTTTCGTTCATTGACTTGCACTTCTATTCCGAGATTGGAAAGAGAGGATTAATCGAGCTGTTCGTGTGCAGGTGAACGAGCAGTAGGTGGCTTGCGAGCGGAGTCGTGAAGCACCTCTTTCCTTCTTCTTTCCAAAATCTAAGTGAGTGGCTATCAACCCAATTAGCTAGCACTGCTTCCAAGCTTCACTCCTTTGCCCCGATCAAACGATACCAAGTAATAATAAAAGAAACCAAGATAAAAGAGAATAACTTGGTTATTATGCTTGTCAACAAACTTATGAACGGTTATCATCCTGTATGCTAGTTCGTCTATAACTGTTCTATGAATCGTGCTAAGTATGGAAATATATGCTTGTTATGAAATAAACTGTCAGGATGACTATGCAAAACTGTATGCTATGGAACAAATTCTATGAGTATTCTCGATCACGGACGACTTGTGCACAAGGTATGTTATGAGTTCCGCGGACGGTCACCGGGGCGCCGGGACCGATCCGATCCGGACGGAACGTATGTATAGTCGTATGTTATGGGGCAAAGTGTTATGCAGTGGGGCTCGCCACCTGCGGTGTATATCATTTGTGTCTTGAGACTATAACCCGTCCCTTCGTGGCATCAAGCCAGTGATCCTATGTATATTTAAACCTGTTGCATACTAACTTGTGTCTTCGTTTCAGGGAAGGCATGGTAAGTATTGTGCAGGTAATTCAGACGATCAGGTAAAATCCACCGAACGGTGGCACGTTCATTTCAGTAAATTTCTATATGCTACTTACTTGTAAATGAACTAAGGCAAGATAGAAACCCAAAAATATGCATGCTTCACTAAACAACGTGTTGATTGGTATAGTCAGACCAGCTCGCCTTCACCAGCATGTTTCGATATGCTGACCCTCGTTGAAACAGGTTCTCCGCACCAAGGCGAACCGAACGAGGAGCCGAAGTCGTCTACCCGATCCAGTCCAGCTGTTGGCGCATCTTCACCGCGCCTCAAAGCCTTTTGAAGTCCGAAGCTGCAACTTTTTATACACAAATGCAGCTCCGTGGCAAAGCCGTCCTCCAGTCTGGAGGTCCTTATCGTTTTGAGTTTATAAAGGGATGTAATGTACAGGACTGCTATCTCATTTTGAGTCATCTCTTTTGTAAGCCGTTCGGCATATTAGCTAACTCGTTCAAGAGTTTGTAATAGATGTTCATTATCAATAAAGAGAACTTTTCTATGTTTTAAATCTGTGTTTTAATTTATCTGCGTACTCTGAATATGTGCTTGCTATGCAAATCATTAAAGCCTTGTGCGGGCGCAACTCCAGGCCCGCACGGCGGTCACGATTCGGGGGACGCCTCACTTGATTCTACGGAATTGGGTCGTGACATAGTGGTATCAGAGCACAGATTCAAAGTTCCTTTAACGATCAAATTCCTGTGCGAACTCTTGAACTCACTAGGCCAAAATGAGATACGTTCATGCAATAAGTCCATAATACATTATGATCCTAATGTAATTTACCTTCTTTTGAAGGAATGGATCCAGCGCAATCTGCAGCGCAACCACTGAACAAAACACAATAAAGCAGTTCGGGTACTTCGGGAAGCTCTCGGAGCCAACGAGGCATGTCTCAAGTCGACCCGCTTGAGCGGGTAATGCAAATGTTAGAATCACAACGACAACGAGACGATGCTCGCCAAGCCAAGCTCGAGAGTAATCTAAAGACCCGATTCTCAGTCCAACAAAAGCAGGTAGATGCCCTGCAACAGATCGTTCAGACTTTGGCTGCCAACCATTCCGCCGCAACAGCAACGACTCCGGTGGAACAGCCCGTGCTTGAAGTGGAGACGCTTCAAATTCCAAGGCCGAGGGACGTGACTGCCTTCAACTTGGGCCATTTCAAGAAAGTCTGCAATACCCCATTCAACAGGACTGAGGACCCAGTGGTAGCTCTAGATTGGCTAGCCGAGCTCGAAGATCACTTCACTCTGCTAGAGGTCCCCAAAGATAAGCGCGTCGCCTGCGCACAACTACAACTCCGCCTCAACGCACACGATTGGTGGGACGTGCATCGACGATCTCTCCAATTTGATCATGGAGAGGAGGCGATCTCGTGGACGACCTTTCGTGCCGCGTTTGAAGAGGAGTTTATACCCCCTCCAGTGCAACGTAAGACGGAAAACGATTTCGTGCAACTACGGCAGGGCAGTATGACAGTCAAGCAATACTCCGCTGAATTCAACCGACTCTCCAAATTCGCTAGGGCCTATTTACCTGATGCAGCGAGTCGAGCCAGAAGGTTTGAAGGTAGATTACGCCCTGCCATCCATTCGCACGTGGCCAATAATCAGTACGGAATAATACGTGAAGTCATGAATCACGCCCTATCGCTCGAGCCACAGTATCCTCACGTTTCCACCGGCGCTGTGCATACCTACAATCACAAACGCCAAGGCAACGATAGAGAAAACACCGCTGCAAAGCGCCCTAACCATGGCGGTCCCCACAAAGGAAACCCGAGACCATTCTGTGATTTCTGTAAAAGACAAGGACACTCTACGGAGAGATGTTACAGCAGAAAAGGTCTATGCTTCAACTGTGGCAGGCCTGGCCACGTAGCTCGGGATTGTCCACTCCCCTCTAAGCTCCTGCCTCAAACCGATAATCCCTAACGGTTGGTTCTATTCCTAAGTTTCGGGACGAAACTTCCAATTAGTTGGGTAGGATGTAGCACCCCGTTCTCCCGGTGCGGAGAGCGCGGCTAAGAAACACAAGACGGTATCGTTCGATCGGGATAGATTGAATTAAGAACTCATCCTCGTTGTGGATTTGTTTCTTCGGAATCGATTCCCATATTCAGTGGACTGCGCCCCAAGGATCGGCTTAGCGGCAGAGTCAGGAGGGACCTCTCCGCTGCATTCTTTTATTGCCTCGATTTTCGATGTTGCTTGTTGCTTTCGTGCTTTGAGTTGGTTTTGGGATTTGCTTGTTTTTCTTGAACGGTTTCGATGGTTTTCATTGTTTTCATTTATTGACTTGTACTTCTATTCCGAGATTGGAAAGAAAGGATCAATCGAGCTGTTCGTGTGCAGGTGAACGAGCAGTAGGTGGCTTGCGAGCGGAGTCGTGAAGCGCCTCTTTCCTTCTTCTTTTCAAAATTTAAGTGAGTGGCTACCAACCCGATTAGCTAGCACTGCTTCCAAGCTTCACTCCTTTGCCCCGATCAAACGATACCAAGTAATAATAAAAGAAACCAAGATAAAAGAGAATAACTTGGTTATTATGCTTGTCAACAAACTTATGAACGGTTATCATCCTGTATGCTAGTTCGTCTATAACTGTTCTATGAATCGTGCTAAGTATGAAAATATATGCTTGTTATGAAATAAACTGTCAGGATGACTATGCAAAACTATATGCTATGGAACAAATTCTATGAGTATTCTCGATCACGGACGACTTGTGCACAAGGTATGTTATGAGTTCCGCGGACGATCACCGGGGCGCCGGGACCGATCCGATCCGGACGAAACGTATGTATAGTCGTATGTTATGGGGCAAAGTGTTATGCAGCGGGGCTCGCCACCTGCGGTGTATATCATTTGTGTCTTGAGACTATAACCCGTCCCTTCGTGGCATCAAGCCAGTGATCCTATGTATATTTAAACCTGTTGCATACTAACTTGTGTCTTCGTTTCAGGGAAGGCATGGTAAGTATTGTGCAGGTAATTCAGACGGTCAGGTAAAATCTACCGAACGGTGGCACGTTTATTTCAGTAAATTTCTATATGCTGCTTACTTGTAAATGAACTAAGGCAAGATAGAAACCCACAAATATGCATGCTTCACTAAACAACGTGTTGATTGGTATAGTCAGGCCAGCTCGCCTTCACCAGCATGTTTCGATATGCTGACCCTCGTTGAAACAGGTTCTCCGCACCAAGGCGAACCGAGCGAGGAGCCGAAGTCGTCTACCCGATCCAGTCCAGCTGTTGGCGCATCTTCACTGCGCCTCGAAGCCTTTTGAAGTCCGAAGCTGCAACTCTTCATACACAAATGCAGCTCTGTGGCAAAGCCGTCCTCCAGCCTGGAGGTCCTTATCGTTTTGAGTTTATAAAGGGATGTAATGTACAGGACTGCTATCTCATTTTGAGTCATCTCTTTTGTAAGCCGTTCGGCATATTAGCTAACTCGTTCAAGAGTTTGTAATAGATGTTCATTATCAATAAAGAGAACTTTTCTATGTTTCAAATCTGTGTTTCAATTTATCTGCGTACTCTGAATATGTGCTTGCTATGCAAATCATTAAAGCCTTGTGCGGGCGCAACTCCAGGCCCGTACGGCGGTCACGATTCGGGGGACGCCTCACTTGATTCTACGGAATTGGGTCATGACACTATGTTTCATGCTCAGTATTTACTTTATTCAGTTATTTATATTTTGGTCTGTTGAACCATTGTATCAGATTTTTATCGGGTTGTTCCCCGAAGCACTTTGTAGAGACTGGTTGATGATTTACATTTCTTATATCTGTGGATCATATTTTATCTTATGTGGATAAGATTAGTGGTGCCATATTGTCGTAGACTTTATTTTACAGCTTAAGTACGCCCTCATGGATCCATTAAATTGGGTTTGTCCATCAGTGTGTGCTGCTGGCCATTGCCACGTGTCTAGTCCCACGGTATTTTGGGACTGGGCGTGACATGGTTTTTGTGGTGGCCCTTGCAGGTCTACGACTAAATCGTTCGGTTTTAACTTAGGGATCGAGCAAGCCTGCCCTAAGGATAGGATAAATTATAGGATCTCATCCATTATTTGAACTATTTTTGAACTCTATATCGAACTCGAACTAATTACTCGATTTGCATCCTGTGTTGATTCCTCTGAGCATTCTTATAGTTTATCTTTTGGTTGCAGAGTAATGGATTCCAGGAACGGAGATGAGAATCCCTTGGATACGCCACACGATGCTGTGGTTACCTATATAGACGGAGTGACACCAGGGAATGGAGGACAATCATCTCAAGGGAATCAAACCGGGCAGCCTAATCCAAGGTTCCGGCGTGATGACATCCCACCTCCACCACAGTTCACTCCACAGATGCCAGTTTTCCCGCCAGGGCAAGCCATGGACTGGCAACAGATGTTTCAGATGATGTATGCCATGATGCAAGCCCAACATCAGGTTCAACAAGAGGCTCAGCGTCATGAGGCAGAGTATTTGAGAACCAGCCTAGTATCCGCAATGGAGCAGGCAAACCTACCATCTAGGCGACCAACGACGGGATCTATCACTGATTTCTGCCAGCTCAAGCCTCGTACCTTTTCTGGCAAAGAGGGGCCAACTGAAGTTCATGAATGACTCACGAACATAAAGCACCAGTTGGAAGCAGCTAAACTTCCAAAGGAGAAATGGATGACTGCGGTCAGGATGCAGTTGACTAAAAATGCACATCATTGGTGGTTATCAGAAGAGAGGAGGCTCGGACAGGATCGAGTCACTTGGGAAGAGTTCTCCAGACTCTTCCAAGAGATGTATATTCCAGCAGTTGCACGGTCAAAACTCAGAGACAAGTTCAACCACCTTATTCAAGGCAATATGTTAGTGGAAGAATATAACACAGAATTCATTCGTCTGAGTCGCTTAGCCCCAACCTTGATTTCGACAGAGGAAGAGAAAGCTGAGAAGTTCTTTGACGGACTGAAGTTTGAGCTCCAGAGGTTGATTGGATCTGTTGCACCTACATCATATACCGACGTCCTTGCAGCAGCACGACGCATGGAGCGTGTTACTAGAAGGGAGTCAAATCTGAAGAGGCCAATCACATCAGCACCATCCAGGACATCACATGGGGATTCTATAAAATGGTCCCAGAGGAGTATGCCAGAGAGAATGGCACACAGGGCCATATCTCTCCCTACTTGTCACCACTGCGGCAAGGTAGGTCACATTGAGAGAGAATGCAGACGCAAGTTGGGACTGTGCCTGGCTTGCGGATCCAACCAGCATTCAACCAGAGACTGCACTGAGCGCAGAGAGAAAGCACCGAGACTAGCTTTACCTGCACCAAGATCAGCTTATCGAGCAGTGGGAGCACCGCAGACAGAAGTTGGAGGAGTCAGACCACCAGCTCCAGGAGAAAATTAGCAAAGACCACCACTGGTACCACATGCAGCTCTATTTCAGCAGGCTCAACAGCAGAGAGGCCAAGCTCAGGGACGAGGCCAGGCATTTACATTGGCTGTTGAGGAGGAAGCTACTGCAGGAGAGGTTATCGCAGGTACTATTTTAGTAGCTTCATTACCAGCTGTAGCTTTATTTGATTCTGGAACATCGCATTCATTTATAGCCGCTAGCTTTGTAGCCACCCATAGAGTAGCTACCGCACCCCTTCCGAAGATTAAGAGAATTCCTATGGGAGGTAGAATTATCCCAGTTAGTGACGTTTGTAGATCATGTTCTGTAGTAGTCTGTGGAAGAGAGATGCGCGCTCAATTTCTGATCTTTTCCATGCCGGATTATGATGTTGTACTTGGTATGGACTGGTTAAGTCAGTACCATGCGACTCTTGATTGTCAACTTGGACGAGTTATATTTAGACCGCCTGGACATTCAGAATTTGAGTTTCTTCAGGGAGCTGTAGAGCAAGGAGTTCAGCCTACTCTTAGGGTACTATCTGTAGAAGGGGAGACAGGTTACCCAAGAGTCATATCAGAGTTTGTGGATGTATTTTCTGATGATCTTCCATGTTTACCACCTGATCGGGAAATAGAATTCATAATAGACTTAACTCCAGGAGCAGAGCCTATCACTTCATCAGTATATCGGCTAGCACCTAAGGAGTTAGTGGAGTTGAAGGAACAAGTTGATAAACTTTTGGAGAAGGGTTTTATTCGGCCTAGTGTTTCACCTTGGGGAGCACCCATACTATTTGTACCGAAGAAGGACGGAACAGTACGGTTGTGCATTGACTACAGGGCACTGAACGCTGTGACCATTAAGAACAGGTATCCCTTACCACGCATTGATGATCTATTCGATCAATTGAGTGGTGCTAGGGTATTCTTGAAGATTGACCTTAGATCCGGCTATCACCAGATTAAAGTAAGGAATGAGGATATACCGAAGACAGCCTTCAGGACCAAGTATGGACATTATGAGTTCTTGGTAATGCCGTTTGGTTTAACCAACGCACCAGCTGTGTTTATGAGTTTGATGAACAGAGTTTTTCATCAGTACTTGGATAAATTTGTGGTTGTGTTCATTGATGACATTCTAGTATATTCCAAGAGCCACGAAGAGCATGAGAAGCATCTCAGAATTGTGTTAGAGACATTGAGACAGGAGAAGTTATATGCCAAAATCAGTAAGTGTGAGTTTTGTATGGATAAAGTGCCTTTCTTGGGACATATCATCTCAGGAGAAGGACTTTCAGTTGATCCGGAGAAGGTTGCTACAATATTGGTAAATGAACTAAGGCAAGATAGAAACCCAAAAATATGCATGCTTCACTAAACAACGTGTTGATTGGTATAGTCAGACCAGCTCGCCTTCACCAGCATGTTTCGATATGCTGACCCTCGTTGAAACAGGTTCTCCGCACCAAGGCGAACCGAACGAGGAGCCGAAGTCGTCTACCCGATCCAGTCCAGCTGTTGGCGCATCTTCACCGCGCCTCAAAGCCTTTTGAAGTCCGAAGCTGCAACTTTTTATACACAAATGCAGCTCCGTGGCAAAGCCGTCCTCCAGTCTGGAGGTCCTTATCGTTTTGAGTTTATAAAGGGATGTAATGTACAGGACTGCTATCTCATTTTGAGTCATCTCTTTTGTAAGCCGTTCGGCATATTAGCTAACTCGTTCAAGAGTTTGTAATAGATGTTCATTATCAATAAAGAGAACTTTTCTATGTTTTAAATCTGTGTTTTAATTTATCTGCGTACTCTGAATATGTGCTTGCTATGCAAATCATTAAAGCCTTGTGCGGGCGCAACTCCAGGCCCGCACGGCGGTCACGATTCGGGGGACGCCTCACTTGATTCTACGGAATTGGGTCGTGACATAGTGGTATCAGAGCACAGATTCAAAGTTCCTTTAACGATCAAATTCCTGTGCGAACTCTTGAACTCACTAGGCCAAAATGAGATACGTTCATGCAATAAGTCCATAATACATTATGATCCTAATGTAATTTACCTTCTTTTGAAGGAATGGATCCAGCGCAATCTGCAGCGCAACCACTGAACAAAACACAATAAAGCAGTTCGGGTACTTCGGGAAGCTCTCGGAGCCAACGAGGCATGTCTCAAGTCGACCCGCTTGAGCGGGTAATGCAAATGTTAGAATCACAACGACAACGAGACGATGCTCGCCAAGCCAAGCTCGAGAGTAATCTAAAGACCCGATTCTCAGTCCAACAAAAGCAGGTAGATGCCCTGCAACAGATCGTTCAGACTTTGGCTGCCAACCATTCCGCCGCAACAGCAACGACTCCGGTGGAACAGCCCGTGCTTGAAGTGGAGACGCTTCAAATTCCAAGGCCGAGGGACGTGACTGCCTTCAACTTGGGCCATTTCAAGAAAGTCTGCAATACCCCATTCAACAGGACTGAGGACCCAGTGGTAGCTCTAGATTGGCTAGCCGAGCTCGAAGATCACTTCACTCTGCTAGAGGTCCCCAAAGATAAGCGCGTCGCCTGCGCACAACTACAACTCCGCCTCAACGCACACGATTGGTGGGACGTGCATCGACGATCTCTCCAATTTGATCATGGAGAGGAGGCGATCTCGTGGACGACCTTTCGTGCCGCGTTTGAAGAGGAGTTTATACCCCCTCCAGTGCAACGTAAGACGGAAAACGATTTCGTGCAACTACGGCAGGGCAGTATGACAGTCAAGCAATACTCCGCTGAATTCAACCGACTCTCCAAATTCGCTAGGGCCTATTTACCTGATGCAGCGAGTCGAGCCAGAAGGTTTGAAGGTAGATTACGCCCTGCCATCCATTCGCACGTGGCCAATAATCAGTACGGAATAATACGTGAAGTCATGAATCACGCCCTATCGCTCGAGCCACAGTATCCTCACGTTTCCACCGGCGCTGTGCATACCTACAATCACAAACGCCAAGGCAACGATAGAGAAAACACCGCTGCAAAGCGCCCTAACCATGGCGGTCCCCACAAAGGAAACCCGAGACCATTCTGTGATTTCTGTAAAAGACAAGGACACTCTACGGAGAGATGTTACAGCAGAAAAGGTCTATGCTTCAACTGTGGCAGGCCTGGCCACGTAGCTCGGGATTGTCCACTCCCCTCTAAGCTCCTGCCTCAAACCGATAATCCCTAACGGTTGGTTCTATTCCTAAGTTTCGGGACGAAACTTCCAATTAGTTGGGTAGGATGTAGCACCCCGTTCTCCCGGTGCGGAGAGCGCGGCTAAGAAACACAAGACGGTATCGTTCGATCGGGATAGATTGAATTAAGAACTCATCCTCGTTGTGGATTTGTTTCTTCGGAATCGATTCCCATATTCAGTGGACTGCGCCCCAAGGATCGGCTTAGCGGCAGAGTCAGGAGGGACCTCTCCGCTGCATTCTTTTATTGCCTCGATTTTCGATGTTGCTTGTTGCTTTCGTGCTTTGAGTTGGTTTTGGGATTTGCTTGTTTTTCTTGAACGGTTTCGATGGTTTTCATTGTTTTCATTTATTGACTTGTACTTCTATTCCGAGATTGGAAAGAAAGGATCAATCGAGCTGTTCGTGTGCAGGTGAACGAGCAGTAGGTGGCTTGCGAGCGGAGTCGTGAAGCGCCTCTTTCCTTCTTCTTTTCAAAATTTAAGTGAGTGGCTACCAACCCGATTAGCTAGCACTGCTTCCAAGCTTCACTCCTTTGCCCCGATCAAACGATACCAAGTAATAATAAAAGAAACCAAGATAAAAGAGAATAACTTGGTTATTATGCTTGTCAACAAACTTATGAACGGTTATCATCCTGTATGCTAGTTCGTCTATAACTGTTCTATGAATCGTGCTAAGTATGAAAATATATGCTTGTTATGAAATAAACTGTCAGGATGACTATGCAAAACTATATGCTATGGAACAAATTCTATGAGTATTCTCGATCACGGACGACTTGTGCACAAGGTATGTTATGAGTTCCGCGGACGATCACCGGGGCGCCGGGACCGATCCGATCCGGACGAAACGTATGTATAGTCGTATGTTATGGGGCAAAGTGTTATGCAGCGGGGCTCGCCACCTGCGGTGTATATCATTTGTGTCTTGAGACTATAACCCGTCCCTTCGTGGCATCAAGCCAGTGATCCTATGTATATTTAAACCTGTTGCATACTAACTTGTGTCTTCGTTTCAGGGAAGGCATGGTAAGTATTGTGCAGGTAATTCAGACGGTCAGGTAAAATCTACCGAACGGTGGCACGTTTATTTCAGTAAATTTCTATATGCTGCTTACTTGTAAATGAACTAAGGCAAGATAGAAACCCACAAATATGCATGCTTCACTAAACAACGTGTTGATTGGTATAGTCAGGCCAGCTCGCCTTCACCAGCATGTTTCGATATGCTGACCCTCGTTGAAACAGGTTCTCCGCACCAAGGCGAACCGAGCGAGGAGCCGAAGTCGTCTACCCGATCCAGTCCAGCTGTTGGCGCATCTTCACTGCGCCTCGAAGCCTTTTGAAGTCCGAAGCTGCAACTCTTCATACACAAATGCAGCTCTGTGGCAAAGCCGTCCTCCAGCCTGGAGGTCCTTATCGTTTTGAGTTTATAAAGGGATGTAATGTACAGGACTGCTATCTCATTTTGAGTCATCTCTTTTGTAAGCCGTTCGGCATATTAGCTAACTCGTTCAAGAGTTTGTAATAGATGTTCATTATCAATAAAGAGAACTTTTCTATGTTTCAAATCTGTGTTTCAATTTATCTGCGTACTCTGAATATGTGCTTGCTATGCAAATCATTAAAGCCTTGTGCGGGCGCAACTCCAGGCCCGTACGGCGGTCACGATTCGGGGGACGCCTCACTTGATTCTACGGAATTGGGTCATGACACTATGTTTCATGCTCAGTATTTACTTTATTCAGTTATTTATATTTTGGTCTGTTGAACCATTGTATCAGATTTTTATCGGGTTGTTCCCCGAAGCACTTTGTAGAGACTGGTTGATGATTTACATTTCTTATATCTGTGGATCATATTTTATCTTATGTGGATAAGATTAGTGGTGCCATATTGTCGTAGACTTTATTTTACAGCTTAAGTACGCCCTCATGGATCCATTAAATTGGGTTTGTCCATCAGTGTGTGCTGCTGGCCATTGCCACGTGTCTAGTCCCACGGTATTTTGGGACTGGGCGTGACATGGTTTTTGTGGTGGCCCTTGCAGGTCTACGACTAAATCGTTCGGTTTTAACTTAGGGATCGAGCAAGCCTGCCCTAAGGATAGGATAAATTATAGGATCTCATCCATTATTTGAACTATTTTTGAACTCTATATCGAACTCGAACTAATTACTCGATTTGCATCCTGTGTTGATTCCTCTGAGCATTCTTATAGTTTATCTTTTGGTTGCAGAGTAATGGATTCCAGGAACGGAGATGAGAATCCCTTGGATACGCCACACGATGCTGTGGTTACCTATATAGACGGAGTGACACCAGGGAATGGAGGACAATCATCTCAAGGGAATCAAACCGGGCAGCCTAATCCAAGGTTCCGGCGTGATGACATCCCACCTCCACCACAGTTCACTCCACAGATGCCAGTTTTCCCGCCAGGGCAAGCCATGGACTGGCAACAGATGTTTCAGATGATGTATGCCATGATGCAAGCCCAACATCAGGTTCAACAAGAGGCTCAGCGTCATGAGGCAGAGTATTTGAGAACCAGCCTAGTATCCGCAATGGAGCAGGCAAACCTACCATCTAGGCGACCAACGACGGGATCTATCACTGATTTCTGCCAGCTCAAGCCTCGTACCTTTTCTGGCAAAGAGGGGCCAACTGAAGTTCATGAATGACTCACGAACATAAAGCACCAGTTGGAAGCAGCTAAACTTCCAAAGGAGAAATGGATGACTGCGGTCAGGATGCAGTTGACTAAAAATGCACATCATTGGTGGTTATCAGAAGAGAGGAGGCTCGGACAGGATCGAGTCACTTGGGAAGAGTTCTCCAGACTCTTCCAAGAGATGTATATTCCAGCAGTTGCACGGTCAAAACTCAGAGACAAGTTCAACCACCTTATTCAAGGCAATATGTTAGTGGAAGAATATAACACAGAATTCATTCGTCTGAGTCGCTTAGCCCCAACCTTGATTTCGACAGAGGAAGAGAAAGCTGAGAAGTTCTTTGACGGACTGAAGTTTGAGCTCCAGAGGTTGATTGGATCTGTTGCACCTACATCATATACCGACGTCCTTGCAGCAGCACGACGCATGGAGCGTGTTACTAGAAGGGAGTCAAATCTGAAGAGGCCAATCACATCAGCACCATCCAGGACATCACATGGGGATTCTATAAAATGGTCCCAGAGGAGTATGCCAGAGAGAATGGCACACAGGGCCATATCTCTCCCTACTTGTCACCACTGCGGCAAGGTAGGTCACATTGAGAGAGAATGCAGACGCAAGTTGGGACTGTGCCTGGCTTGCGGATCCAACCAGCATTCAACCAGAGACTGCACTGAGCGCAGAGAGAAAGCACCGAGACTAGCTTTACCTGCACCAAGATCAGCTTATCGAGCAGTGGGAGCACCGCAGACAGAAGTTGGAGGAGTCAGACCACCAGCTCCAGGAGAAAATTAGCAAAGACCACCACTGGTACCACATGCAGCTCTATTTCAGCAGGCTCAACAGCAGAGAGGCCAAGCTCAGGGACGAGGCCAGGCATTTACATTGGCTGTTGAGGAGGAAGCTACTGCAGGAGAGGTTATCGCAGGTACTATTTTAGTAGCTTCATTACCAGCTGTAGCTTTATTTGATTCTGGAACATCGCATTCATTTATAGCCGCTAGCTTTGTAGCCACCCATAGAGTAGCTACCGCACCCCTTCCGAAGATTAAGAGAATTCCTATGGGAGGTAGAATTATCCCAGTTAGTGACGTTTGTAGATCATGTTCTGTAGTAGTCTGTGGAAGAGAGATGCGCGCTCAATTTCTGATCTTTTCCATGCCGGATTATGATGTTGTACTTGGTATGGACTGGTTAAGTCAGTACCATGCGACTCTTGATTGTCAACTTGGACGAGTTATATTTAGACCGCCTGGACATTCAGAATTTGAGTTTCTTCAGGGAGCTGTAGAGCAAGGAGTTCAGCCTACTCTTAGGGTACTATCTGTAGAAGGGGAGACAGGTTACCCAAGAGTCATATCAGAGTTTGTGGATGTATTTTCTGATGATCTTCCATGTTTACCACCTGATCGGGAAATAGAATTCATAATAGACTTAACTCCAGGAGCAGAGCCTATCACTTCATCAGTATATCGGCTAGCACCTAAGGAGTTAGTGGAGTTGAAGGAACAAGTTGATAAACTTTTGGAGAAGGGTTTTATTCGGCCTAGTGTTTCACCTTGGGGAGCACCCATACTATTTGTACCGAAGAAGGACGGAACAGTACGGTTGTGCATTGACTACAGGGCACTGAACGCTGTGACCATTAAGAACAGGTATCCCTTACCACGCATTGATGATCTATTCGATCAATTGAGTGGTGCTAGGGTATTCTTGAAGATTGACCTTAGATCCGGCTATCACCAGATTAAAGTAAGGAATGAGGATATACCGAAGACAGCCTTCAGGACCAAGTATGGACATTATGAGTTCTTGGTAATGCCGTTTGGTTTAACCAACGCACCAGCTGTGTTTATGAGTTTGATGAACAGAGTTTTTCATCAGTACTTGGATAAATTTGTGGTTGTGTTCATTGATGACATTCTAGTATATTCCAAGAGCCACGAAGAGCATGAGAAGCATCTCAGAATTGTGTTAGAGACATTGAGACAGGAGAAGTTATATGCCAAAATCAGTAAGTGTGAGTTTTGTATGGATAAAGTGCCTTTCTTGGGACATATCATCTCAGGAGAAGGACTTTCAGTTGATCCGGAGAAGGTTGCTACAATAGAAACTTGGCCTACACCTACATCAGTTGCAGAAGTGAGAAGTTTTCTCGGACTTGCTGGATATTACCGGAGGTTTGTAGAAAATTTCTCAATGATTGCAGAGCCTATGACGAAGTTGACACGTAAGGACCAGGAGTTTACATGGACAGAAGACTGCCAGAAGGCCTTTGAAGAATTGAAGAGAAGATTAACAATAGCACATGTCTTGACTCTTCCTTCAGGGTCAGGAGATTTTGTTGTTTACAGTGATGCGTCTGGTAGTGGACTAGGATGTGTTTTGATGCAACATGGCAAAGTTATTGCTTATACATCGAGACAGTTGAAGGTCCATGAGAAGAACTACCCAACGCACGATCTGGAGCTAGCAGCAGTTATAATTGCACTGAAGATTTGGAGGCACTATCTTTATGGAGAGAAGGTAGACATCTTTACTGATCACAAGAGTCTGAAGTATGTATATACTCAGAAGGAGCTCAACATGAGACAGAGACGTTGGCTTGAATTGATGGTAGACTTTGATATAGATCTACAGTATCACCCGGGAAAGGCGAATGTCGTAGCAGACGCTCTCAGTAGGAAGTCCACGGCTTATTTCTTGACGATACAGCCGGAGTTATTGAGAGATCTATAAGAGCTTCAGATAGAAGTTGTTTTACCAGGACAGAGTGGCTTGCTGGCTAATCTCGACGTTAAGTCGTCACTTGTAGAGAGGATTAAAGAGACATTGCCCACTGATGCTAGATTTCGAAGACTTAAAGAGAAGACAGAAGCAGGCATGCAGATGGGACTTCGCATACACGAAGACGGGACATTAAGGTGTGGGAATCGCTTGTATGTTCCAAATGGAGAATTGAGACAGGAGTTAATGACTGAAGCACATAGCTCCATGTACTCTGTTCACCCAGAAGGAACCAAGATGTACCGAGACTTGAGACAGTATTATTGGTGGCATGGAATGAAAAGGGAGATTGCACGATTTGTGGCAAAATATTTAGTATGTCAGCAAGTAAAGGCCAAGCATCAGAGGACTGCAGGTATGTTACAGCCACTTCCTATACCAGAATGGAAGTGGGAACATATCATTATGGATTTTGTCACAGGATTTCCAAGAAGCCCCAGCGGAAGAGATGCGGTATGGGTTATCGTGGATAGACTCACTAAATCGGCACATTTCTTGCCATTTAGAGTTGGACAGTCCACAGAGGTACTAGCCGACATGTATATACAACAAATCGTAAGATTACATGGAGTGCCGGTTAGTATTATATCGGATCGTGATTCAAGATTTACATCTCATTTCTGGCGAAGCATGTAAGAGAGTCTTGGCACCAGACTCAAATTCAGCACAGCTTACCATCCACAGACAGATGGTCAATCGGAGTACATGATTCAGATCTTAAAGGATATGTTGCGATCGTGTATGCTAGACTTTGGAGGATCTTGGGAAGATCATTTGTACTTGGTGGAGTTCTCCTACAACAACAGTTATCAGGCCAACATTCAGATGGCACCATTCGAGGCATTGTACGATAGAAAGTGTAGATCGTCGATATGTTGGAGTGACGTTGGTGAACGTCAAATACTGGGTCCAGAATTGGTAATGCAGATAGTGGAGAAGGTAAAACAAATTCAGAATCATCTTCGAGCAGCTCAGGACAGACAGAAGCATTGGGCTGATACACACAGGCGTCCCCTAGAGTTCAAAAAAGGAGAGTACATATTCTTGAGGATTTTGCCCACTCGAGGTACTATTAGATTTGGAAGCAGAGGCAAGTTGAGCCCAAGGTATATCGGGCCATTTAATATTTTAGAGCGCATTGGTGAGGTGGCTTATCGTCTTGCATTACCTCTATCCTTAGAGGGAGTGCATGACGTATTCCACGTCTCACAGCTGAGAAGGTACGTGACCGACCCAAGTCACGTAGTCGATCATTCAGAGATCGCAGTGGGCCCTAGTTTGAGATATGAAGAACAACCAGTTGGCATCCTCGACATCAGTGAGAAGACATGACGAGGTCAGACAATTAGATTGGTTCGTGTAGCTTGGAAACATCATTCTCCTGGCGAATCGACTTGGGAACGAGAGGATACTATGCACCAGCATTATCCTCACTTATTCGCGGATGCAGGTATACCCTAAGCATTCTTGTAATTACCATAGTTCTTTTCTATTAGTAGTTCATTCTTTGACTGCGAGGACGCAATCCTCTTAAGGGGGGTAGATTGTAAACACCCTGATTTTTCTAAAATTTTAAAATATATTTTTCCCAATTTTTTTGAAATTTTCTGGAAATAAAACTAAGGTATTTTTGATTAAAAGATTTTTAAAAGCTGTTAATTAATATTAAAATATTATGGAAATAATATTTTATGGTGTAAAATGGAAAACCGGACATAGGGTAATTTTCTGTGAATTTATTGGACTCCGAAAATATTTTTAAAGCCCTAAAAACTAATGTAGAAATAAACCCTGACTGAACCGGGTTTAATTTGAATTAAACCAAACCAAACCAACTCAAACCGAACCAAGCCAACCCAGACCTAACGGGTCGGGTCGGGTCGGATCCGAATCAAACCCGACCCAGACCCGAAACCCTAACCGAACCCTAATCCCCCATCGGATTTACTGTTCATCCCTATAAATCCTCGACTTCCGTGCCCGCCGCCGCCGCAAACCCACAGACTCCTCTTCGCTGCAGCCGACGATCCACTCGCCTGAACCCTAGGCAGCCGCTGCCTTCTCCTTATTCCACCCGTTCCCCAGTCGTCGACCACCCCTCGACTCCGTCGTCCTCTCCTCCGCTCAGCCGACCAGAACACCCCTCTCCTCCGCCCTAGCCGTTCCGACGAGTTCCACCACCCATCTCCTACCTCTTCCATCACCTCCCGATCACGACTCCGCTGTCCCTCCAGCCATCTCCCCTCTACCGCAGAGCCCAGCACCATCACCATCCCCACCATCTCCACCATCACCGCCCTAGCCGAGACCCGACGACCTCCGCTCCTCTCCGCCTAGCCCGCTCGACGCCGCCGACCAGCACCCCGGACAACCTAGGCCGAGCCGCCCTCCGCCGGCGAGTCCAACCCCACTGTCTCCGGACACAGCCCTAGCCCGGACACGGATCTTGTGTAGACCGGACACGGTGACCAGGACACGAACCAGCATCCCGGATACGAGAATTCTCGGTTCACGAAGCCCTGTTCAGGTAACCCGTTCTCTCTCCTCGTTATTCCGTTTTCCGTTCCGTCAGTTGTGTTGCGTAGATTGTATAACCCTCTCGATGCCCGTACAACCCGCTCGGTACGTCGCGTCCTGTGGTGATCGCAAACCGCGATCCAAAAACAGGAAAACCAACGCCATATTTCACCCCGGAACTGAGTGCGCCTCGCCAAACGGGACGACTTGGTCGCACGCTATCTTTACCGAAACGTGCGCGCCGTTGATACGGACGTGCAAGATTTTGCAGAAGTTGATTTAGATATGCGTGCACACAGAAATCAACGCGTATCCGCCGACAACGTCCCGTATTCGCCTATTCTGGAATACGTTGTAACTTTGTGTACACACGTCGGATCGAGACAAAACTTACGCCATCTGACTCGTAGCAATACGCTAGTCCTGTGACCCAAGTTTGGTTCAAATCTGAGAATGTTGACAAAATCGCGTATCGTGGGCCCCACACGCTCCACTTGACGGGCGATTTTGTGACCGGCTCATCAGAATCTAATTCTGGAAGTTCCTTGGGTTCGTATCATCGTTCCTGACTTGTTGACACTAAGTTTGACAAAATTGAAGACCTTTGACCTTGACACGTTTTTTGGTACAAAGCGGCCCACATGTGGACCCCACTTTGACCAGAAACTGTCATTTTTGTCCTTGTGTCCAAATTGGACTTAAGGACAGTCGTTTCTAGCTATTTGATATTTTCTGAGACTGTTGGTGATGTTTATTTCAGCTTTTGGAGGAGTACCTACATGATCCACTAATACAGAGATAATTGTTGGTATTCAAACCCTAGGCAAGTGTACCTTGCCAAACTCTGCAGTCTTGTTACATATTTTTTTTGATTCATTTATATTATTGTGCATGCTTAACCTAGGACCGTGTGACTTACTTAGCGTCCGATTATTAGTCGGGTGCCAACACCGTACGCGATGTTGTGTATTGTCATCTAGAGATGGACATTCGTGACCCCTTTACATTCTCGTACTTGTCTTATCAAGTACATTATACCCAGGACACTTGACACTATTCATGTGACAGAATCTTTCTGAGATACTCATGGTGATTCTGTATAGGATACAGGATTTGACATTGACATTATATTCATAGATACTATATGACTTGCTGCATTAGCTATGATCTTGCGTGCCATGTACATGAGACGTTATGGAAATGAGACGTGTGGTTACATTGGGTGGGAAGAGACACATAGGCTACAGGCTGATCATATATATATCCCCTATTATTGTGAGGCGCAAGACTTTGAAACCCGAGCTTGGCCCATTACTCATTATTACTGCTACCAGCTCCCCGACACAGAGCTTGTAGTGGCTCAGCCTGAGTACTCGTGATGCTCTCACTTGCATTTCACATAGATGATTATATACTTACCCTATTTATTTTATTATCTGTTGTACTGCATTTATTTTGGCTTGTATTATCTGTACCTTGCTATGTCCCCTGAGGATCTGGATCCGGATTATGTCCCCAGGATTTGCAGACGAGATCTATCCCGAGGTATACGGGACAGCAGCAGGAGCTGATACAGGAGCTGTACCGACATCCGAGGATGAGGTGTTAGCTGAAGACTTTTTCTGAGCATCTATGTTTCATGCTTAGTATTTACTTTATTCAGTCATTTATATTTTGGTCTGTTGAACCATTGTATCAGATTTTTATCGGGTTGTTCCCCGAAGCACTTTGTAGAGACTGGTTGATGATTTATATTTCTTATATCTGTGGATCATATTTTATCTTGTGTGGATGAGATTAGTTGTGCCATGTTGTCATAGACTTTATTTTACAGCTTAAGTACGCCCTGATGGATCCATTAAATTGGGTTTGTCCATCAGTATGTGCTGCTGGCCATTGCTACGTGTCTAGTCCCACGGTATTTTGGGACTGGGGCGTGACACTACCCATTGTACCTGATATTATTTCAGTCAGTGGTCCTCCTTTGAACCAAAAGCTAGATGCTTAGTAGATTTTTTTTTGAAGTAATAGCATAAAACTTTATGGTAGGATTATAAAGACATAATATCAGAGGTCCGTCAAGCCCATTTTACTTGTTGTGTCTTCGACTAGCTAGCGCTTGAGGCCTTTAGTGAATGGATCTGCCAGGTTCTTATGACTCAGAACATCCACCACTGCAATGACACTAGTCTTGATGAGATTGTTCAGTACTCTGTTCCGAAGCCGCACAGTCCTCTTCTTTCCAATGAAGAGAATATTAGATGTTACTACTGTAGCTGCCTGGTTGTCACAGTATATCGGTACAACCAAAATCTGCACACCAACCATTGAAAGATCGTACATGAGATCCTGAAGCCATTCCACTTCATCTGCTGCAGCTGCAATTACATAGAACTTAGACTCCATCGATGAGCGTGAAAGCATCGTCTGCTTTTTCGACTTCCACGATATGATAACTCCTCCAATTAAGAAAATATATCCTCTTGGGGATCTCTCGCTCTCTTCTTCTAAGCACCAACTAGCATTACTGAAGTCTTCTACCCCTACTGGATATACCAAAGTTAGATCAAAGAAGAAAAGATGGCCACAAAGTAGAGACTCGCATAAGAGTTTGCCTCTACAAACTTCAGAAGAGAAGTTGGTGCAATGAGATTCACACAAGAGTTTCTCTTCAGTGACAGACAATCCCACAGAAGCACTAAATAAGAAGCATGTTACAAACTGACAACCCAAAAAAAATATAAATACAATAAGAATCAGAAAACTGTTCTTCTCTTTACGTTTGCAGACGCTACACCGAGAAGAACGGGAACAAGAACATAAATACAAAGAAGGAAACTCTTGCTGGGGTGATCAAAATTACCAGATCTCAAGGCAATATTCGCGCTATATAATAACCTGCCCCCAGGATCCAGCAAGTTCACACGATAACTTCTGGAATGCTCTAGGTCACCTTCGGATCATTCGGAAGATTCCTTTGGAAGAATGCTAAAAACTGTCGCAGGTCCTGCTGGTCTTCTCGATTTTTCTCTCTTTCTTATTTTTTTCAACACCTAAATGAAAGAGGAGAGCAGCTATTTAAAAAAGGATTTCAGCTTCCACGCGGCCTGAGGAAAAAATTAAGCCGCATAAGCTGCCTGTGTCGCTGTACGGTACAGAGCAGACAGTGCCATCACGCGCCAAAAGTTGTAGCCGATACAGCCGTGTGGCACAGAGAGCCACGAGAAGACTTTGCTGTCTGTGCGCTATACTGCACAGAGCAGACTGTGCCGCCTGCGTGTGGTATTGTATAGAGCAGACAACGCTACACCGAGTCACCAACAATAGTCCATGTCCCTTCCATACTTGACTCGCTCAAGCTAACTTGCTGGCCGCATAGCGCCTGGCCGCATAGCTCCAGGCCACAAAGCTCTAGGCTACATGCGCCCCTGACCGCATTGGCTCCTGGCCGTATATGCCCCTGACCGCATGCGCACCTTACCTCATCACCCCTGGCCACACGCGCTCCTGTCTGCATGAGCACCTGTCCACATGGCCCCTGGCCGCATGGCTCCACGAAGCATGCCCCCGAGCAAGCAACTGTGCATGTAACTCGTGCATAAAAGGAGCGCATGAGCGCCATGCGACGATGCTGACGTGCTAAAAACGCCAACAAAGGGCCATCAAAGTGCCACTTTGCGTCCTTGATCACGAGTCTAGCTCCTAAGGGAAACATTCCAAAGGTGGTGACAAAATAAAGATTGTCATAATAGGGTTCACACTTAATCCCTCTAGAAAAGTCAACCCACATGGACCATCGCCCCATGTGCATATACCAATACTAAACAAAGCAATATATTTAGATATACACATTGATGGTTTTTTAATGTGGGACTAAAACTCCCAAAACAAAGTAAAAAACACCAATAGACAATTCATGAGACATAGCCAATGGTATGATTCTCACATGACCAGGGCTAAGTCATACTACTTACTGCTAACCAATATCACTCCGAATATATATATATATATATATATATATATATATATATATATATATATATATATATTGTTGTAAATATTTATATATATAATATTTTTCAGAAATTTGATAAGAGAACAAATAAAAAAAAGTGTTACCGGCCTCCGGAGAAGTCGTGCACGAAGTACTGCCCTAAGAGTTGATCCGAGGTCTATGTTCAGACGTTTCTCTAAAGCTCCTAGTGATAAAACCTCCTGACTACCAGATTCTCTTTGTTGCGCACAACTCAGAAAGAGAGACCGAACTTAGCTCTGCCTAGAGCAAGAATTTAGAGAACATAATGTGGTTCGAGAGAAGAATGAGAGAGAGATTTCACGTATGAGAATTTTCTGTAAAAAAGTAATTGAGATGAGAAACTCAACAAATATATAGGGAGAGAACCAAGCCTTCACTATAGACAAAGGAATAACTGCTATTAATCCAGGCATTTAATGAGTAATAAAAAAGGAAATATGTGGGAGATGAGCTGTCACATGTTTAAAAGGTGAAAAATAAACCTGGACTTAGGGAGTAATAAATATCCAACGTTCAAATTTTTAATGAGTCAAATCGGTTCAAAAAATAAATAGGAGCAAAAAGATTTTTGGATCCCAGCCCGAACCGGAAGAGTAAATTGGATCGACATTCGGCGCCCGCAGGTGTGGGTACATACCCGCACCCGTTACGCGCACCGAACCAACCCGAGCTGGGCCGGGCGACGACGACGACGGTGACGCATGTGTGTGGCCCAAGGGGTTCTCCACACAACATCTTTAAAAGAGCAATAAAGAAGAACTAATATATACATACAAGGGAGAAGTGGTCCAACCGATGTGGGACTAAAAAAATGAGGAAGTTAAGCTTTTGCTCACATGTGTATAGGAATGTATATACAGCCAATAATCCCCGCCCCCCCCAAAAGGTCAAGTTCCAAAATAGATGTGACAAAGAAATTAAAAGTGAATAGTTTCTGGGCATGTATATTTACTATGCATAGATGAGATGGACTACAACCTTGAATCTTACTTATTAATTATCGTCTTTGTCTGAAGAAGTGCTTGATGGACTATGCCTTGTATCAGACTTATTTTACCAGATTTAGAAAAATAGCACATATAGTATGCTAGAGGTTCTGGATCTAACGGGTGGTGATTTTGGTTGGCCATGCGCACTTATTCAAAATTTATGAGATTTGTCTGGGATCGACCTGTCCTATAGTCGCGGCCTTCATGACCTCTCATATAGGTAAGTCCTTAAGGGTTGGTGATAGGTGTCAACCCCGCATATCAGCTTGGACCTATTAAGAGTTTTAAAAAACTCATCCTAACCATATCACTCAAGAACACTGTCACCATAGGGATGAGAAATTATTGTACGCATGTACAGCCACTTGGGCATTATTGTAATACGATTTTAATCTCAGGTCAGTGTTCCATAAAAGTCACCTAAGTCCAGCTTGTTCCTACCCATTGCATCGGCTTCTTGGGATCTCCAGTTAGACTCGGTTGGGTTGCCACTGCTGGTGACTTTACTTATGGGTTCAACTCCATCCCCTTCGGTGATTCTAGGATCAAAGTCCTAGACAGACCCTTCGTCAAGTGGTCTGCAAGGTTCTTTTTTGACTTTATATAGTCAAGAATCACATATTTGCCCAATAGGCTCTTTATATACTTAAAGTGCAGGTGCAGGTGCATGTTCATCTTAGCATTCACATAATCATTCTTTAGTAGTTTTATAACAGATTTATTATCACTGTTTATAGAAATTACAGGAACATGAGTAATAGAAATAGGTATATGCATAATAAGGTTTCTTAGCCATTCAGCTTATGTACATGTAGTGTCCAAGGCTATCATTTCGGAGTCTATTGTACTCCTAGTTATGATAGTTTGTTTACATGAGCCCCAGGAGATTGCAGCTCCTCCTAGAGTGAAAACATATCCAGTAGTAGATTTTACATAATGTGAGTCAGTTACCCAGTTTGCATCTGAATAACCTTCTATGATATCATGGTGTCTAGTATAGTGCAACATATAATCTAGAGTACCCCTAAGATATCTAAATATTCTTCCTAATGTTGTCCAATGTAGCTGATTTGGGTTACTAGTATATCTACTTAGTCTTCCAATAGTAAATGCAATATCAAGTCTGGTCCTGTTTGATATATATATGAGAGAACCTATCATCTGTGAATATCTGTGTTATTCTATGAGAAAATCCTCATTCTTCTTGAGAACAACACTAATGTCATAAGGAGTAATGATAGGTTTCTTATCAAAATACTCAAATTTTCTTAGCATTTTCTCGATAGAGTGAGCTAAGGATAGAGTATAGCCCTCCTTGTATTTGGACAGTTGTATGCCTAGAATCAAGTTGGCTTCACCTAGATCTTTCATATCAAACTGGCTAGATAAATAGTCCTTGGTATTAATTATCAATTCTAGTGATAATCCACGAATAAGGATGTCATCTACATACAAACATAAGATGACACAACTTTTATCTATAATTTTGGAGTATATACATTTGTCATACTCATTTGGCACGAAACCATATTCTGAGATAACTATGTCAAATTTGTTGTCCCATTATTTGGGAGCTTGCTTTAGGCCATAAAGAGATATAACTAATCCGCAAACTTTTTTTTCTTGGCCTTTAGCAATGAAATCTTCAGGTTGCTCCATGTAGATTTCTTTCTCTAGGTCCTCATTTAGAAATGATGTCTTTACATCCATTTGATGGATTAGCATATTATGAATGGATGCTAAGGCTAGAAGGGTTCTAATAGAGGTGATCCTAGCTACAGGTGAGTAGGTATCAAAATAATCTAATCCATTTTTCTGATTAAAACCTTTGGCTACTAATCTAGCCTTGTATTTATCTATAGTACCATCGGCTCTAAGTTTCTTTTTGAATATACACTTACAACCTATGAGTTTACTACCTAAATGTAGGTCTGCTAGAAACCAAGTATTGTTCTTCATGATGGAGTTATACTTACTGTTAATGGCTTCTTTCCAGAAAGGGGCATCAGGAGAAGATATTACTTCTTCATAAGTTGAGGGATCACCCTCTATCAAAAAGGTGAAGAAATCTTCTCCTAAGTTCTTTTTAATTTTCTCTTTTACTCCTTCTAGGTTCTATATTTTGTCCGGGTTGTGAACTAGATATTTGAACATGAGAGCTAGTTGACGGAGCAAGAGAGGAGTTGGAGGGAGAGAGAAATTCTATCTTTGAAAGGATATATATTCTCAAAGTAAACTGTATCTCTTGCTTCTATAATAGTATTGTTAGAGATTTTATTTACTTCTGAGTGAGTAACAAAAATTCTATTGGCATTGCTATATAGGGCATATCCTATGAATACAGCATCTACAATCTTAGGTCCAATCTTTCTCTTTTTAGGTTCAAAAATTTGAGTCTTATTATTAGACTTACTAAAAATTCTATTAAGGATGTAACAGGCAGATAATAATGCTTCTCTCCATAAATTATCGAGAGCACCTAAGTTGAGGAGCATGGCATTCACCATGTCTAATAGAGTGCGATTCTTTATTTCAGCAACTCCGTTGGACTGTGGTGAATATGGAGCAGTTACTTTATGGATTATTCTATATTTTTCACAGAAATTAGTCATATCATTTGATGTATACTCTCCCCCACAATCTGATCTAAGAATCTTAATCTTTCTCTCTAACTGGTTCTCAGCTTCAGATTTATAGACCTTAAATTTGTCTAGAATTTCATCTTTGGTTTTGAGAAGATATCTATAACAATACTTTGAATAATCATCTATAAAGGTAATAAAGTATTTTTTACCACCTCGGGTCAAAACCCTATTTGAGTCACACACATCACTATGAACTAGCTCTAGAAGGTCAAATTTTCTTTCTATAGATTTGAAATATAGCCTAGTGTGTTTGGCTTGAACACAGATCGCACACCTGTGTTTATCATCTATTGGAGTCTTAGGAATAAAATCTAAGTTCATCATCCTTCTTAGGGAACCTATATTCATATGACATAATCTACTGTGCCACACATTTGTAGATTCTATATTGGAAACAACAAAAGAAGGATCTAAAATTGTATTCATGGTACTCAAAATAAAAAGACCTTCTCTTACAAATCATTTTCTAATAAAAAAGTCATTATTAGAAAATACTACTTTATTTACCTCCATAACAGTCTTGTATCCTGAAGCTACAAGAAGAGACCCACTAACTAAATTTTTTCTGATAGACGGAACATGCAACACATCATAAAGAGTCAGAGTTTTCCCTGATATCATCTTTAGATCTATTCTTTCTCTTCCTATAATCTGTGCCGCTGAGCCATCTCCTAGGGTTACACCTCCTCCACCTGATTCCTGATAGTTTAAAAAATAGGAGCGATCAAAGAAAATACGAACATTAGCTCCAGAATCCAACCACCAATCGTCAGAATGGTAGAAAATATTGACTAAGGGTTGATAACTTACAGACCTGAAGGAACTAGAAGAGCCGTTGAGAAGTATGTTTGCTTCTGGTTTGGCTGGATGTTTCCCTTTGTAAGAAGTCTGGACAGCTTCCTTCTTTTTATGAAAACTGTTGGTGGCCATATGGTTTATTTTACCACACACAAAAAAAATCTCTTCTGATCCTGAGTCTGACCGAAGTTTCTTGGTTTATGGTGATGATGGTTTTGGTATTGAGGCTGAGGTTCTGCTTCTTCTTGAAGATGTTCCTTTTAGGTTTGTGATGATGATGAGGCTTGTGTTTGCCATGGGATTCTACTAGGTTTACCTTAGCTTTAGACTCAGACTTAGGGTTAGACCTTAGCCTAATTTATTCTTCTGTTCTAATTTTCTTTAGGACTTGAGCAAAGATAATGTCACCTTGAGTATGAATAAGGTCTTTCTTGACATAAGACAAGAGGGAGGAAGCTTGTCTATTAAGCAGACTATTTTATACTCAGTAGAGAAGAAAGTGCCTTTGGCTTGAATATGCCTAAGATATTCTTGGAATTCATGTATTTGGTTATTCATAGGTTTATTATCTACTATAAAGTATCTGTTGAATGAGGAGGAATTGAATCTTTTAATTCCAGCATCATCACAGCTATATTCATCTTTCAGGGCATCCCAAAGTTCTTTAATACTTTTGTATTCAAATAATATGTCATATAGTGATTCAGATAAAGCGCTTAGAATTCTATTAAAGCAATGGTAGTCTATTTCCTTAGGGGTCTTGTGTCTAGTGGAGCCAGAGGACTTGGAAATATAATGCCCTACTCTGCATCGGCATTATGTATCAAGGTGAGTGGGCAGAACTTCGTTCTCTGATTCTTGCATGCCTTAATAATGCATCTGAGTTTTTGAATGCTTATTTTCATAAGAGAATGATAGAAACCACCATTATATATTCTCTGACCCATTTGGGCGTGATGTCGCACGAGCATGAGCCACGCCCATGCGGCATCACACCCAGATGGGTCGGAGCAATCGTCCTGCAGGAGTGCTGGCGCGGTCATTCTCGCCTAGCGGGGACGGTCGATTAGCCTGTAGGAGATCGCTCTGACCCATCTGGACGTGATGTCGTGCCCGTGCGACATCACGCCCAAATTCATTGCCTAAATTCGTTGCCCAAATTCGAATGCGGTATCAGAGCAGATTTGATTCCTTGCCCAAATCCGTTAATATGACTATGAGATTTGCTCGATATTGTATTGTAATAGAGCGTTCCATACAATAAGTCCATAAATATTCTCAAAGTTGTGCAAATATTTTCTGGACTTGACTTGATTGTTTCGATTGAGTACGACGAGGGATGAGGACTATCGCTGCTCGGGATATCGAGAAGTTTATCCTTGAAGTTTTGAGGACGAAATTTTTTGTTGGTGGATAAGTATGTAATGCCCCGCTCCGCGTCGGCATTATGTATCAAGATGAGTGGACAGAACTTCGTTCTCTGATTCTTGCACGCCTTAATAATGAATCTGAATTTTTGAATGCTTGTTTTCATAAGAGAATGATAGAACCCACCATTATATATTCTCTAACCCATCTGGGTGTGATGCCGCACGAGCGTGAGCCACTCCAGTGCGGCATCACGTCCAGATGGGTTAGAACGATCGTCCCGCAGGAGCGCTAGCGCGGTCATTCTTGTAGCGCCTCGTTCTCCCGGTGCGAAGAGCGCGGCTAAGAAATACAAGACGGTATCGTTCGATCAGGATAGATTGAAACAAGAACTCGTCCTCGTTATGGATTTGTTTCTTCAGAATAGATTCCCATATTCAGTGGACCGTGCCCCCGGGATCGACTTAGCGACAGAGTCAGGAGGGACCTCTCCGCTGCTATCTTTTATTGTCTCAGATTTTGATGTCGCTTGTTGCTTTCGTGCTTTGAGTTGGTTTTGGATTTGCTTGGATTTTCTTGAACGGTTTCGATGATTTCATTATTTTCGTTCATTGAATTGCACTTCAATTCTGAGATTGGAAAGAGTGGAAGGAATATTGATCGAGCTGTTCGTGATGCAGGTGAACGAGCAGTAGGCGGCTTGCGAGCGGAGTCGTGAAGCGCCTCTTTCCTTCTCCCATCCAACCATCTAAGTGAGTGGCTACCAACTCGATTAGCTAGCCCTGCTTCCAAGCTTCACATCTTAATAAGTCTTGCATTCTTCTTTGCCCCGATCAAACGATACCAAGTAATAACTAAAAGATACCAAGCTAAAAAGGGAATAGACTTGGTTCATTATGCTTGTCATTAACTTCATGAACGAATACGAAACTGCATGCTTGTTCGTTTGGGAATAAATCATGTATTGTTGCTTGTCTTGTACAATTGCTTGTCTTGTACTCTTGTTGCCTCAATTGCACTCTTGTTGCCTCAACTGCATAAAAATGGTTAACTTGTATATTGTTCGATCATGGAAAACTTGTGCACAGGGTCACGGTCTCGCGGACGATGCTGGGGCACTGGCATCGATCCGGTCCGGGCGAGACCTATTATTCTAGTCTCTTGTTCGGCGGAATGGCTTGCAGCGCCTCTTGTACTTTCGTTGCAAACCATTCTCGTCAAGACTATATCGTCCATTATGGCAATCAATCCAGTGATCATATTGTATATTTAAACCTGTTGTAACTAACTTGTGTCTTCGTGGCAGGGAAGGCATGGTAAGTATTGTGCAGGTGATTCAGACGGTCAGGTAAAATCTACCGAATGGTGGCATGTTCATTTCAGTAAATTCCATATGCTGCTTACTTGTAAATGAACTAAGGCAAGATAGAAACCCACAAATATGCATGCTTCATTAAAATAACGTATTGATTGGTATAGTTCGGTTAGCTCGCCTTCACCAGTATATTTTAACATGCTGATCCTCGTTGAAGCAGGTTCTCCGCACTAAGGCAAACTGAGCGAGGAGCCAAAGTCGTCTTCCCGATCCAGTCCAGCTGTTGGCGCATCTTCACCGCGCCCCTTGAAGCATTTTGAAGGCAGAAGCTTGCAACTCTTCATACACAAATACAGCTTTGTGGCAAAGTCGTCCTCCAGCCTAGAGGTCCTTATCATTTTGAAGTTATAAAGGGATGTAATGTACAGGACTGCTATCTCATTTTGAGTCAAAACTTTTGTAAGCCCGTGCGGCAATCTAGCTGACTCGTTCAGGAGTTTGTAATAGATGTTCATTATCAATAAAGAGAACTTTTCCATGTTTCAAATCTGTGTTTCAATTTATCTGCGTACTCTGAATATGTGCTTGCTATACAAATCATTAAAGCCTTGTGCGGGCGCAATCCCAGGCCCGCACGGTGGTCACGATTCGGGGGACGCCTCAAACGATTCTACGGAATCGGGTCGTGACATAGTGGTATCAGAGCACAGATTCAAGTTCCTTAGACTCTCGCACTGGAAAAGTTCCTTTAACGATCAAATTCCTGTGCGAACTCTTGAACTCGCTAGGCCAAAATAAGATACGTTCATGCAATAAGTCCATAATACATTATGATCCTAATGTAATTTACCTTCTTTTGAAGGAATAGCTCCAGCGCAATCTGCAGCGCAAGCACCGGACGAAACCCAAGGGCAACAAAGTAGTTCGGGCACTTCGAGAAGTTCAGAGAGCCAGCGAGCCGTGCCAAGCATCGATCCCATCCAGCAAATATTGCAGATATTGGAGGCAAACCAACAAAGGGACGAGGCTCGCTATGAACGGGCCGAGAAGCGGGCGGAAGATTGTCAGCTCAAGTTTCAAGACAATATAGAAGCACGATTCTCAGTCCAACAGAAGCAGGTGGATGCCCTGCAACAGATTATTCAGACTTTGGCTTCCAACTATTCCACGGCAAGAGCGCCGACTCCGGTGGAACAGCCCGCGCTTGAAGTAGAGACGCCGCAAATTCCAAGGCTGAGGGACGTGACTACCTTCGACTTTGGACACTTCAAGAAAGTCTGCAACACCCCATTCAACGGGACTGAGGACCCAGTCGTAGCTCTAGATTGGTTGGCCGAACTTGAAGATCACTTCGCTCTGCTAGAGATCCCCGAAGAGAAGCGCGTCTCCTGCGCGCAACTACAGCACCGCCTCAACACGCACGATTGGTGGAACGTGCATCGACGATCTCTTCAATTTGATCACGTAGAGGAGGCGATCTCGTGGACGACTTTTTGTGCCGCGTTCGAAGAGGAGTTTATACCCCCTCCAGTACAACGTCAAATGGAGAACGAGTTCGTGCAGCTGCGGCAGGGCAGTATGACAGTTAAGCAATATTCCGTCGAATTCAACAGACTCTCCAAATTCGCTAGGGCCTATTTACCTTATGCAGCGAGTCAAGCTAGAAGGTTTGAATGCTGTTTGTGCCCTGCCATTCATGGGCACGTAGTCGTTCATCAGTATCGTACAATGCGTGAAGTCATGAATCACGCCCTATCACTTGAACCACACTATTCTCACGTTTCTGCCGGTGCTGTGCATACCTACAATCACAAACGCCAAAGCAACGAGAGAGGAAACAACGCTGCAAAGCGTCACAATGACGACGGGAAACAAAAAACAAACCATCCTTGTAAATTCTGCAAAAAGCTGGAGCATACAATCGACAAATATCGTATGAAACTTGGTTTATGCCTAGCCTGTGGTGAATCAAACCATTCAGTTCGTGATTGTTCCTTGAGTCATGATTGCCATCCCAAACGCAATAATCCCTAACGGTAGGTCCCACTCTTAAGTTTTGGGACGAAACTTTCAATTAGTTGGGTAGGATGTAGCGCCCCGTTCTCCCGGTGCGGAGAGCGCGGCTAAGAAACACAAGACAGTATCGTTCAATCGGGATAGATTGAAACAAGAACTCGTCCTCGTTATGGATTTGTTTCTTCGGAATCGATTCCCATATTCAGTGGACCATGCCCCCGGGATCGACTTAGCGGCAGAGTCAGGAGGGACCTCTCCGCTGCTATCTTTTATTGCCTCAGATTTTGATGTCGCTTGTTGCTTTCGTGCTTTGAGTTGGTTTTGGATTTGCTTGGGTTTTCTTGAACGGTTTCGATGATTTCATTATTTTCGTTCATTGAATTGCACTTCAATTTCGAGATTGGAAAGAGTGGAAGGAGTATTGATCGAGCTGTTCGTGATACAGGTGAACGAGCAGTAGGCGGCTTACGAGCGGAGTCGTGAAGCGCCTCTTTCCTTCTCCCTTCCAACCATCTAAGTGAGTGGCTACCAACCCAATTAGCTAGCCCTGCTTCCAAGCTTCACATCCTAATAAGTCTTGCATTCTTCTTTGCCCCGATCAAACGATACCAAGTAATAACTAAAAATACCAAGATAAAAAGGGAATAGACTTGGTTCATTATGTTTGTCATTAACTTCATGAACGGATACGGAATTGCATGCTTGTTCGTTTGGGAATAAATCATGAATTGTTGCTTGTCTTGTACAATTGCTTGTCTTGTACTCTTGTTGCCTCAATTGCACTCTTGTTGCCTCAACTGCATAAAAATGGTTAACTTGTATATTGTTCGATCATGGACAACTTGTGCACAGGGTCACGGTCTCGCGGACGATGCTGGGGCACTGGCATCGATCCGGTCTAGGCAAGACCTATTGTTCTAGTCTCTTGTTCGGCGGAATGGCTTACAGCGCCTCTTATACTTTTATTGTAAACCATTTTCGTCAAGACTATATCGTTCATTATGGCAATCAAGCCAGTGATCATCTTGTATATTTAAACCAGTTGCAACTAACTTGTGTCTTCGTGGCAGGGAAGGTATGGTAAGTATTGTGCAGGTGATTCAGACGGTCAGGTAAAATCCACCGAACGGTGGCACGTTTATTTCAGTAAATTCCATATGCTGCTTACATGTAAATGAACTAAGGCAAGATAGAAACCCACAAATATGCATGCTTCATTAAAACAACTGATTGATTGGTATAGTTCGGTTAGCTCGCCTTCACCAATATGTTTCGACATGATGACCCTCGTTGAAACAGGTTCTCCGCACTAAGGCGAACCGAGCGAGGAGCCGAAGTCATCTTACCGATCCAGTCCAGCTGTTGGCGCATCTTCACCGCGCCCCTTGAAGCATTTTGAAGGCAGAAACTTGGAACTCTTCATACACAAATGCAGCTTCGTGGCAAAGCCGTCCTCCAGCCTGGAGGTCCTTATCATTTTGAAGTTATAAAGGGATGTAATGTACAGGACTGCTATCTTATTTTGAGTCAAAACTTTTGTAAGCCCGTGCGGCAATCTAGCTGACTCGTTCAGGAGTTTGTAATAGATGTTCATTATCAATAAAGAGAACTTTTCCATGTTTCAAATCTGTGTTTCAATTTATCTGCGTACTCTGAATATGTGCTTGCTATACAAATCATTAAATCCTTGTGCGGGCGCAATCCCAGGCCTGCACGGCGGTCACGATTCGGGGGACGCCTCAAACGATTCTACGGAATTGGGTCATGATAATTCTCGCCTAGCGAAAAAGGCCGATTAGCCTGCGTGGATTGCTCTAACCTATCTGGACGTGATATCGCACGGGCGCATCTCACGCTCGTGCGACATCACACCCAGATGGGTCAGAGTGGACAGAACTTCGTTCTCTGATTCTTGCATGCCTTAATAATGAATCTGAGTTTTTGAATGCTTATTTTTATAAGAAAATGATAGAACCACCATTATATATTCTCCGACCCATCTGGGCATGATGCCGCACGAGCGTGAGCCGCGCCCGTACGGCATCATGCCCAGATGGGTCGGAGCAATCGTCCCGCGGGAGCGTTGGCGCGGTCATTCTCGCCTAGCGGGGATGGCCGATTAGCCTGCGGGAGATCGCTCTGACCCATCTGGGCGTGATGCCGCATGGGCGCGGCTCACGCTCGTACGATATCACGTTCAGATGGGTCAAAGAATATATAATGGTGGGTTCTATCATTCTCTTATGAAAACAAGCATTCAAAAACTCAGATTCATTATTAAGGCGTGCAAGAATCAGAGAACAAAGTTCTGCCCAGTTGGTATCAAAGCTTGGCTATACGTCTTTGGACTTCGTTTTGATTTTCTCAAGTTTTGAAAGCTCGTTCGTAGGTTATGTGTACACTCTCTCTCAATGTCCCAAACAAAATATTCCAACAATGAGTCTAAATACTTTTAAAAATATTCATGTGAATAATATGATTGCCTGTACAAAATTATAATGCTTAGGCCTTTGTGCCAACCTATGCCAGTTCCTTCGGGATTAGAATCATGCTAGAATCGCGACTTATGTGCGAACCTGAAATGCCTATACATGTTTGTCCAACTGGTTAATGCGAAATCGAATATTGCCCGAACGGTTAGCTTTGCATAGAGCCTTTCAGGTAAGTTGTGTAGAGTATCGCGCACCAAGATATTTTGGTGCAAGCTAAGTTACAACGAGAATGGAATATCGATCAGGAATAAGACAAGTCAGACTTAGTATGTCAACCAATAAAAATATTCTCGAATTTATCGCTTAGACAAATATAGAGAATCGTACTTGGATTTTGAGAAATAGCTCGAACAGTATTTCGTATCGGAAGATACAAATCGAATATAGTTACTTAGATGACTATCAAATATGGATTTTATTGGATGACTCAATTTCGAGTGGTGTATGGATCATTTAGAAATGTCCAAACAGATTCATAAGTCTCGTACGATAACCGGATTGAACGATTTAAGATTATCTTGAATGAATAATAAGGTTTATATCAAATTGGGATTGTGGAATTGGAAATCAATATCTTAGTTAAGTAAACTTATTGGAAACTTAGAGGATCGTACGAGCAATTTTGGATTGAAACAACCGGACTGAACTTGAATACAATACCGCTCGAAGAGAAGTTATCCCAAAATGAATATTGTGTTTCGATGAAAGAGATGAACGATAATGGATTTTGGCTTGGAGTTTGGAAGAACGATCTTGAAATCAAATTCGAAACGATAAACTCTCGAAATCAGTCCAAACGAGAATGGTTATCCTGCGGGAGCGCCGGAGTGGTGATTTCACGTACGGCGGGAATGATCGAACTCACGGGAACATGTTCGATGATTATTCTAAACGAACTCGATGAATGGAACGTATCAAAATTTGAATGGACTTGGATGATTTACCAAACGGTAGCATTGAAGTTGGATGATTTTACTAGACAAATTTAGAATGTAAGTGAATCAAAAATATTTTATGCATAAGTTAGCCTAGAACCTGGAATAAAATCACGCTTGATGGTTTCGTGAACGGATACGTAAATCAGGTTAAACGAATTGGAGTTATAATTAAAAAGGGCTTAGAATCGAATCTTGGCTTGGTGGACTTGAAATGGATATGGATTCTATCAAAACATGTTTGGAGAGATATAATATGCAAATCACTAGACTTGTCCTATAATTTGGATATATTATAGAATTTATTGAACGGACTCGTCCCCTGTACAAACGAACATGTTATTGAATGTAGGAAAATCTGTGCTCGATGTTTAAAAATCTGAGTGAAAACTAGCTTGGGTAAAATATTCCGTGTAAATGAACAATGGTTTGACCCTAGGAATTTGGGGCGAGCATCGTGCGACGAATTTGCACGATGTATCGTGTGCTTGAACTTGTACCTATGACCTTGTGAGCTGACTTAGCAATTAGGCAGATGACCCTGTACCGAGTGAATGAATCTGTGTTACCGACTTTAGCATATTGCTTGAACAAACCACAGAACTGGGGCATGACAGGATACACCTATGTCAGACTCAGTGTCATCAGAGTCATTTGTGATTAGTTTGGAACGATCAATGGCTGAGATCAATATTAAGGTAGTGAGCCAAAAATTTATCTGACTTTGCCATCTCTTAAAGTAGGTCCCGTTGAACTTTGTAGGTTTAGCAGTAAAAGTCTTATCCTTGTTAGTCATGGTTGCTAATGAGAAAAGTCTGAAACTGAAAGATACGTAATTACTCAATAACAATGTCCAATGATTTAGAATAATACTTCAAGTGATTTTGCTAATCAATCTTAAAATCTTTAGTCTATCAAGTGTAGATTAACTTGGGTTAGCTGTAGGAGCCGGTTCCCAGCTAGCGGTGGTCCGAAGACACTTAATACCGTATCGCTTAGGTCTATTTACACCCGGTTGAAAGAAGGACCCTTTCGGCTTGTTCTCAAATTTATCTCTACTTTTAGAATTCAGACTCAAAGAGATTTTCAATTATACTAAACTATTATTTGTTCAATACTAGAGACGCAGTTGAGATTGTCTTGAGGTCGTTACAAATAAACAATATTGTAGTTAACAATATGTAAATGTAGAGCTAATAATAACAATGAATACCAATGATGGTATATATATTAAGTAAGATTTTATGTGCTATAGATACTAAATTATAGTAGCTAAATTGAATCACAAGATTAGCTGGCAAATATTCAACCAAAAAATTAGAAACTTTCTATTAACAGAATATAAGGCTGTTAATAGTCCTTAGTAAAAATAATTTTCTAATACCAATTCTTAATTAATATATGATTCAAAACAATTAAAACTTATGTTGCACTTTGGTATGTAAACAAAATTGGTATGCAAATAGCTTTAGCAAATGAACGGTGAACTACAAATTTGCTACAAAAAATATTCGTTAACAAAACAAAACCTTTGTTTGGTAAGAAATAATACTACAATAACTTATTTTAATATAAAATCCGGTAGCAAATAGAAAAATTGCTACAGTAAAATTTGGACAAAAAATATATATTCAACAATGTTAGCAAATGGTATGTGTTTAACAATAAACAACAGAATTTGTGTTTGGTGTTCTGAATAAAATATTTTGGACAATATGCGTGGTCACAAAAGGCAAATATATGAATACCCTTGCAAACTGGTGTATTCACAAGCTTACAAAACTAATAGTAACGATAGCAAACAAGTTGTGTGTGTTTTGTGCACCAAGAAGTGATCTCAGAAAAATTGAAGCAGTTGTTTGATTACTACGGTTCAACTCTTAAATTGTTGTAAATATTTATATACATACAATATTTTTCAGAAATTTGATAAGAGAACAAAGGGAAAAAAAAGTGTTACCGGCCTCCGAAGAAGTCGTGCCTAAGAGTTGATCCGAGGCCTATGTGCAGATGTTTCTCGGAAGCTCCTAGTGGTAAAATTTTATGACTACCGGATTTTTTGTTTGCACACAACTCGGAGAGAGACCGAAGTTAGCTCTGCCCAGAGTAAGGATTCAGAGAACAGAATGTGGTTCGAGAGAAGAATGAAAGAGAGATTTTACGTAGGAGAATTTTCTGTAGAAAAGCAAATGAGATGAGAAACTCAACAAATATATAGGGAGAGAACCAAGCCTTCGCTACAGACAAAGGAATAAATACTATTAATCCAGGCGTTTAATGAGTAATGAAAAAGGAAATATGTGGGAGAGGAGCTGTCACATGTTTAAAATGTGAAAAATGAACCTGGACATAGGGAGTAATAAATGTCCAACGTTCAAAATTTGAATGAGTCAAATCGGTTCAAAAAATAAAGGGGAGCAAAAAAAAATTTGGATCTCAGCCCAAAGAGTAAATTAGATCGGCATTCGGCGCCCGCAGGTGTAGGCACGTATCCGTACCCGTTACGTACACCGAACCGAGCCGAGTCGGGCCGGACGGCGCGCGCGTGTGGCCCAAGGGGTTCCCCACACAACATCTTTAAGAGAGCAATGAAGAATAACTAATATATACATACAAGAAAAAAGTGGTCCAACTGATGTGAGACTAAAAGAAAATGAAAAAATTGAACTTTTGCTAATGTATAATATATATATATATATATATATATATATGCATCAATGGAGTGCTAGCCATAAGACTGTAACAACAGCTAGCTCATGCTTGTTTCATTGGTCCCCCTTTCTTCAACATGATCCTCTAGCTAGCTCTCACATTTGTACTTCCTTGTGTGAAAGACACTTACAGGGATGGTTAAATAGTAACGGAGAAACATGAATTATTGGTACCTCTTTGGCTAATGTGTGTGTGCATTGAACCGTTGCTCACTAAAAGTTGCAAATGGGCCATCCAATTGTCGCATTCATAGAAGGGTCCCCTCCATGGGAGTGGTCTGCATGCTCATCAAGCAAATCGATCTCCTATCTCGATGGCACGCATCACAAGATCACACTTGGTAGCTAGTAATGCATGCTGAACTCTATCTGATCCCAAGGGCTAGCTCAGTCTCACCCCCTAATTCCTTTCCTATTCTACTTCAGAGCAGATCTACAGTTCCCTTTCTATTATGTCCGTCCATGTTTCTTTCCTCGATTACATATGGATTATCCATCTTCGTACTTACACTCAAATTTTGTCCGAACTCACATGTAATAAAAATATAACATAATTGAATATAATAAGAAGAGGACAGCAGATCTGTTCTCATTCTACTTGTTTCTTCAACTTTATTATACATTAATAAGTCATATATCTTGACAAGTCGCAAAAACTTCACCAAATTCCAACTAACTCTACAATCTCAAATAATCAAAAGAAAAAACACGAGTAATAACCTAAGAAGAATTAAAACCAAGCTCACTCTCACCAAAGTACTTATCCAACTAGATGATTATTCGATTAACAAGTATTAGGGTCACAGCAAAAAATAAATTCAAAAAAAACATAAATGACGGACAAAAACAAGCTCATGATCATTTTTCTTCAACAAGTAATTGACGTAAGGAGAAGTAATCAAATCACCTTTTTGAAACTTCCAAGAAAATTAAACCTCCAATATCTCTTCTTTCTATATGATTAACTTTTGTTGAAATCACCCTAAAATTGTTAAAAGTTAAAATCTATATTGTGACTAGAATCGTATGTTTTTATTGACTGCTTTGAGTATATATGTATCCAATGTCGGATCCTAAACATAGAAGCACACATTATAACATACTATTTCTAATATTTTCCCTCAAGCTGAAGCTCGTGCTTCTCCTTCAGTAGTGTTATAGTCAACGTATTAGTACATTAATAATAGTGATCTATAAGAACGTTCTCTACCAAATAATTACCGGACACATCCTCTATCAAGTGATACATCACATCGATTTCAGGTGAAAATTTGGATTCTTGTTGATGTGTGTAAGACTCCGACTATTTTTCCAACTTAATTAACTGTGTACCAATCCTATTGAAGCTCGTACATGAAACATATGTTGATAAGTAGGAACTGTGTATCAATTCTTGGAACACTAGCTACCACTATGAAATAACCTATGTACTTGACAGGGCTTAGAATGCTGGTTGAGCAAATAGATGAAGTTATTGAGGAAAGAATGAGCTCTTGAACCTCTTACAATCTATGCTAACTAGATGATGAGAAGAAAGGACCATTGTCAAATATGGAAGTGATTCTTGATGGATGTAGCCTAGCTCGGCTGAAATATTAGTCGATAAGTTTGGAACTGAAACCGTGTTCTAAGCCCTATCAAGCACATTTGAACCGTAGTACTGCATCACTCTCTCTCATGTGCAGTGTACTTCACTATCTGCTTGATGATATAATGGTTGCAATCCACCTCCTTAGTTGATCGAAAGGTTTTGGCTTACCAAACAACTTGTAAACCATATTTTGCAATATGGGCCGATACCGATCCGATCCGTCCGATACCGATGTCCCAATTTGATATACTGACGATATCGGTATTGAGATCTATTTTTCGGTTAATTCAACAACAAAATTGAACGAAAAAGAACAATAAACAATGATGTAAAAGTATAGTAAAGATGTAAAAGCAACTTAAAAAAAAATTATTTATCACATGTAAACCAATCAACAAAGATAATAACTATTAAAAAATAACACTGAAATTACTTAAAATTATGTCTAAATATATAAAATATATTTTCTAAAAGAGTAATAATTTATTATAATTATATATATTTTTTTTATCAAAAGATTTGATTTTAATTTCAATTCGAAATTATTGATACTGCCAATACTATCCGGATGGATACTCATAAAAATAATCTGGTACTAATTTCGAATACTGCAAAACTTATTGTAAACATAAGACATCTTAACCCTTTGAATTTTCTCATGTAATCTTCGTGTGATGCTAATATATACTTGTGGTGGGCATCTTGTCACATGCTTATATTACATCACTACTTTACGAAAGGCATGTTGCTCTCCCCACTTTGAATCTCTCTCTCTCTCTCTCTCTCTCTCTCTCTCTCATGGGGTTTTGGAGATTGGGTTCAGGTGACGAGAGAGCACACTTTGTATTCCATCTATGCCTTTCCACACCCACCTCTCCTAGGCCAAATGTGGGCCCATGAAAAATCCCATGCCTCCCCAAAAGTCAAAAGCACCCCCATACCATACCAAACAGTGCCTCTTGCTTGCTTGCCTATCCAAACCCCCCTCTCCCCCTCCCTCTCCCTCTCATTCTCATCACAATAAGAACTACCATGCAACCCCACCCACAAGTAATTAAGTCCTCTCAATATTGATGATATCTTCTGTAGAAAAAAAATAATTGATTGATTTACTTTCAAGAAAGGAGGTACATATATATAGAAGAAGACGAGCCTCCTTTTTATTTTCTATTTGATGTGGGACTAAATAAGTTTTTCATAACTCAACACTCATTTTCAAGATGGGCGATAGATATCAAACATTCTCATCTTGTTACAAAATGTATCAAACTCTCTATAACATAAACATTTAGTTAAACAATCAACTAATTGCTCCACTGATTTCACATAGCTCAAAGTCAAAAAAATTATATTCAGCTACTCCTTGATGAAGAACCGATCAATCTCCACATGTTTGGTGCGATCGTACTGAACTGGATTATTTGCAATATCAATTGTTGATTTGTTGTCACACCAAAGTTGCAGGGAGTCTCCTCTAAACAAACGCATCTCAGCCAACAAGTTCTTCACCCACATCATCTCGCATAGGCTAACTGCCATAGCCCTGTACTCGACCTCAGCTGTAGACCTAGCCACTACATCTTGCTTATTTTTGTGCCAAGATACAAGATTGCCTCCAACAAAAAAACAGTAACCTGTAGTGGACCTGTGATCGTTCATACAACCCGCACAATCGGCATCACAATAGCCTTCAACTCTCAGATGTCCAGAACTTCCATTACCAGAAAAAGTCAAATTAGCGACGTCTAAAAACGTCGCTAAAAAACGAAATGACGTCGCTAATTTGGTTTAGCGACGTAATTAGCGACGTTATAAAGTTGTCGGAAAAAACTAAGTCGCAAAAAAAAATGTCGCTAAACGTCGCTATACCGACGTTTTTAGCGACTTTAGTGTGTCGCAAAATTTAGCGACATTTAGCGACGCCGAGTCACTAAATAGCGACGTGTGTAAAGTCGCTAAACGTCGCTGATTAGCGACTTATATAGCGACGTTACACCGACGTCTTTAATGACCTGGCTATTCTGCCATGTCAGCAATTGGCGACGTATAGCGACATTTTTAGCGACGTCATTAGCGACGTATTTAGCGACTTGTTACAGCATCGCTAATTAGCGAATTATTTAGCGACGTAACTTAACGTCGCTAAACGTCGCTAAACGTCGCTAAAAACGTCGCTAATTTTTTTAAAAAAAATTAGTGTCCAGAAGGAATTGAACTTGGGGCTACTTAAATTAATCTACTGGTTGAACCGATTTGGTCCGATCCAGTGTCTTGTCCAGATCAATCTTCGGTTAGCTTTTTAAAACCCTGGTTTGAAGATTATATGCAATTATTTGTTTTCTCTCCACTTGCTATTTATTACATCATGCCTATTATAACATGTATGAGATAAAGTTCTTTCTCTCCCAAAATGCATATAATTAATATGTATTTTCCAATGTTTCGTTATAATGTTCAACATCAGTCAGGTCGATATATTAATATTTTGGGAACTATATATATTAGACATTGTATTGTGCCTTGTGGGGACATATCAAGTAAGTATTCAATGCTGGAATTAAGTATTCAATGCTGGAATTGTAGATGTAGCCAAAGTTTAACAATATATAAGATGAACAGTACAAATACGAGATAAGTATCCAATACCAAGGACTATTGTTGAAGTATCAATAATTCATAATATAGAAATCGAACTTGAGTGACCATTGTGTTTACCGAAGAGAGGTATAAGTTCCTGACTAGGTGGCGAAAGATCAATGGATCAAGCCATGGAGGCGTATTATTCCTTCCATTTATTAATGGTGGGAGTTGAGGGGGACAGTGGGCCCACAAGACGTGCAACGAAGTATGCGCAAAGTCCCGTACGAAATGTCGGGCCACATAAAAAAAAATTATTATAGTATAGGACAAATGTGGATATGCAAGATAACTATATAATCCAATTAAATTAACTAAAAAATTAAAGACCACAAGAAGCATCATACATCATGCCTATTGTTGAAGTATCAATAATTCATAATATACAATCGCATCCTAAATAATAATAAAAATAACTATACTACTGCGGATCTGCAGGAGACTGACCACCGGCGCGCTTGAAGGATAAGAACTCCTCATACTCGTCCTGTGGAATCGACACCGATGTCGATGGAGAAGGCAGTGACCTCGGTGGAGGCCGTGCCCGCTCCAAGTCTGCGAGTCGCTGGTTGTAAGAATCCAGGGTAGATAACAGCCTCGTACTGCTATGACCCATTGAATCCTGCATCCTCGTCAGCTTCTCGCCCATCGATAGCTGTGACGCCTGCAGCTCCATGATGTTGCGGTCATTGGAGGCTCTAATATCATTTGTCAAATCCCATAGCTCCGTCATGCTGCAGTCGAGCATATCCAATCGTGCGATGAGCATCGGATCGTCCGCCTGCGGCTGGGACCGGGGCTGCTCCTCCATACTTCGCAGCAACTCGTCACGGAGAGACGCAATCTGACGGTCAACGGCCTCCTGGACGGCCTCCTGGACTCTGGCCGATGACTGCGAGGGCTGCGACTGCGAGGGGTGTGTGGAATGCGCAGCTGTCGGGGAGGCCCTAGATGACTGCGTCGCAACCAGGGCGCCAAAGGAGCCCGTACCGTAGTACGTACCCCTCTGGAGACCACCAGCTGCGGTCACCCACAGGTCGTCCGCCGACGGAGATGGAGCGGGCTGCGACGAAGTACCAGCCTCTCCAGGTGTAGGTGCACTAGCAGTCGCCCACTCACGCAGCCTAAGATACTCGGCATAGAAAAGGTTTGGAAACTCGATAATTGCCTAAGTTATATTAAAATTAACACAAAGTAAAGTAATACTTACATAGGTCTGTGAGGCCCTCTCATCAATGAGATTTCCGTCCTTGCGATGGGTGGCCAAGAAGACGGTTACCATGTTTGCATCCTCCCCCCTCTGTACCTGTTAAAAATATATTATTTACTACTAAACTTAAATATTTTTTCCAAGTACCATTTTATGGTACTTATATTAAAATAATATATTTTAAAAGAAAAAATATACCAAACGACGAAAATATTTCGTCATCGGGATCGAGCCACCACACCACTTGGCAGCATTCTGCCTAGCCGCCTTGGCCTTCTTAGACCTTTCCTTGTAGCTCGGATCGTCGAATCTAGTCCTCATCGCAGTCCACTGCTCAGGCTTGATCCAACCTTGGATCGGTTTTCCAACACGATCACGAGCCTTCTGGTCATCCAGAGCATCTCGGATAAGCTTGGCGGCAATGGTAGAAAAGAGCCGCTCGATCAACTCGGCCCGGTGCGGAGGATAAAAATACGTTTGCTACAATAAATAATTCATTAAGTTAGCATCACGAATAAGTTATATAATATGCATAAATTAGAGGATTTATTTAATATACTTTTACCTAGAAGTGCGCAAACCAGAACTCCTTCCTCTCCTCCGGAGCCTCAGAGTAGTTGATCCAAGGGCCACCGTAGTTGTTCCTCAGAAATTGGCCCAGGCGTCTCTGAACCGACGATGGACGATATCTATACAGAGATAATAATTTAGATTACTGAAAAAGTCAATATACGATGAATAAAGAGAAACACAAATATATACTAAACCATCTAATTGACTTACTTTGTACCGTCGGCCCAAATCTCTGTCCTCGTCTCCTCCGGAGGTGCGCATGGAGGATCTTGCTGATACTGGGACAACGTGGGCACGACCTCCTCGACATGCTCATCTGTCCCCATGGTTCCGTCAGCAGGAGGAATGCTGGACGAGGGTGTACTATCACTCCAGGAACTACTCGTCCCAACAGTCGGAGATGTGAGTGATCAATATACTGGAGTACTGGGCGACGATGATCCGGAACCAACAGTAGGCAGTATCGGAGTGGCACTCTGTCTACCTCGGGACCTGCCGAATCCTTCGCGTCGTCTTGTCATATCTGATAACAACATATGATGAATATAGAGAAACACAAATATATACTACATTCTACAGTCGAAATGTGATACATATCTCAAAGCATTCTACAGTCAAAATATAATACATATATTCGTTAATGGGTACATCTACTTCGTCAATTTTCCAACCTTGATCTATATTCTAAAGTCAAAATATAGTTACATTCTACATGCAATATTTTTTATTTTCAATCATCTTCAGAAAATTCATCTTGTTCGCCTTCGTCGTCCTGCTCTTCCTCTTCCTCGTCTTCACTTTCATTTACTTCATCGTCCTCTTCGGATAATTCTACATCTTCTACATTATTACTCGTGTAATGAGTAACTTTCGTTGAGTCCACATCTACAATATTTGTTACAAGAGGTAGATCGTCCTCCTGATAAGCTATTTCGTCAATGTCAAAGGTATTTCTAGCTTTAGTCTTGCATACTGTCCACCAATCCGATCTCGCTGTCCCCCGTCTAGGATAAGTTGTAAAGTACACGAGCTGAGCCTGACTTGATAGGACAAATGGTTCGTAGCCTTGATATCTACGCTTGTAGTTTATATCCACAAGGCCATGCTTGTCAATTTTTTAACCTTGATCTTGAATCGGATCGAACTATTCACACCTGAATAGCACGATATTAGCAGGTTATGTGCCATAATTATATGTCAACTCCACAATCTCTCGTAAGATGCCAAAAAAATTATTGCCCGGATTGACGTCTTTGTAGTTTGAAGATTTGATACACAAACCACTGTTTTTCGTGGAATTAAGATCCAGAAAGCTGTCTCTGATAGGAGCATTTGTTGACTTGAACCTGAACCCATTCACACAGAAACTTGGCCATATTTTTACGCCAGTAATTGGTCCCTTGGCTAGAGTTCTAATAGATTCAGTCTCAGGTGATATTAGACGATCGACCTAAATACCAAAGTAGCGATAGTAAGTTATTTGTTTTGTAAGTGCTGAAATAAAAAGTAAACCAAGCATCTTACATATGCGCTCAACCAAGAAAGAAAATGGCATCTCATATCTTGTTCTACTTCTTCGTCTGTTATGTAGGGTCTAACCGACCTCAACTCATCATTATATGTGTTGAAAAACAATGAAGCAACTGCTGATTAGTAGCATAATAGTATCTTATACTATTACATTGAGATGATGTAAACGTGGACGTATTAATTACTTACCCCTCTAGCTTCTCCACTTCATCCTCGTCGCAATTGAGTAATATATACAATTGAGCAGCCCTTAGCTCATCGTCATTCAAATATCTCTTCTTCATTTTTCCCGAAGGCTTTCCGGACGCATTGAATACTTTGAGTATTGCATCATTAGATTCCTGATATGCGTCATCGTTTCTGGGAGCTTTCGTCCTATTAGTAGCAACATGCGGTTTGAAATACGTCGAGCAAAAGTTTGTAATCTCCTCGAGAACATAAGCTTCACAAATAGAGCCTTCAACTCGTGCCTTATTTTTCACCTTTTTCTTTAGGTGATTCAGATGCCGCTCGAAGGAGTACATCCACCGATAACCGACAGGACCACCAACACGTGCCTCATAGGAAAGATGAATTGGCAAATGCTCCATAGAGTCGAAGAATCCAGGAGGAAACACCTTCTCCAGCTTACATAGTGTTACCGCAATGTCCCTCTCTTGCTTTTCTAGAAGATCGACGAGCAACTTAGTACAACAAAGATCTCTGAAGAATATGCTCAGCTCTGTCAATGAGTCCCAAACAACCTGCGGTAAGAATTCCCGAAATACAATCGGAATTAACCTCTCCATGAATACGTGACAATCGTGGCTCTTCATACCCACCAGTTTGTTCTCCTTGAGGTCGATGCATCTTCTCAAGTTCGATACGTACCCGTCTGAAAACTTTAGACCCTGAATCCACCTACAAAGTCTACCTTTATCCTTTTTATCCAGTGAGAAAACTGACTTAGGTTGCTTTAACTTTCCATTCCCCTCCTCTATCAAATGCAATGCAGGACGTCTACATATTTCTTCTAAGTCCAACCTGGCCTTCGGATTATCTTTCGTCTTCCCCTTTACCTCCATTACAGTATTAATTATGTTATCAAACACATTCTTCTCGATATGCATGACATCAAGGTTATGTCTGATCAGATTGGTGCTCCAATATGGCAGATCCCAGAATATACTCCTCTTCGTCCAGTTATGGGTGCGACCAAATCCGTCACACTTGTACCCCTTAGCAGGCTCTTCGATAGCACTTGGTAAATCTTTTACCTCTTTCCATATCGTGCATCCGGGCCACCTTGGCGGTGGATTGGCCTTCTCCACAACTCCCGCACGAAAAGCATTCCGGTTCCTCCGGTACGGATGATCCTTCGGCAAAAATTGTCGATGACAATCGAAGAAGCACGGGTTGCCTCCGTGTTTCAAACTGAAAGCCTGAGAACGGTCCATGCAATACGAACATGAGAGACGACCATGGGTGCTCCATCCCGATAATATTCCATAGGCCAAAAAGTCGTTGATGGTCCACATAAGTGCTGCCCTCATCTGAAAATTCTGCTTTCTAGAAACATCGTACGTGTTGGCACCTACTTTCCACAGCTGATTCAACTCATCTATCAAAGGCTGTAAATACACATCGATGTTCCTCTTCGGATTGTTCGGACCCGGAATAATAACGGTTAGAAACATATACGGAGTCTTCATGCACATCCAAGGCGGTAGATTGTACAGAGTGACGATCACAGGCCAACACGAATACTGGGAGTCCGAGAGTCCGAATGGGGTAAAACCGTCAGAGGAGAGCCCCAATCTGACATTACGCGCTTCCTCGGCAAAATGTGGATACTCTCGATCAAAGTGCTTCCATGCTTCTCCATCGGATGGATGATCCAATACTCCTTCGATCTGTTTTCGCCTGTGCCAACTCATGGTTTCTGCAGTCTCCTTAACCATAAACAACCGTTGCAACCGCGGCGTCAAAGGCAAGTAGTGCATCGAATCGGTAGGCTTCCTTGCACCGACAGACTTTCCTCTAACAGTGGCCTTGTAGCGATCAGCACCACAGAATCTGCACGCATCTTCATCCTTGTCGTCTTTGTAGTACAACATGCACCCGTTGCGACATGCATCGATTTTCTCGTATCTCATCCAAAGCGATCTCACCATCCTCTTAGATCGATAGAAGTCTTTAGGCAACTTTGCACCCTCGGGCAAGATCTCTATAATCAAATCGAGCAGTCGATTATAGCATTCTTGCGACATGTTAAAATCGGACTTGATGCTCAATAATCTTGTAACCACCTCCAACGGTGAATGATCCTCACAACCAGGATATAGTAGAGTCATTGCATTCTCCAGCAACTCCATAAACTTTGCAGCATCGGCATTCGGTGCCTCCTCAGCTGCATCATAATTGTCAGGATTGAAACTAGGTCCCGCCGCATCATAATTGTCCGGATTGAAACTAGGCCCCACCGCATCATAAACCATGTTCACCAACCCGTCGTCGTAAGCATCGTGGTCGTGGACATCCATATACGGCTACACATAGGGCTCCGACTCCGATGCTAGAGATACAAGTTCTTCGTGCGCGGTCCACTGATAGTAATTCGGCGTGAAGCCCTTCGAGTATAAATGATATGTAACTTCCACTTCTTGATGATATTTCCTGTTGCGACATCTCACACACGGACACTTAATTTTGGTACCGTCCATGTACTGAGGGAAAGCCTTGGCGAACTGCAGGAACTGCTGTACACCCTCAATGAATTCATCCTGTACACCGCACATATCATCAGGATGACGGTTGTACATCCACGAACGATGACGCAGATAGTAATTCATATCCATTTCTAGATACTTCTGCAAAAATGACAGTATGTATCATATAAATTATTACATACAGTGGTTTATCACCTAACTTCATAACTTAATCGTACTATAAAAATCATAACTGATATAATACATACTTTTATTTATCAAAGTCTAAAATAAGCAATATTCAAAACAACTGAAAAGAGGCCAAGTCTCTTAGTTTTTTAATATTTTATACTATTGGTAAAAGCTTGGGTTCTTTACTGTATACAATGCTTACTAGGACATATAGTTACTTAGCTAACTATTAACAAAATCAAATATATCAGTAAGTAACTATTTAACTACACTAACTACGTACTAATTTAATACTAAACTGATACCCTTAACTTCTACCCAATAACTCATGCTAACCCATCTTAAACCAACTAACCAATACCTTGACACTAAGCTAACTAACACTAGTATACATAGCTCACTAAATGCAACTGAAAACGGATACTGATACAGTGGGACTTGTTGATACTTACTGATACATGGTTGCTGAAATGACACAGTGCTGATGGTTTTCCTCTTCAGTTGCCTGCTCACTGTTGCAGACCTCCTTCTCACTGCCCACTACAAGGCTTGAGCATCCATCAACACTTCTACCTGGAACCCCTCACCCTGCTACTACCACTGCTCCATACCCTAACTGAACTTACTCGCTTACTCACTCACTGATACACTAAACTATACTCACTGATACACTAAGCTCAACATAGCCCTACCTTCATGTAAAACAACACTACCCACATTCAACACCACCAAATATCTCATGATTGAAAACTTAGCTAAATACTTAGAAAAACCTTAACCCTCACTCCTCTTTTACTGAACTACCCATACAAAGAAACCCAAGCTCTCCACTAAATGATACATTGAGGTATCAGTGCCAACACAGTGCACATACAGTGAAGACACAATAAAGAATCCGACTCCCTGTGTAAATCAGTCCCATGTCAGTGTTTGTGTGAGTGTGTGTGTGTATCTGCGTCTGTGTGTGTGTGTCGTGTGTGTCTGTCAGTGTCTGTGTGCGTGTGTCGTGTCTGTGTGCGTGTGTCGTGTCTGTGTGCATGTGTCGTGTCTGTCCAGTCATCAGTTGTGTCAGTGTCACATGAGAGAGAGAGAGAGAGAGATTACCTAGAGCTCGAGGAGGAGGAGGGGGTGCCGGAGTAGCCGCAGCCGTGGAGAGCCGGTCGCCGGAGAGGGGGGGCGGGGGAAATCGAAAACTTTCGAAATTTTCGACAGATGGGAGAAAAGAATCTGAGCCCTAATTAACCAAAAATTAGCGACGGTTAGCGACGTCTAATAAAAACGTCGCTAAATTAAAATTTAGCGTTGTCAAAGACGTCTCTAAACACGTTGCTAAATATTTTTGATATATACGTCGCTAATTATGCCGCTAAACGTCGCTAAATCAGATATATTAGCGACATTTTGCGACCTTAATTGAACTTATAGCGACTCATCTTTTAAAATCTGAATAAAAGTTGCTGAACGTCGCTAAATGTCGCCATTTGAAGACGTTTAGCGACGTTTTTAACGGAGTCGCTGATTTAGCGACGTTTATACCAGGAGTCGCTAAAATACGTCGCTAATCCCGCTTTTTCTAGTAGTGTTCTGAACCATAACCCTTTCCTGGGTATCCTTTAATATATGTGAAAATTCTGTGAACTGTATCCATATACTGCTCTCTGGAGCATACATATATCTACTCACCACACTCATGACATAAGTAATATCCGGTCTCGTATGACATAGATATATGAGCCGACCAACTAATCTTTGATATTGCTCCTTACTTACCGGATCACCACCCTCAGAACACAACTTGTGATTCTGCTCGATAGGAGTAGAAGCAATCCTACATTCCTATCTTTGAAATAAGGTCCAGAGAATGCTTTCGCTGAGAAAGTATTATACCTTTCATGACCTTGTAATTTCAATTCTGAGGAAGTATTTCAACTGCCCCAGATCCTTAACTTCAAATTCCTCTCCAAGCCTTTTCTTCAGCCATAGGATCTCCTCAGTATCGTCTCCAGTAATTACAATATCATCAACATAGACTGCAAGAACAGTGATACGAGTCTTGGAGTTTCTGTAAAACATAATATAATCTCCATTACACTGCCTATACCCCATACCACAGACTGCAAGCCTGAATCTATTAAACCATGCCCTCGGAGACTACTTTAGCTAATACAAAGACTTCTTTAATCTGTATATATTTTTCGTTGCTTGTGAATTAGCAAAGCCTGGTGGAATCTTCATATACACCTCCTCCTAGAGATCCCCGTGCAAAAAGGCGTTCTTGACATATAGCTGATGTAGTTGCCAATTGAAGTTGGCAGCACATGACACTAACACTCGCACAGTGCTCATCTTTGGACTGGAGCAAAGGTCTCGTCATAGTCGATACCATAAGTTTGGCTGTAAGCTTTAGCAACCAATCTGGCCTTGTAGTTGTCAATCTTGTCCTCTAGAGTTTGCTTAACAGAATAAACCAATCTGGCCTTGTATATCCAGCAACATGCTTTCCAACTAAAAGTGGTACCAGCTCCCATATGTCGTTCTTCTTCAAGACCTGAAGTTCCTCCTGTATGGCACTCAACCACCTAGGATCTTGCTTAGCTACCTGCCAGTTGTTAGGTACAAGCACTAAATCTAATGATGCAATAAAGAAATTATATGCAGGTAGAGTGGATGCATATGAAATGTAATATGAAATATCAGTATCCCAACTGTCAAACTTAGTTGGAGGTTTTTCAGCATTGACTCTAGAAGTTCTATGAAGCAAGACAAGAGGATTAGAAGTATCATGGGAGAAATTATTACCAGGTGACTTAGATGGAAGAGCCGAAGAAGGTTATCAAGAAGTGGGACTTGGGACATCAGTATTTGTGGGTACTAGCATAGGGACATCATGAGGAAGCTTATGATGCTCCTGTTGCTGCTGCTCATGCTTCTCCTGTTGTTGTTGTTCATGCTCCCTATATACTCTTAGCTCCCCCTGATTGTCGGCTCCCCTTAAGACACCATCACTCATCGGTGACTCAAAAGGACATGGAATCATACCAACCACGATGCCACTGTCATTCTCCCCTTCTATAATAGCATCAGTACAGCTATCATCGAACAAGGAAGTTAACTCCGTATTCTCCCCATAAAATGGTTTAAACTCCCGGAAGGTCACGTCCATACTGACAAACAACCTTCTTTCAGTAGGACACCAACATTTGTATCATTTCTGACTTGATGAATAGCCCACAAAGATACATTTAACTGCTTGTGGATCCAGCTTGCTCATCATTATTATGTGATCTCGCACAAAATATGTACAATCAAACACTCTGGGAGAAACAATTAAAATATTATAGCCCAAGAGCATCTCACATGGTGTCTTCATCCCTAATACTCTTAACGACATCATGTTGATTAGATAAAATATTGTCATAACAGCCTCACTCCACAAAATTTTTGGCACATTCATTGTCAGTATCAAATAATGTTCCACTTCTAGTAGATGTTTGTTCTTGCGTTCAGCCACCCCATTATGAGCAGGAGTGTCTGGGCAAGTAGTTTGATGAAGAATTCCCTGACTAGAGATGAAATTAGCAAACTCCTTGTTGGTGTACTCGGTCCCATTATCTGTTCGAAGAATCTTCACATGTACTCTAAATTGGGTCTTCACATATGCCGAGAAGTCTTCAAAATATTTGTATAGCTCAGATTTATGCTTCATCATGTAGATCAAGGTCATACGTGAGTAGAAATTAATGAAGGTAACAAACCATCTAAATCCACTGATAGAAGTAGTAGGATACGGTCCCCAAACATCAGAATAAACAAATGCAAATAGCTCAAAACTTCGAAGACCAACCATTTTATAAGTAGAACGTGTACACTTTTCAAGTTCAAAAGCATTACAAAATAACCTTTTTTGTTTACTTTATTCATTATCTCAGGTTCTAACTTATTCAAACTATCAAAAGATAAATATCACAATCTGCAGTGTTGGAGCATTGCTTCTATCTCTGGACCTCCAATAGTAGTATCAGTAAGCATTACAGCCTCCCAGTCTAGGTACCAAAGACCATCACGCCTGATGTCAGTCCCAATCATCTTCCCCATGGCCTTATCCTGGAAATAACACATATCCCGATCAAAAAGAACAATACAATTCAAGTGATCAATGAGAGAGCTAACAGAAAGTAAGTTGACCAAAAATGAAGGAACATACAATACAGATGACAGGGTAACATATGAAGTATAATAGACCGAGCCAGTACCCCTGATGGGTTGGGGTGTCCAATCAGCAGTCCGAACTGTCTCGGGATGCTTATGCTTGCTCGGATAAAATAATACAAAATCACTAGATGCACCTGTGATATGTCTAGATGCACCTGAGTCGATGATCCAACCAGTATGAGATTTTATGGATGCAACTGCCTAAACCAGAATACCTTTGCCCATACGAGCAGCATAACCAGTAAAGTTACCAAGGTAGGTAGTGTTGTCCAGATCCTAAGTGGCCAGTCCCTTGCCCTTAGAACTCTCAACCTGAAGCTTGAACTGACGTAGTTCCTTCAGCTCTATCATCTCAGCTCCAGTTATTTCGGTAGTGGTCTCCTCCATCACAACTAGGTAAGGAACTCCCCGGCCTCAGCGTCCCCTTTCTTCTTGACCTGCATGTCCACCTCTCTGTCCTCTGCCTCCTCGGCCATGACTAGAATTACAGGATTGAGGGCAGTTGTAGCCAAGGTGCCCTTTCTTTCCGCAATTGTAGCACTCCCTGTCATCATTGCTGGGGGCACTAGGAACCACTAATGCAGAATGGACAGCTGGTGAGGTCTCGCCTTTCATCACCTTCTATCGAATCTCCTCTTGCTCCATCGATGCAACAGCCTCATCCAGGGACAAAAAAGTTGGCAGATGACACATTGCTGCCCTCTTAGCCTCAAACTGGGGGTTCAGATTATTGAGAAAATGAGTCACACGCCTAAGCTCAAGGTACTGTTTACCAAGGAGAACATCTGCCGGATTTTGCAATGATAGCGGATCATAGTAGTCCAAGTTCGCCCATGAGCAACGTAGCTCCGCTGCATACTGGAGTAATTTTTTCTTCCCCTGTGTGGTAGCATCAATCTTCTCCTTAACTTCCATCATCATCATGACACTCCCAGTTCTAGAGTACATCCCAGCCAATGTCGTCCAGACATCAGCTGCACTGCTGATCGACTCCACCATCCCAGCTATGGATGGAGAAACAGAAGTCAGCAGCCAAGAACCCATCAGAGAATTAAGGTGACTCCATATGCTCCACTTAGCACTCCTCTTATCCTTTGGCTAAGTGCACTCGCCCTTCATATATTTCTCAAGCCCCTTGGTCCGAAGGTTCAACAGTGCCCTCCTAGACCAACTTAGGTAGTTTCTCGTCCACTCAAGTTTGATGTCATTTGGCAACAAATCTATTTTCTTTATCACCTGCGATGGTTCTGGTGAGGAACGACTGCCCTACTGGATAAGGTCTCCTCTAATTTGGCCTAAAATATCCTGACCACCCCTTCAGTATCTCTTTCAACTCCTGACTAGTCACATGTGTTTCCATCTGCACAGTTGCACGTAGGAACGAGGTCAAATGTAACTCAAACACATGCTATGTGCCTACATGCGATCACGACTTTCTCCATCTATCTGTACACCCCCAAACTCATGCGGCATAAGAAATGTACGATGGATAGAACTTGCCAGAACAATGAGTATAAATAGAGATTTGTGCAAAACTTTCCAGGAAGTATGCTCTCTAAACTCAGAACCCACGTTGAGATCGAAATCAGATAATCGCACACAAGAGTTCCTCTCTGATTATCCACGATCCATCGACGGGTTTGACGACACCTGCAGGGAACGTCGACGACACCCGAGTGTGTGTGTGTGTGTGTTGGGGGGGGGGGGGGGCTTCCACCCGGGTAGAGAAAGGTGCGAGGGGGGTTGTCGTGTGAGAGACAGGGAAAAAGGGAATTATTTTTGTTTTTTTGGATTTTTTTTTAAAGGATTCAGAGTTTTGTTTCTGATACCATGTAGGAAGAAAATAATTGATTGATTTACTTCCAAAAAAGAGGGTACATATATATGGGAGGAGGCTAGTCCCCTCCTTATTTTCTATCCGATGTGGGACTAATAACTCTCCCATAACTCAACATCTTCTACATACCATCACTAAACAACACATAGATACACAACACTACATGAAAAAATACCTCATCTAGCATTAGAATATATTACATGTAGTTTTTTCATTCACTGGCAAATCAATCGATCACAAGCTCATGTTATTCCCATCATCACCATGGGAATTGGGGACATACCAACAAAATATAAAGAGAAAATGCTAAGTTTACTACCTAATGCTTACAACATACTTACAATCACCTTTTCTCCTGCTATGTAGGTCATATTCGGTCCCATCTCTTCTCTAATAAAAGACTATTATGTGACAGACACTGGATTTCATATATCCTCCCTCATCCAATAGACGGCCGCCACGTGGCTGTCACATTGAGGTCACGTGGTTGTCACGTGGGAGCCACGTGACGGTTGTAAGAAGAACGTAAACATTTGATTGTAGGCATAGCATTGCTGAAAATAAAGAGGCACCCATATGATGTAAGTAGAGGACAGGCTCACATGAACCCAGACCAGATCGCTTGTGGGACCCTTCCTCCTGTCCATCCCATTATAAAGCGAGAGTTGCAACCTTATATCATTCCTGTGCTCTCCTAATCTTTCTATTTCATTTTATATATAGAAGCTAAATACTAGGAAGCTTCTACTACAGTCTTTTGGCAGAGATAATATTGTTCTCTCTCCAATCTAGCTAGCTATTTCCTCTTCTTAATTCTCCCTAGTCAAAGGTTGGAGGAGTTCACACTGAATTCCCCATCACTTTATTTCATACAAGTTGTAGAGAAAGAAGAGAAGTTGCTCTCTCTCTCTCTCTCTCGGTCATGACCCTTCTTCTTCTTCTTCTTCTTCTTCTTCTTTCTCCACTTCGTCCTAGTAAGGGTTCACTTGTTTCCTTACTTGGGCAATATCAATAGATTTATACAGCAATTAGAGTTCTCTCTCTAAGTTCACTCTCCTTTCTTCCTTCCTAGTACAATTATCAAGAATACAACTCTCCTCTTAATTATTCCCATTCCTTTGAAAAATCTTGATATTCTCAAGGTTTCACAAAAGCAGTACATCCATACTTGAAAGTTGAATTCCTATAGTATCATCACCACTATTATAACATCTTTCCTTGAGACAAGAACAAAACCTGATCATAGTAGTACAAAGTATGGAGTTACCGGACAGGGGGAGGGAGAGATACTACAGTACTGCTAGTGCTGAGGAAAGACCACAACAAAACCAAAACCAAAACCAAAACCAAAACCAAAACCCTTCCAACAGTTCCCCCAACTCATGCCTCCCTCCCCCTTCCCCCTCCTCCGCCGCCGACACGGACCAGCACGAGTACATGTTCGAGAAGGTGGTCACCCCGAGCGACGTCGGGAAGCTGAACCGCCTCGTGATCCCGAAGCAGCACGCCGAGCGCTACTTCCCTCTCGACCCCGCCTCCAACGAGAAGGGCGGTCTCCTCCTCAGCTTCGAGGAGGACCGCACCGGCCACCACTGGCGCTTCCGCTACTCCTACTGGAACTCCAGCCAGAGCTACGTCATGACCAAAGGCTGGAGCCGCTTCGTCAAGGACAAACGGCTAGGCGCGGGCGACACCGTCACCTTCTCCCGCTCCGTGTCCACCGGCCGCCTCTTCATCGACTGGCGCCGCCGCCCAGCCCCGCCGAACCCCCCTTCCCTCTTCCTCCGCTCCTCGGTGGTCCCGTGGGGATGGGGAGGGATCTTCTTGCCCCCTCCGCCCTCCTCGATGATCGCCGGCACCAGTAACCATAGTAATTCAACTCCCATGTACTTCCGGCCTGTGGGGCCCACGCCGCCGTTGTTCCGGATGGAGCCCGGGATACTGGACTCGCTGCCGGTGTGCGCTGCCGAACCTAAGCGGGTCCGGCTCTTCGGGGTCAACCTCGACTGCTCCGAACAAGACGTCGACGACGACTACCAGCTGCAGCAGCAACGGGAGGATTCCAATCACCTCCCGCCGCCTTCGCCTCTCGACTGGAGGCTGTCGCCTACGCCTTCCCCCACCAGCAGCGAGACACCGCAACTGCTGCCAGAAATGAACCAGGAATGGGCAAGAAGGAGATGAATAAGGTTCATTTTGAGCTTCTCTCTTTTTGTTATTTTTTTTTCTTTTCTTTCTACAAACCCTTAGGTCTATGAGCACAAGAAATACATAAGTATTTATGTGAACTGATATTGGTTAATAGGTGTTCAAGGGAAATTTAAAGGTAATATATTGCGTTTTAAAATGTGAAATACTTGAATATGAAATACATATTGGTGGATTAATAGCTATGTTGTTACATTTTGCTTCCATGCATTACTGTCAATTAATTTTGCCTATATATATATATATATATATATATATATATATATATATATATATATATATATATATATATTGAATTTCTTCCCTTAGCTACTCCATATAGAGTATATAGCTCAAAGTGCAGAGATGACTAGGTTTCTTAGAGTGAAGATGATATAGGCAACCTATATTGTTCATGGTCCTTAAGGAGCTGGCTAGATCGAGCCAGCACTACTTTTTGCTAATGTACAATATTTACAGTTAATGCTAACTGTGATACGAGAAATTGTACGTATAGCATCGAAAGTCATTTGCCATATGAAATAACATATGCATAGTATTACATGTTTAAGGAACAAATGACAAGGTTAAAGCCAACCAACTCATCTCGACTCTATTAAGTACAGAACTTCATGAAATCATCCGAGAAAGGAACAAAACTACAATTTGATAATGGTCAAATAGGCATTCAAGGTTATACTGTCTAGATGTCCCAAATGATACACTATATCTATATGTATGATGAAGCATAAATTAATGGCTATTAAGTATACTACACAAATATAGGCGTTTAATTTGTTGATGAAAACTCTAGGTTGTACTTCAAGTTTGAATCTCTTTGTAGCGTCTGTTGTAATGATAATGGTCAAATAGGCACTCAAGGTTATATATACTGTATAGATGTCCCAAATGATACACAATATATATGATGAAGCATAAATTGGTGAGGGATAATATATATATATATATATATATATATATATATATATATATATATATATATAGCTCTCTAGTGGTATCCTTATTTATGTCAAGTCTATCTTTCAGATGAGGGATAATTGTTTAGCAAATTTAGTAATTAGGTTCGATGATCCGAGATCTATTAGAAAGTACCATGGAGACTTAGAGTGAGAGTGATACATAAGTTGGGGACTGTATCTAACAAGCTCTAGGAAACCTAGGATCAAATACATATTAGTACCTTGTAACATTACACTCAAAGTTAGCAAACGGCTAGATGCTATAGATTCTAACTATAATTGAACAAGGTTGAATGACACAAAGTACAGTACAGGATATCGATGTAACAACATGATTATAATTCAAACATTATTATGAGAATTGTCATATAGGATCCATTTTCGGGTTTGTATAGTATTAATAGTAGGTCATTGGTAAGTAGAACTGCCGTTCCGAATGAATACAAAAGTTTTCTTGGGTGTAATATGATCAGATAGTTATGAGATCTATATAGGGTGGAAGGGTTAAGAGGAGGAAAGAGGCTTCAGCTTTAATTGGAGTTTCTTTTTCTTTTCTTTTTCCTCTTTGATGTTCACAGTACAGTACCGCAACTTTTTCTTCCATGTTGCCCTTCTCCTTAATTGGAACATTTATTGACTATATCATAGCCATCAAGTGCCTTTATCATCTTTTTGTTATCAAGGATAGGCTCATAAGTTACTTCACTTACTCAAGTTAATGTGATCAACCAAATTACGTAATAATGTTTCATGAAACATTAAATTTTTTACTGATTCTTTTAAATATCTGTATGCTTTTCAATTCGACCAACTGAGTGACGAAAATTCTATAGCTGGTATATCGGAATTATACTACAAAGATCTCTTCTAGGGTTTTACTTGAGGGAGAATTCTTCTAGCTAAAGGAAACCCTTCTTCACTTGTAATTTCCCTTTGAAACTCAATTAAAAGCCTTTAGTCCCATTTGTCTCTATCAATTGTTTCCAGATATTCCAGAATAGGTCATTGTGCTTGGTTTTACATCATGCATGCCTATAGAGGTTCTTTATCAAACTAGATCTGTAATCATGTTGCTGTGTTAGTCCTGAGTAGTTACTCCATAGGAAGAGAGTGTAGTGAACAAAGAAATGATTTCTTGAGGTCTATAGATTGTGTAAACTGAGTAAGACAATCCTTCCATAATGTAACAAAGAAAAATATGTAAAAAAATAACTTTCAAAAGCAGCACAATTCTAGAGTTTTGATGTATGGGCAGAAACTTTAACATGATAAAGAGCAACCAATTCAAATCTTGATTTACACATTTTAATTGGATTAAAGAAACGTTAGGCTAATTTGCAATTAATTACCTTCAACTATCTCCAATTTTGCATATTTCTATTGTATAGGCAAATTGCTACCATAAACAATGAATACCTTGGAATAGCAAGTTACTACCCTGATGAGTAAATTTAAGTGTGAAAATACAATTCCCCCCTATCTATTCATCCATAATTTTTGCCACCCCAAATTCCTAATTTACATCATCCCTAATACCCTAACCGTGGCTATCGCTCCATCATGAGGGTTATATTTTTGTATCATTTTTCTTCCTAATTTAGAGTTCAACTAAATTTACTTGCTTTTATAGTTGTTATTTTCTTTGCAAATCTTATACAAGGATTTTTCTTGCACTTAGGTTACTTGAACTTTAGTCTATGTTCACTTCGATATCACGACCTTTTAAATTTTTTGTTCCTATGAGCGCTATGTTGGACCATTATTAAAACAATTTGGGTCCTCTCTTCTTATGGAATTCCTAGTAAACTTAGCAAGTTTAGCGCCATCATACCCCTAATTAAAAAAATCACATTCCCTAATCATCCAAACCCTAACCTTAAATCTTAACCAGGGCGGTGGGGGAGGGGTTGTTAGTGGTAGCGGTAGCAAGGAGGGAAGGACGTATTTGGGTTTATGAAGGGTAAAAATAAGAGATGGTGGTGAAATTACTTGAGGCTTAAGGAGGAGGAGAAAGAATATGGTGTTGAGGAAGGATCAAGAAGACTATAATGGTGGGTTAGGGATGAGTAGGAAGAAGATGGGAACAAGGAAGGAAGAAGAGGATGTTGATGATGGATTAGGATTTAAGGGTGAGAAATGAGGAAGAAGATGCATGGTGGTGATGATTTAGGTTTTAAGGGTGAGGAATGAGGAAGAATATGATAGTAACAGATGCCATATAACCATCCATTTATCTTTTCCATTGACAAATTTATGAAGTTCATGGTATTGAACTGATGAAGTAAAGCTTAATGTACTTTCGTGAAACAAAAAAAGGTCCCGCTAGCAATGCGGTCAAATGGAAAACTTCACATCGTTGAAGTGCAAAAAAGAACAAAAACAAAAACAAAAACAAAAACAAAAACACTCTACAAAGTGAGTATATGTTAGGGACTAAATATTGATTGTTAGGTAGATTTCATTTTTTGCTTAAGGGTCTGTCTGGATTGAGGGTTAAGAGAGTTTAGTGAGAAAAAGTTAAGTGAGGAGAGAAAAGAACCATGTTTGATTTGAGGACGAAAATTTAGGAGGAAGAGTAATAGAGGGTTAAGTGAAAGTTTGTTTATGGACCTGATCAGCTGTCCGGCTATTTCTATAAAAATGATTTTGAAGAGAATCTTGACGACTTTGACTAATTGTCGAATCATGATGACGATAGTAATTGGTCCAATGAGAGGATGAGAACCTCTCTAATCACGAGGGATGCAAATTAGGACTAGAACTCATGGCATAGGTGAAAACTTTAAACAACTAAGGATCGATCTAATATTAAGGTGGAGATACTTATGTTCTCATGCATGATTAATCATAACCTTTTAATGGTTGGCATCTTATAGTTACCATCCATAGTGTGTTTCTTTTATGAAAAGGACATACATGCGTGATACATACGATTACAAGGTGAAGGACAAGCCATCAAGTTTAAGGGCTACCATTAAAATTCTCTCACTATTGAATTATTAGAACTATATACAACGATGGATTAAATATTTATATTATTTCGATATCACATAAGTCGAAGTATAATTTGAATATTTTGAATAGAAAGCATGACTCGTACAATAGACTTTTTATTATTATAAAATATGTTTAGAATTCGTGCTAAAATTTTATATGTGATGAGATGGGCGGTTAAATATATCAGTACAAATAGTTACACTTTCAAAATTGATTGGGAAAAAAAAATCTCATAACCAACAGCCATAGTGATGGGATTCCCAAGATTGCTACATGAGAGAAGACGTCATATATGGAGTGAGTAATCGACCAAAGATGGATGGCTATAACTACTACATCTTTTACACGGGATTATAACATCAAATGGTCAGTGGAAAGAATTAACGGATGGCTAATGGCTTCACCACAACTTCCCACACGAGATGCATGTAGACGGAGACGAAGTTCATCCCAACAAGAGATATAGATCAGTTTCCTTTCTCTACTAGTAAGAATTAACTATGTCAATTCCATATGGTGTGATCGTGGCATTTGATTGGAGAACTTGCCTACTCTTACCAAAACTTCCGATTGTTGAACTTAATATATTTCAACAGGGCCTAATTAATGGTACTAATTATACCTTTCTGAAACATGGTGCTAAAGTATTAGTACAGTTCATCCCTAAGTGTGCTTAGAGTTAGAGTGAGGGACATGCCGTATAAATTTCGAGGAGCGTTTTAACTGTTTGTCTCTGAAGGACATGCCGTATAAATTTGGTAGTGATGTTGCCTAGCACGTACTTACATGAATGGTGATAATTTTGGGGCGTTGGGAGGCACTTACTGAAATCAATTTAGAGGTGTATCAGTTGCAGAAAAAAAATTTATTCGGTGAGCCGGACTCACCGTGACATGGCCATAGCCAAATTCTATCACAAATTATTCGGTGAGCCGGACTCACCGTGTCCCTAATAATACTTCACTCTGACTCGATGAAATGTACCTGGTCATAGCAGGATGACATGATCACAGTGTCCTGTTCTCTAAAAAAAAGTTTGATATTTCTCTTACTTTAGCCCAAGACATACAAGTACAATGAGAATAAAAGGAATACCGATCTTGTTGAGCCACTCGAAGATTCAATATTTCTTCCGCAGGAGAAAAAAAAAATTATTTAGTGAGCCGGATTCACCATGAATCTTAATTCTTCTCCACTTATGGATGATAGGAAGAAGAATCAAGACTTCCAATGTATGCATCTTAGACAGAAGTGAGAGCGGAGACGGAAGCGGGAGAATGCGACTACTTAGAAGAGTCTAAAGTTGAGAACGGAACGTGCACTAATAATTTTTTTTGTTTATTAATTATTGTTATCAAAAATTATAGATATCTTAATATTTAGTAGAAATTATAAAGTTACAGAAAGATCATTCACATGTTAATTTTTTATGATATCAAAGTAAGTAATCTTTAGTTTCTTTATACTTTGATAAACGTATATTAATTTTTTTCTAACTTTCTTCCCAAAGTTTATTTTCTCTTTTAAAATCATAGTCATATTATGAAAATTGTTCATGTCGTCGAAAAAATACGTTCCATTCGTCAAAAACACGAGTTTCCGTCATCGAAAAATGAGCTATCAAGTAAGAATTGTTGAATCTAGACTTTTACTAAAATTCGTCGACCTTCTAGAAGTTTCTGACTTCAAAATATGCTCACATTTATCAAGTGGAGGAGAATATGGACTCACGGTGAGTCCGGCTCATCGAATAATTTTTTGTGATGGAATTTGGCTGTGCAGCCTTACCTAACCAGATCTTGGCGTTGATAACATAATCAATGGGCAATCTTTCTACCTATGCACATTTTATTGGTTCTGGCGCATGTGCTTGGCAGTATTATTGGGTCCTCTTTAGCAAAGAGAACTTAGGAAGATGGGGCTATCATATGTTTAGAGTTGTGTATCATATGTCCTTAGCAAGTATTATTAGGGACAACTTTAGTTATCTAAGCGGACTTTGGAAGATGGTTCTATCATTGATTAGAGTAATGTTTCATATCTGTGCACCTTTCTAATACTTGATAATAAGTGGACAGCTTTTCTTACTATGTCAACTAGAGATTCAATCAAGCTTTAAATGATATCTTGGGTTGGCATAGACTAAGACTCAAGTGACTTTAAGCAGCTATTTGTTCCTGAGAATTCTGCAAATTTCTCGGTAACACCTTTATACATAAATATAGGGCCTAGTACATTTATATCATACATAGACTTTGAACAAACAAAGACATGCAAGAAGATGACATCAATTTTTTTCCATATGAATCTGAAGTATAGCGTAGCCAGAATTTTCAATATCTAGGAACATGACACTTGCTATTAAAGAAATAATAAATTATAATAAATATATTTATAATCCAAAAAATATTATATATTAATGTCAAATGTCACAAACTATTCCAATCACTATAAATAATTCTTTTTTTGACAATTAAAATCATTCGAGACTTCATATTTTAAAAATATTGAATGATATATTTATTTCAATGGCATCCAATATGTCTTTTTTAATATATGGCACAAAACAATCATTCATTATCTCATCTCCTAATCGACTACGTAACGAAGGCTTGATGATTTGTATGCAGAAAATACTCTCTCAAAAGTCGTGGTTACAATGAATAATAGCAATGTCAACGTCAAGAGCAAATACACTAATGTATATGAATAATACTTTTTTAACAGAATCATCTTTCTAGCAAGCCCACAAACTCCCGCATACTCAGAATATTGGTTAGCGCACATCCAGAATGTACTTATCAAGTTGACGACCAATTATGGTGCATTAACTTGATGCTAGAAAAATCTGATGAATAAAATTCAGCAAAGTGAAGCAATTTTCTCTTATCATAAGCGGAGAATAATCGCTTGGATTGAGACAGGCTACACAACAACTATGTATAAAATAATTATTAAATTCTTGAAGTTGCAAATAAATAATTCGACACGGTAATGGTGAAGATTTATTTTTCCTTCTAAGTTGCGGCGGGATCTTCCATATGTCGTATAAATAATTTGTCTATCTGTGGTATTACTATCTTATGGTTAACACAAAATGAAAACCATTTTCCAACAATGATTACCATCGATCATATATCATCTTTTGCAAGTGTTACTTGGTTATCCTCACAAGAGTAATGATATTGATTATATCTTGGTCATTTCTCTATAAAGATTGTGACAAATTATTTGTGATTCCCAATATATTCTTCATCAAATGTATTGGGACCGGAAGCACTGATACCACGCTTCGACATCTCATGTCTGAAACTGACCGCAACGGAAACTACACTAACCCACCTGAAGATAACGAACCAATCTAACTAGAACGTCAAGACATATCAAATACTGTATATGGTTTGGTGACTACGTCACCTGGAAAAATCCCAATCTTTATAACTTTTAACCAAAGATACAAGACTGAATAAAAACGGTTGAACCCTTTGCCGAAAGGTTCAACCCCCTCACCAAACTCATGTAAAAAAGAAGAGGATTACAACTTGAATTCACTCACCCTACCTGTAGCAATCTCCCTGTACGAAGATGATGACTCTCCGCACATATGTTCTCTTCTTGTTATCTTGGATGGCGAGGCCTAAGAGCAAAGTACAAAAATTTTCTTAGATTTCATAAGGACTTAATTGTTTCTCGAATCTCCATCTTGAGCCTCATATTGCCTCTACCCTTAACAGATATGTATAGTTGAGAAACCCTATTTTAGGTCAAAAAAATTCTAAAATAGGAAACCCATAAATAGAAAACCCTATTACTAAAATAAGATATCATATTTTATGTAATAGGAAACCCAAAAATAGTCCAGCATTAATTATTGTGAGACTCGTCTCACTAATCTAATATACGTATCCGATATACGTGTAGTATACATGTATAGCTCGTTTATTGTTTAATTGCTTACATCATGCTTGATGCCATTCATGCATTGTTTAGGTTATTTTTGTAAGTTTTTCTTAGTTGCATGCTTTGGACCGTTGGTCCCTTGGTTTTCTTGGTGTGTGGCTGTGATAAACTCGGATGAGGGACATAGATTATGATCCAATGGCCTACAATCCTAGCTCTTCCTATATAAACAATTACATTCTCTTTCCTCCACTTTTCTTTTCCTTTCATTTTTCTTTTCTTCTTCATTTTTTCCCCAGCCGAGAGCAGCAGCCAAGCTTGGCCTTGGCCGTGGGTGACCTTGGTAGTGTTGGTATTAGGATAGAACTTGATTTTAGGCAAGTATATCTTGCCAACCGAAGGAACAACCAGGGATCTTGCTTTAATTCTTAGTATAACTTGTTTTAATCATTTGATCAATTTTATTTTTGGGTAACACTTAGAACTTGTCTCATTGATGATTTTATTTTTCTTGAAATGGATTGCTCATGGAGCCGAGAACAACAAGTCGGATAATGCAAAGTTGGCATGAGAATGCATACAAAAAGTACGTTGGGAATCCTTGTCGCATAAAACGAAGTTCCAGTAAGCGCACTCGTGTGTGTTTCACAAATTTCTTGGAAAGTGTGCCAAGATACGTTGAGTACTCTGGGACACTTCTCAATTTCTACATACATTTTGTACTATGATAATTCTTTCAAAAGTATGTCAATCCTACTTGACGCACTTTTGAATGGGTCTGCAAGTCATCAAGAATGTACGACAGTGCTTAAATAGCTAAGTTGACACACTTTGCAGATATTGCAGAGTTGGTGCACTTTGGTGAAACTTTCCTTACCGGTGCCCTTTGTCGCTTCTGGAGAATGGCGCATTTTGTTGTGTTGGCGCGCTATGTGGCATTCTCTAGAGATTGCGCACTTTGTAGCCCTTCGTAATTACTTAATGACTAAACAGTGACTTCTAACAATTCTCGAGAATTGTGTTCTCGACTGTAGGGTTATCTCAACTGCTGTGTCATGTCTTAAAACTTGTGTTTTGTCTTTTAGTAGACCTTTCTATGCTTGTTTGTGCGCCAAACCTCACTACTGGCATACTTGATGAAAGTGCGCCAAGTTCATAACTTGGGTACTTTCATTTATGCGCCAATGATAGATTTATGCGCCAAGCTCCTCGCCCGCGCACTTCTATCATTGTGCGCCAAGGTCCTAGAAGTGCGCTTTAGTAAGATTTGTGCGCTACCTTTTGCTCGGAGCACTTTTATATCAAAGTGTGCCAGAACTGTCCAGATTAGTGATTTGTGACCAAAACTATTTTTGGCCATTTGTGCGCCAATACTCTTTTTGGCCATTTGTACGCCAATAGTGGTTTTGGTCCATTGTGTGCAGATGTTATTTTCCTGCCTAATTTTATGAGCCAACCCTGAATTGACGATTTATGCACCATTACGCCAGTATTCTCTTTATATGCTTAAATCTTGATGATTCTCTGGTTCTCTTTAATCCCATTATTTTAGTTAATCCTGGTTATTTTCTGTATATGATATTCTTGATATTTATCTTAAATTTATGACATAATCTAGTGATTGTACACTATAAATAAATTTCTGAATCTTGACATGGAACTGATAATTCTGATACTGTACTGATAATCCTGATACTGTATTGTTATCCTGATAGTGGCTCGACGTAGTACACCCATGACATGAGAATTCCTGTAACTGTCCTGATCAAGTCTATTAGTAGCACCTGTATTATAAGACATATAACCCTGTGGTTGATTTTGATTATACTCGTCAAGCTACTATCCTAACTTGCATCATGTCTAAGGCAGATTCCTGAGCACCACGGTCGAGAATCCATAATAATTTTCTAGGCTAATAACTAGAATAATAATCTAGATAACATCTAGAAAGATTTTCTTGTTACATGCAATCCCGATATTCCAGTGACATCTAATGGATTTGGAGCTCTCCGTTGTGAGGGGCACACTTCCAGCACACCGACGAGTGTTGCACTACCAGAAAAAACAAAAAAATGATTATACCTGATAAACCTATACTGTGTACCCGTTTATCTGTATAACTCGGATAGTCTGTAGGGCATGTGGCTGTAAGGAATGTCAAACTGCATGTATTAGTAACTTGGACTGTGATAACCCTAGTTAGCTAATGATAGCAAGCCGTAGGGCATGATTGGTCGTAATTTCTTGATTAGCAGTCTAGTAGTCTAGTCATGTCCGAATTTAAATTAGCAGCTGATCCAAAAATATAATCGGAGTATTGATTCTAGATGTCCTTGTTTAAATTGTCTCTTTACCTGTTATTCTTACTAATTTGTCTGCATGTTGGTTTTATTTCATAAGTTTGGCTCCCTTGTGGTACTTGTTGTTTTGTGGTTTGATTTTACTAGTTTTGTATGACCAGATATCGGAGCAGGACCGCAGGATCTCCCGTACTCCCCGCCTCAAGATGGTGAACACCAGGAGCACCCGGGGCCATGAGTGGATTCCTCTTTCATCACCTACTTGATCTTGTATAATTATTCTTTTGAGGCGTTTAGCCACCGAACACGTATTTAGCTTGTATTTTGGGACTTGACATTCTAGCCTGCTGGCCTACATGTAAAGCATATTCTAGACTATAGCTAGAGCTGATCATGTAATATTGTACTCTGCTAGTTCTTTATTTTGGTAACTAGCTTCATGATCATCTAGGTATGTATAGTTTAGGACGCCTTACTATTATATGTTGGTGATCATACATCTTGTAAACTGGTTGCTTGCTTGAGATTGAGACACCTAGGATTCTTGACCCAGTATTACCTAATGGATTATAAAGTAAACCCTCGCATGTCTAGACAGCCATGACCGTATCTCGAGGTATAGAATACACTGGTATACATAGCTGGCTTTGTCTGCCCCCGCTCTCTAATATTCTGGTTCTGGGGTGTGACAATTATAGACGTCCAAATCTAATCAAATCAAATATTTGATTCAGATTCGGGAACTACAAATATGATGTTACCAAATCCAGACTTGACCCAACATACTCCCCCTAGAGTTTGATGAGGGTTGTTGACCCCATGTCTCCTCAATTGGACTTCATGTATATCGTCCCGCGACAGAGTTCCTACTCCCCCATGTCATTGATCATTGATCATTGATCACATGAGTTGCTTTGCATCTTTCGTCGTATCTATCCTCCTCGACCACCATGCAGTGGCTAGCTGAGAGGTGTAGCATCTCCTAAACAACTGGTATCTTGTCGACATTAATAACTCGGCCGACACAGAAGTTCCTAACGATCAATATCACAACAAGTCTTGGTTTTATGTCCCCGACTACTGTTTTCTACCGGAACATGCTCATGTTTCGACAAGCTTCTTCACCCTTGGCTGGCCCAATCAAGCGGATGGTATGGTTTTCTCTAAATTTGAGCTCTTGAACCTACCCACCTTCGTGTCCAATACTAAGCTCCCCGGTGCACATGTATACTTGAGCAGATCATCATGGACTTTGCAAGCGTTGATAACCCATAGCTCCCTCGGAAATATGCAAATGGAGATGCACCCGCCTCATATTGAGTTTTTTGGACACCTACGTCTCCCCCGGCTTCAAACTCCTAAAACCGATATCGTTCCATGAAGCTTTGGCAACCCATCACCAAAATCAAATTTGTGGAACAACCGCCACATGAAGACCAACCAGCTGTCATGGGACCGACACACTGACCCTTAATCTTTGACGATCATCATTATTTGTCATTTTGTCTCGACGAACCGAATCCTCTGTAATCCTCAAAATGTCTCGAATATCTACCAAAGCAAGTTCTTGATGATCCATAAACTATTGTCGAACACCCTTCGAGCCTCCATCCAATGTCTGTGGCCTACATGTGTATACAATTCAGCAACTTGAGCCAGTACATACCACTAGTAGCGGATCCAGGATTATAATCTACTGGGGACATAATCACAGGAGGGTTCGGAGGCAAATTTTTTTGGATATAATTATATAATGTTATATTAATTTATACAGTAAAATATTATATCTCACAATTGTTCTCTACAAGTTTTCATACTTTGAAAGCGTTTAACTACAACATCATTTGTAATGCTACTAAACAACTCTTTTTCTATGAAGCATACTGTCTAAAAAAAATACAAAGTGTTTATAAATTTTTAATATTTGTTATATTCCAAAGTATGCTTCTAATTTGTAAGTTAATTAGAAAAAATTCTGATGTTAGTTATATATCCAAATAATTTTCTAATCGAGCATACTTTAGAAGCATAAATTTAAAGTATGCAATAATATGCTTCTATGAAAAAAAAAATTCTAATTTAAAATCCAGCCAATAAATTTGGAGTGGACATATAACAAATACTAAACTTTGAAGAAAAAAAATTCTACTAGTAATAAACACCATCCAATAAACCTCATCTTCTATGTAATATTATACTTCTATGAATTCCTTCTTTTTGTTGGTTTTCTCTGGGAGAAGCAGGAGCCTTTCTTTTTGACATATGTACACATGTCTTTGTCGACAACCTGCTTGTATAAAGAAAGAAGAGGGGGTCCACTACTACGTCTGACTGAGTGTGGGTCTGCTTCTTTCAAATGATGTTGCTTGGTTTCGCTCACCCAGTCCATACAAAAATTGGAGCCCCTATTACAAATTTGTAATACTACTGGGCTCAGTCCATCCAAAAAAATGAATCAAACTTATGTGTCAAGATGATGTTAGTTAGACTCATATGAGAGGAAACTCTCTACATTAGATATTGCAGATAAGTAGCTTCAGGGGCATCAAACAAGCCTACATCGTTCTCAAATTCTTCCTTGACTTGTTACATCAACTTACGCAAACATACTCTCTACATTTTTTTTACTGGGGGCCTGGCAGGCCCCCCAATGACCTTCAGATGCATTCGCCCCTGCATACCACAACATATATCTCCTCGAGCCAGCAGTTGGAAACCCTTCGTAAGCTTCAAATATTTTTTCCCAAATATACTACGACATCCATCATTCGCCAACCTGCCTACCGAAGCCAAGTTGTAGCACAAACTAGGTATATGTCACACACCATTAAAAACGAGCTTTTTGTCAAACTTTGTTGTCAAGTGGACATCACCGATGCCCACAACTGCAAGCATTCCCTTGTTGTCAATATTCACACGTCAAAACCAACCATCTTGATATAATGTGAAGATTCTTCTCTGTCAAGTGGCGTGATACGATGCTCCTATGTCCATATAACATAATCACCATTATGACATGTGCCACAAGGTTCCTCTGTGCCGGTTGCTACGATGATAAAATCTTCTGTAGTCATAAGATCTCATCCTTGTCTTTAGCCTTCTCAGCTTTAAGCTTCATGTAGTTCTTCTTAAAATGAACCCATTCACCACAGTATTAGCAGCCGTCCTTGCGGTCCACAGTCACAAGATCCCTAGAACCCTCCCTCTCTCGTCCTCGTTTGTGACTTGGGTCTTCCCTTCCCGTAGGAAGCAACCAGAGCAGACTCCTACGACGATTCAACTTGCTTAGATCGGACATTTTCGTTCAACAAGGTACTTTTGACTACCTCCTTCGTGACAACTCCACTAGCTGCAGAGTTGCTCACTGGTACCCCCAACATCTTCCAACTTTCAGATAGATAACTCAAAAGCAGAAGGGCCTAAAGCTCATCATTAATCATCATCTTCATCGCAGACAGCTGATTGATGATACCCTGAGCCTCGTTCAGATATTGTGCCACTAGGACACCCTCCGTGTACAAGATAGACTTTGGCCTATGTCATTTTCTGGTAAAGCAGTTTTGTGGCAGTCATGGTTGCAAAAATGTGTTACCTTGTCTACGACATATGCAGAGTTTATTATGATGATGGAGGCTTGCAAGGAGTTATCGTAGATGAATAAGTTCCTGCATGAAATATGGCTAAAGAAAGAGGAGTACATTTTGCTTTGTGATAGCAAAAGTGTTATTCAACTTTGAAAGAATCCGACATTTCTTAGTTAGTCCAAGCATATTGCAACTCAGTATCATTGAATACGATATGTGCTTGAGGTGAAGGAGATGATGTTTGAGAAGGTTCATACGAAGAAAAATGGAGCGGATTTGTTCACAAAGGTTCTACAAGGAAATTTTTTGGGTATTATAGGAGAATCGTCGGGATGACGAGATCATCAACCTAGTTGGGAAGAGAAAAATATGTTGTTGTTGGATGGGATTTTCAACCTGTGGAGAATATCCCAGAGTGCGACGAGCGCAATTCATGTGCCAAAGAAGCTCTGAAAGTTGAAGGCGACAAAGGTGATTTAATTTTAACGCATATCAGAAGCTATTGGAAAACTGCATTATCAGTATCACAGGTATATCGTTGTCGGTGTACCTTCTGTATATCGGTCTAATAGAATATTATTCTGAAACGTGTTCGGACACGAAGATGATATTTTTTTTTTGCTATACCGTCAATATACCGATGTGGGGACTGAAGACCGAAAATATATATTTTATTAATACCGTTGGATCAATATCAATGGTCTAGGTATGTTCGGGATTAAGGAGTTTTAACTAGGTGTTTCATGACTCTTATCCATCATCACAAGATCAAAAGGAGAGTTTTCTCAAAATTGTAACTTTCTAAGAGAGGAAGAGGAGATTCAGAGTTTCAAAAATTGTACCAGAGAGAGATCGTTTCGAGATTTCTTCGTTGGTGCTTTCTCGTCGTCTACTTTTCGGTAATCTCTTGTACTCATTGTGATATATTCTCATCTACTAAATTTTTGTTGTGATATGTACGGAACAGTGGAAAGTAGTTGGGTCCGTGTATTTCCTTTATACCATTAGTAGAGACTTTTTCGGATTTGACTGCGATCGTCCCATGGTTTTTTTTTCCAGGATTTTTCAGGTAAAAGTCTTGGTGTTTGCATTTGTCTTTGATTATAATTTTGGCATATTGGTTTGTGTATTTTTCTTCGATCATCACAAGTTCTCTTGATTTGAGAAACAGTTTCGACGTTTCGTTTCCAATAGTAAATTCTTTTAAGTAAACATTTAATATATTACATTACAAGAGAGACAACAACGTGTAGTCCCATATGTATCATGAATGAATCAGTGTTGTCAGAACCAGACCGGATTGATGGTTGAATCGGGTCTGATCGAATTTTTCCAAAAAAATTGGTCCAGTCTGACTTGAACCGAGGTTTTTAAGAACCGACAGTTTTTTTTCAGTTTCAGAATTTAATCAGTGAATCGTCCGAACCGGTACACAATTGAACCGTTTGATTATAAAAAAAAAAAAATTTAAAAACTCAAAAAAAATTATCGCGCGAGATTTGGATCATTTGGATGTTCTTTACGGGTTTTGAGAAACCTTATAGTTGTAAAACCAAACCAAACATACTCAAAACAGAAGCTAGCCAAGAAGTAAATGTGGATATCTTACATGTCTCAAAATCGTTTGGTTCTTGTAAAGGGTCTACCCGGTTGAACTCCGATCAGATCTGTACCAAAGATTTTCGGTTCAATCGTAGGTCCGGTTTTTAAAACATTGGAATGAATTGAGACAGCCAACATGTATCTAATTCGTTTGTGCATCCAATCCATCCTTTGGAAAGTCAGGGTTGAGCATGAGGTGGAAGGAAAGGTATAGGCCCTCTTTGTAAGTAGTCAGGGTGGTCCGTAGTTTTTTTTTCTTTTCTTTTCTTTATGACTATTGGCTAAAGTGTGTTGACATGCATGCCATGCCGTGCGTCGTCCCGTGCCGTCCATATCAAGCAAGAGAGAACCTTTGCTTTCGGAACTAGCTAGGACCAGCCTGACTCATGTTGGCTAGTCCCTTGCATGCTGCAGCTCCACTTCGAAATATCCATCTGCATGTGGACTCCTCCTAAAAAGTGGTAATTAAGTGGTAGTAACTCGAATGGTCCATAGCCTGCACATGAGAGATCTAGACATTGATTGCATTAGGATGCATGTGGATGCGGATGAATAATTTTCTCCGTTCGGACCAGGCCAATGTTCCATCGATCGATCAACTCCTGCATGCTTCGCCAACAATATATAAGTTACTTGGTCTCAGCCAATCTGACTGGCAACGGACGAATTCACGAAATTGATGGCAAAGTCTTAATTAATGTCTTGTAATGACTGGTGTTCGAATCGGGTGTTCGGTTAATTCGGTTTCAACCGAATCGAAATAGTCAAATTCGAATAAAACCGAAATTCTAGAAACTCAAAACATAATCAAATTAGCCAAAATTGAAACTGAATCGAACAATTGATTCGTCTTTTTTCGGTTGGAATATTTATATTGTTTGATGGGATCGAATCCAAAGTTGTAATTGCATTTAAATTATATTAAAAATTATAATTTTTATACAGTTGTATTTTTAAGTTGCGTCCAAAGTTTGATTAGTTGTTAAATTATTTAAGTTTGACTTCACAACACATACATAGAATTGTTATTTTTGAAATACGGACATTTTAATCACAAAATATACTTATAACTGAGGGTATTTACATAACTATACAAAACTTATTTGATTTTCGATTTTTGACCAAAATAGAAATCCAAAATCGAATAAAAAATTATTTTTAATATTTTTAAAATTAAAATCGAAACCTAAACGATTTTTTTTAAAATCGAACTGAACATCTTATTAGGTTCGGTTCGATTTTCGGTTCTAAATTGAATATTGCTCACCCCTAGAATTGACTATAACCCTGGGAGGGTAATGCCCCATAAAATATGGATGACCAAGGTAAGCTCATGCTACAATATATATATACTCCCAATTACAAGTCATAATTAAAGAGTCCAGTTGAAGAGAAGTAAGAAACACAATTTTCTCTCTTGGTATTGCGAATGACTAGCTAATAGAAAAGTCGGATTGATGGTCAAGATAGTTTAAGCAAAAAAAAAATAAGTGAGAAAAAAATACCATATTTAGTTTGAGTGTAGAAATTTAGGAGGGAGAGTTTTCTAAGTGAGGATTTGTTTAATCTTATTTTCTATATTTTTTTAGACCTCCCAAATCGACGGTTAAAGAGAGAAAGTGAGGAGTTTTGTTTTAAAAAGACATGAATATTTCTTATTTGTCCTATAAATATTATGACTTTCTTTTTTATTCTTTCTTCTTTCAACCTGTTGTTCTGTAGCTTCCTGACTTTATCCAAATACAACATGTCTCTTCTTGTCTTCTCATACTTTATTACTCATCTTTGATAAAAAAAAATCATCTATGATACTTTATTACTCGTATGTTGAGTTGATGAGGATTTGATGCATCTGTTGATAAAAAAAATAATATATATATATATATATATATATATATATATATATATATATATATATATATATTTGTTGACGCATTGTTGATAAAAAAAAAATTTCTAAGTCTTTGATGAATTTGTTAAGAAAAATCATTTATGCATTTGTTCATAAGAAAAATCGTTGATAAGAAAATTATAAAAAATGAAGAAAAAAACCGATGACATCCTATAAATTACAATAGGTCATGAAGTATTTGTTGATAAGAATATTAGATCCAAATACAATACATTATTCTCTTTTAATTTACTAATAACGTGTACGTGAGTTGCACGTATATTTATTGCTAAGTATTGTTTGTAAAAAAATAATTTATCTTGAATTTTTTTATTTCGTAATTATAATTTTTTTTTAAAAATTTCAGTATTTACTTCCGATTTGGACGGATAAGATTGGTTTAGTATTTATTTACTGTTTGGATGGATAAAAAAAAGTTTGTTTAAGGTTTTATTAATATCCCGTAACATTTTTTTTAAAATTTAATTGGTTGAATATTTAGTGACAGCTTAGATGGCTCACTTTTAAGACATTTTGAAGCCGCATTATAATAGTAGAGATAGGATTGTTATATGTAATAAGGATATTTTGATAACTATTGTACTTTTATTAATCCTCCTCGTACTCAAAACCTCCAGTTCAACACATTCCATTAACAGAGACGGTGCTACTCTTTGGCACGGCCCGGTTGTAGCCCAACCCAAATTTTTAATATTTTTTTACGAGTTTTATGCAACAGTGAAAGTAATAAATAAATTATTTGTTGTTTCTTTGTTGCTGTCTCATGGCTGGAGCCATTGTTGGTTTCTTTGTTGCTGTCTTTCTTTTCTTGTAATTGTCTGAATTTGAAGCATGCAGCAATTAAGTAATAAATAAATTCTCAAAAATATTAATATTTTAGACGGTGCGATGCTAGTGTCGTCGTGTCACTCAAACAATATATAAAGTTTAGTCTTTTCTAATTTTAGAGACTAGCTTTGCCACTGTCCGTTAACTCTTCTTCCAATCCAAACATTTATATGTATTGATTCTCCTCTTTCTCACTTAATTTTTTTTCATTTAACTTCACTTAACTCTGTTTATTTTTCCTCTCAATCTAAGCAGACGCTAATAGGAGAATCCAGTCCCATGTCACCACGTAGCAAGAATGTCAGGTCATTTGGATAGGATAAAGAGCCAAAAGTGTAGAGGAAATAAAAAAGAAGAAGAAGAATAAGAAACTCACAATATTCTTATATGTTCCTTTGTTTGAAATATCTTTGCAAATTCAGGTACGATCTCTTAGCATTCTTAGACTCTCCTCAAGTTCGAAACCCACAATAGAAATACTTCAGCTTCCTAAATTTTAGGAGATCTAACAGCTTTGGTTGTCACGAGGCCGAACCTATTGAGATTAATCGTTTATTGATAGAGTCATCAAAAGAGCCATTTTGTAATAGATTAGAGTTTGAAGGTGTAAAACACACATTTGGAGTTTGGTTATAGTGAAAGCATATACGTTATGCTACCTCCAATTTGTTTGTGCTTGAATGAAGAACCAAATTTTGTATTTGTTTGCTTGTATATGGTGACAAGTGAAGGCAGCTATCCCCATTGAAATTTTACTTCCAAATTAGATATTCCAGTTCTTCTAAAAAAATTCATTAATTTTATGTTTTTTCTCCTCCAAAATTTATAATTTTCAATTTATATATACATATTTAAATCAAAATTTATTTATTTTTCATAATTTTTACATTTTTTTATCCTAAATTTTTGCTTAAATTTGAGACTAGATTGGATAGATATAAAAAATATAGTTAAGATTATTATGCATCAAATTTTAATTTAATGATATAATAGCAAATTTTATTTTATATTTGAAGTTGTTTTCCTCTTTTAAATTCTTGTGTCAGCTCTGCTTGTATCCTATGCAAACGAGGTAGCTAGCCTCCAATTTCACTTCTGCCAGAAGGTCCTAATGAGTAATGACCACACTCCTTCCCAAACATTTAATGAAGAAATGGTGGAAGATGAAAATGGAAGGTGCCATTTGCTCTCCTGTGTCTACAGTAAGCTCAACAATAGTTTGTAACCTTGAGTGCAAAGAGACAAAAAGCTTCCTCCTGTAATATATAAGCACATCTACTACCCAAAAGAACTCAGCAATGAAGGAGAGGGAGACCTAGTCATTTCATAACCAAGCCCTGATTGACTGGACTGAGAAGCCTAGCTAGCTTCATGCAAGTAATTAAAAGAGAGAGGGCTCTACTACCTATAGCAGCTATAGATAGATGCCTTCTTTCTAGCTGTTTGTTGTACTTCACTTTCTAGCGAGAGAGAGAGAGAGAGAGAGAGAAACTTTTCTTGGTTTTGTCTTTCTCTACTAGTATGGCCAAGCTACAGTACTCTCCCTCTCTTTTCGTTAAAGTTGATATTAGGGTTTGCATGGGACCACGTAGGGGGGGGGTGCTGATATTGAATGCATGCATCTGAATGCTTGTCCTAATTCCCGTGACCTATCCTTATCCCCATTATCAAGTGGAGGGTGGCATGTCCTGCATAACTCCTCATCATCACCCACATGTCATTTGGGGATTGAAATAGAATATGTGCCATCTGAAAGGAAAGGTAAGAGACCAATGATTAATCTCATGAAGAATAAAGAAAATTTGCAAATACAACATCAAAGTTGGATGATATTTCCTCAAGAGGATAACGTTTATAAAAATTGTAATACGCGACCCAAAACGTCCTTTAAAAACACGTAGACACTGATTTAGTTAAAAATGATTAGAAAAAAATTAACGAACGGATTTTTAAAAAATATGTCAGATACGTCCTTTAAAAAAATATTTTTTGCATCAAAAACGTCATTTAAAGGAACGTTTTTGGATCGCTTGTAGAGATTAGTTTCTATCTGTTGTTAAAAAAATAAAACCATTGTAAGAATGATCATAATATAGTCGTTGCAAATCGATAACCGTTGGATCTGCAACTAAGTAAAAAAAAAAAAAAAATGTACAAAAAATGCCTTTTAAAAGGGCAGATTTGTAAGGAAAATGTTCTTTAAAAGAACATTTTTTACACATCGTTAATTAAAAATTAAGCGGTTTAATAGAAATTAAGAGAGACCACGAAAGATGTGGATGCTACAAAAACGTCCTTTAAAAGGAGATTTTTCGTGCAAAACCAAAAAACGTCCTTTTAAAGGACATTTTGAGTCTTCGGTTGTAATTTTGATACTCTCAAAGCAATTTCACTTAAGTCTAATATTATATATGCAATTCTCTGAGAATAAAAAATTAATTATAATTGGCAATAAGACTTTTACAATGTCCAAAAAAAATTCATAGTGGATTATCAAAATTATATTTAATTTACTATAGTTTTTAAAAATAAAATCTATAGCTTCTATTATAAATTAAGAATAATTTTGATAAATTATTTTTAAAATTCTTGGACATTGTAAAAGTTACATTGGCAATTACAATGGTTTTCACATTTCACTTGTCAACGCTTGCCATCATTTCTCAAACTTTATAGTTCATACTTTTTAATAATAATAATAATTATTATAATTATAATAATTATAATTTTATTATTATTATTATTATTTACATTAACTACCTCTAAGTTTTAGACCTATTATACGGGGTATCCATATTTTTAAACTAATTACATTGACCACCCCTATGTTTTATGTTTATTATACGGGGTACTCCTACTTTAAGATAAAAAAGAAAAGTTATAATACTAACTATCCATATTTTTATTTTTATTTTTATTTCTAAAGAAAGTGGTGGTCAGTGTAATTAGTTTAAAAGTAGGAATATTCCGTATAATAAGTCTAAAACATAGGAATAGTTAGTATAAATAACGCTTATTAGCTTCTTCTTCTTTTAAATCTCGAGGCAAGTCCTTTGAAAAAAAATTGCAATACCTTCCAAAATTTAAAAAGAACCATAATTTTTAGGAATTTATTATCTGATCTACTTGGACAATAATGACCGGTTCATCTCCACCCCCTTACCTTCCAAATAAGTTGAGCCTTTTGTTTCCTTTTTTTTTTCAATTGTTCTATTAAATGGGTGCGATGCAACATTATGAGTTTATTTCTTGACCTACTAGAAGTTTAAATGATGGACATGACCTACTAAAGGTTTATTCATTTTTCATTATTTAACACTAAATGAAAAGGAAGAAAAACAAAGTTATAGAAAAGTAATGATGGTAAATACAAATAACTATTATAAATAATTCTGTTTAACAATGACATTAATTCGAGATAATACACTTGTTGGATCCACTTATATATAATTAACCATGCCACATAAGTCTAGCGCTTGGAGTGTCTCTCTCGTATCATCATGTCATTACTTAGCTGATATATAATGATGTATGTCGAATTGGATTCTCGTATCGCCAACAGTGCAAAGTGATATATTTACTTAAATTGTCATTCCTTTTCTTCTTTTTTTCTCATCCTCGATTATTGCCTTCCATGAGACCTCAAATAGTACAGTGTACGTACATGGAATAAAGGTTTGTCATGGCCCGCCTGTTAAAGCAGAAACAAAGCGAAAGCACTACAGACAGGTCTGGAGCTTTTGAGGAAAGTATTTCTCAAGCGAAAATTTAAAATAAATTGTTAGTCTCGAAACTGATCAAAGATGGTAAAATACGAATCATAGAAGAACTACTAACGAAATCCGAATATCTGCTCTTTACTGAAATTCAAGTTATCGTCGAGATCATATATTCACACAATAGTTCATCATCTGATATTTCTCGATCTAACGAAGCACGAACCAATAACAGGCTACAAATTAACTTCGAGAAAAATAAAAATTACAACAAGCAACAAGTAAAACGTTCTTCTCTTTACGTTCGCAGACGCTACAATAAAAAAGAATGAAGCAAAGAAAAAAGCTGAAGAAAAACTCTTTGCTGGAGTGGTCAAAACCACCATTGCTCAAAGCAAGATTCGTCGTACAGACGATCTGCCACCAGAACCAGCAAGTTCACAAATGAACTTCTGGAACGCTCAATGTCACCTTCGAAAATACTCGAAAATCATCATATGAGAGAGAGAGACTCTGAGCCACACATGATCTGGTGTTCTCGATTTTTTCATCTGTTTTCTCTCTTCCTAAATGAAAGAGGAGGTCATCTATATAAAGAGAAAAATAGTACCTATGCGGCCTGAGGAAACTCCAGGCCGCATATGCCCTGACCGACCAGATCCTCCAAAATCTGGGTGTCAGTGTCGCTTGCGCAGCCCGCGTCGCATGTGTCATCTCCGCCACCTGACACGATGTACTGCACGAGGAAGACAGCGCCGCCAAACGCAGAAATCAGTCGCTCGCGCCGTATGCGCCGCATATTACGGAAGGCACAGAAAACCATGCGCCGCATGCGTCGCCTAAAGCAGACCATGTCCCCTCCATATGCGACTCGCTCATCAAAACCTGGCCGCATAGCCCCAGGCCACATAGCGCATGGCCACAAAGACCCTAGTCGAATAGCGCCTAGCCGCATAGCCCCTGACCACATAACTCCAGGCCGCATAACCCATGGCCACATAACGCCTGGACGCATAGTACCTTGGCCGCATAGCGCTTTGGCCGCATAGCGCCAGGCCGCATGCACCACGAAACATGCGTCCGAGCTAGTAACCGTGCATAAAACTCGTGCATAAAGAAGCGCACAAGCGCCATGCGACGATGCTGACGTGCTAAGTGCAAAGTGTAGTGCCCCGCTCCGCGTTGGCACTATGTATCAGGTGAGTGGGCAGAACTTCGTTCTCTGATTCTTGCACGCCTTAATAATAATCTGAGTATTTTGAATGCTTGCTTATTTTCATAAGAGAATGATAGAACATGTCTTGCATGCTAATGAACTCACCTAGATTGTCTTTAAAACGAACATATCTGCTTAACTAAGAGACCCTAAAATGCTTGTCTAAAAGTATGTGTTTGCATGAACATGTTTTACTATCGCCTGTGCTGCGAGAGAACCATATCGTGTGCTTGAATGTGTTCAAAGATAAGACGGCTTGCCCTGCAACAAAGAAATATGGTCTGATGGTTCGTCTCGTCTGCATCCTAGAGTTTATTTGATAGTGTTTCATGCATTCGCATCGGTCGGACAATGGCTATTGGAGGAGAGCTGAACTGCATGTGTCACGGCTGCTACAGAGATAGTGGAAAGCAACAATGAGTCACAGCTGTCAATAGCATCAGATAAATGAGTAATTGGTTAGCTGGATCAACCGCTGTCGATCCTGAGATACTCGGGGACTGCACTGCATATAAGATAGTTCATTATGTTGGCTTGGATAGAGGCTTGCCCCTAGATATGAATTGGTGTCTAGATATGTATTTGTCCCTAGAGTCTTTGAGTATAGCTCACGAGGCACGATGCACACACCCTGAAACAGAATAATCGGCTTGCCTTGTTTGCTTGCTTAATATCGCATATGAACTATGTTTCCAAAGATGTTTTCATAAACAAAGTAAAATGACTCTTCTATCAAACTGCATGTAATGAACATAGGTAAAACTAGAAAGATCACTAGTAATGTAATATTTTATAACATGATTACTTAGTGTTAGTTTTAGTGAATGTTTGCTTCTGTTCAATTATTTTAGACTCACCAATACTTATAAAAGTGATGATCCACCAACAGTTTACTTGCTTGCAGGTACTAGATCGTCCAAGGGGGCGATAGGCGTGCCTCATCTCCAAGACCCGAAAATTCGTATTTCGATTGCGTCGATTTGCTATCGTATAAAGGGGCATAATGTATGGAACGATGTCTTTGTAAATCATAGAAACCCAAGTCCCTCAATTTGCCCCGAATACTCAGTTGGCTAAATGCATTGCATTGCAACAATGTCCCTCCTCAGCTTACTCGATTGATGCGATGATAGCCAAAACTTAAACGATGTTGCCTTGTGCGGGCACAACCCCAGGCTCGTACGACATCACGTCCCAGTATTAAACGGCCATATGCACCCCGTCGGGAGCGCCGAGATGCGGTGATTCGCGACCGGTGCACCGAGGCACGGTAATTCGCGTCTGGTCCAGCGGGGATAGGCGGTGTAACACCCCATTCCGTTCTAACGGACTGCCGACTCAATCGGCAAAAGTGCAGCTGTCCTGACCCGCTTCGCCTCAACGAAAAACAAAGGATATCCAGACTTGTCCCTACAGGAATTCAGCTTAGGCTTTCAGAGGCTCGCTTGACGTATCGCTCTACCGAGACGAATCATCACTAAGGTGGGTGGCTACGGTGAACTTGTCTTTGCTTAGCCAGCACACATAAAATCTGGAATGTTCATGCTAGTCGCTAGGTGAATCACCCCTGCATGCTAATAAGAATCCAACGCACCTAGCTAAGGGAATAATCCCAACTTGTATTGCTTATGCTAGAACATGGAAATGGAAATACTGCTTATATTCGGACCTTCGCATGCTAAGTCCCCTAACGGTTTTATCTCTCGACTTACCTTCGGGTCCGAGCAAACGTGTTTACTTATGTTCCTTAAAAACGCATGCTTGTATGCTTGTAATGTTGCCATGTTTTTATCCAAACCCCGGGAGACTACTACGTAGTCGTTCCGTGCCTGAACGAACCTGCAAGTATCCGGGACCGATGGGTCTCCAAGGCAATCCCCGAACCAGGGGCACGCATCAGGGTAATGAATACTGAACATGAATCCAATAACGTGACAACTGAATGATAATCACATCAAGTTTATATCTGAACGAGAATCACGTCATGTAACGAACGAATCTCAGCTCTTGGAGCAAACGCTCGTTCAGATCACGAATCATGGATTATCATTCAAGTTGTGGATTGAAACTGACCCTGACATGCATGTCGCGGACAACTCGGAAATGAGGCACCGTTCCACGGGCGGTCACCGGGGCACTGGGACCGACCCGATCCGGATGGAACATAACGTAATAGTCTCACATGATTGACGGGATAGTTTGCAGCGCCTCACATGCTTTCGTTGCATTCTCTACCCGCCAATGGCTATGGTCCTTTATGGCTATGCCAGTGACTAACGTTCATATAGATAAGTCATCCTCGCTTAGCGGCTATCCGCATGTGAGTCATTGCATCGCATCAAGAAACAGCTGAACACCTGAACGATTATGTTAAAATGACCCTCGTGTTTGCATATGCTATGCCTTCTGAATGTTTATACTTCCCCGTGCTTGGATTGACAATGTTTGCCTCGGACAGGGAAGGAGAAATGGTAAGTTGGTGAGTCTCGCCGTGTTTCCTCTCATGTTGCACGGCGCACTGCTACACGAGTTAGGCTATTCAATATTTGCATGAAACTGATCCTAAGGCAACTAGAAAGACAACTTAATAGTTGGTGCACGGAACCTGTATTACGTGTTTGGATTTGTCGAGCGGGCGAGTAGCTTCCCCACCAGTGCATTCAATGTACTGATAATCCACCAGTTTGTATGCAGGGTGCGGGAGAACCTCGTTCGGTGCAGATGCCTCCAACGTGCGTGCTTAGGCGTGGAGATCACTCTGAAGCAACGGTGCATCCGGAACTGAAGCACATATACAAGACATAATATTGGAACGTCGCCTGAACATCGCTTGTACAATAATTCCATAATTGTAACCACTTGGCACGCTTTTACGGTTTCAGAGAGAGAGGCTTGAGCGACTTGTAATCTCGGCTATACGCCGCCTGTAACACTTGTTAATATCAATAAAAAGAGCTTGCTTTACTTCAACTTGTGTTTCAATGCTTTCGCTATATATATATATATATATATATATATATATATATATATATATATATATATATATATATATATATATATATATATTATCGACTCAGTGAACCTGTTACCGATCGCCTATGCGTTCATGACTCCGCTGCACTCGACAATCTGTGCGACTCTGTGGCTTAGAACTCTTGTCGCCAGCCAATGAACCATGGCCTTGCACGAGCGTGGATCACGCTTGTGCGACATCACGCCCGGATGGGTCAAGCGATCGTTCCGCGGGAGCGCTGGCGAGGGTGATTCCCGCCTAGCGGGAACGGCCGATTGCCTGCGGGAGATCGGGGCATGACAGGCGGTGGTCGGGCGGCCTTCGGGGCCAGGGTGTAACATAATGGTATCAGAGCGGATTCGATTCTTGGCCCAATCCGTTGCTATGACTCTGAGATATGCTCGATATGGTATTGCAATAGAGCGTTCCATATAATAAGTCCATAGATATTCTCAAAGTGCAAATGTTTTCTGGACTTGATTGTTTCGATTGAGTACGGCGAGGGATGTGGACTATCGCTGCTCAAAATATCGAGAAGTTTATCCTTGAAGTTTCGAGGACGAAACTTTTTGTTGGTGGGTAAGTATGTAGTGCCCCACTCCGCGTCGGCACTATGTATCAGGTAAGTGGACAGAACTTCGTTCTCTGATTCTTGCATTCCTTAATAATAATCTGAGTATTTTGAATGCCTGCTTGTTTCCATAAGAGAAAGATAGAACCTGCCTTGCATGCTAATGAACTCACATATCTTGTCTTTGAAACGAACATGTCTGCTTAACTAAGAGACCCTAAAACGCTTGTCTAAAAGTATGTGTTTGCATGGACATATTTCACTATCGCCTGTGCTCCGAGAGAACCATATTGTGTGCTTGAATGTGTTCAAAGATAAGGCAGCTTATCCCGCAACAAAGAAATATGGTCTGATGGTTCATCTCATCTGTATCCTAGAGTTTATTTGATAGTGTTTCATGCATTCGCATCGGTCGAACAATGGCTATTGGTGGAGAGCTGAACTGCATGTGTCACGGCTTCTACAGAGATAGTGGAAAGCAACCATGAGTCACAACTGCCAATAGCATCAGATAAATGAGTCATTGGTTAGCTGGATCAACCGCTGCCGATCCTGAGATAACCGGGGACCACACTGCATATAAGATAGTTCATTGTGTTGGCTTGGATAGAGGAGTGCCCCTAGATATGCATTGGTGTCTAGATATGCATTTGTCCCTAGAGTCTTTGAGTATAGCTCACAAGACACGCTGCGCACACCCTGAAACAGAACAATCGGCTTGTCTTGCTTGCTTGCTTAATATCGCATATGAACTATGTTTCCAAAGATATTTTCATAAACAAAGTAATATGACTCTGCTATCAAACTGCATGTAATGAACATAGGTAAAACTAGAAAGATCACTAGTAATGTAATATTTTATAACATGATTACTTAGTGTTGGTTTTAGTGAATGTTTGCTTCTGTTCAGTTGTTTTAGACTCACCAGTACTTATAAAAGTGCTGACCCACCAACAGTTTACTTTCTTGTCGGTACTGGATCGTCCGAGGGAGCGATAGGCATGCCTCATCCCCAAGACCCGAAAATTCGTGTTTCGATTGCCTCGAGTTGCTATCGTATAAAGGGGCATAATGTATGGAACGATGCCTTTGTAAATCAAAGAAACCCAAGTCCCTCGATTTGTCCCGAATACTCAGTTGGCTAAATGCATTGCATTGCAACAATGTCCCTCCACAGCTTACTCGATTGATGCGATGATAGCCAAAACTTAAACGATGTTGCCTTATGCGGGCGTAACCCCAGGCTCGCACGGCATCACGTCCCGGTATCAAACGGCCATACGCACCCCGTCGGGAGCGCCGAGGCGCGGCGATTCGCGTCTGGTGCACCGAGACACGGTGAATTGCGTCCGGTCTGGCGGGGATAGGCGGTGGTCGGGCGGCCTAAGTGGTCGGGGCGTGACATAAAGTGTGCCAACAAAGCTCCACTTTGCGCCCTTGAGCCCGTGTCTGAATTTGAGTCTGAGTCGCTAAGCACCTTCAGGGCTTAGCTCCTAGGAAAAAAATTTCAAAGGTTGTGACAAAACAAAGATTATCATAATGGAGTTCATACTTAATCTGTCTAGGAAAGTCAACCTACATGAGCCCCCACCCTATGTGCATATACAATTACTAAGCATAGCTATATATTGAGATATACACATTTGTGGTTTTCTAATGTAGGACTAAAACTCCCAAAGCTAAGTGGAAAACACCAACAATTTTCCACATATATCACAATATATGGTTGAGTGTTACTCATAATGACTGCCATCATGCATTAGGATAGATGTCATCGATGACTTGAATCTTCCCGCATTGGTCAAACAATGGTACGATACAAGAATGGACTAAGCCTTGAATTTTGCACAATAGCTTATATTCTTTCCACTCACACAATAACCTCAGTTATGTCATCCAGTCGCACGTTAAGGACCATGTGTTAACCTGGTCTTAGTGTATGTATCCTGGACGTCTTTAAGCTTTCCCTCAAGAGATGGCCTACATCTCTATCCATACAGTTAGGTGAGTTATTCCACTATAGAGAGTTTATTATCCGGCAAGAAGCCTTGTGCTTCTGTACGGTGCTACGTCGCTATGACATGGCGGTCCAAAGCCGAGGATCCCCCTCTTGTGGTGTCATACCATTGTAGCATGAGGACACGGGCCTCTTAGTAGTGTCGTTACTAAACACAATATGGAGCCTTGCGCTCTTGTGCGGTGCTACGCTATTTTGATATTGTAGAAGCATGAAATATGCTGGAGAATTGTTCGCGTATTTTACAGTCAAAACCCCCAACATACATGAAGTCTCTCCCTGTGTAAAACAGAGCTTCAAGGTTGTTTGGAGTAAAATAGGGCTTCAGAGCTGTCTGCGTAAAACAGAACTTCAAGGTTGTTTGGCGTAAAATAGGGCTTCAGAGCTGTCTCCGTAAAACAGAGCTTCAAGGCTGTTCTGCGTAAAAGGTTGCTATACCTTCCTGCGTAAAGTTTAAAATATATTTTTTTAAATGCAGCGTAAAGTTGTACGAGGAACTCTTCATATTCCTAGGATAAATTTATCAGTCAAATCAGTGAACCTGACATTTGACAAAAGTACTGCACGATGATAGAGAGAACGGCTGTGATGATAATTTTGCACAAAGACCTAAGTTATCATTTTGTGACATATTTTTGATACAAGTCATTTTTACGCATTCAAAGGAAGAAAAATAGAGTCTTCTGAATACGATGACTATTCTACATTGACATAAATGAGTTTTTACGCTCAAGACAAGACAAAATCAGATGCCACATCAAAAGTTATTTCTTGTACAGAGCTCGAGGCATATCTCTGCATTTTATGCACGAGATTGAGGCATATCTCTACATTTAATGCACGAGATTTTGTTTTATTTTTTAAAATTTGTCATGACTGGGAAAGCTAAGACTGTGACTAATACGCTCACATCACCATCCTTACATTCTATGCCAACCAGGCTATTTTCAACTATAGGAGTACGTCGTATGCTATCTCCTCGAAATATGCCAACTCGGCTATATTTGCAAAGGTACGTTGATAAGGCTACTTAGCTCAGAATACGCTCAAGACCTCAGTCGTGAAGGATAATTGGCTATTTTACGCTGGTTATCTATTATTCATGAATCATCAAGTTTTACGCAGGGGAAGTTACCTACGTGGCTTGCATGCCATGATCTTCGAGAAGTAGTTGTACGCGTTACCTTATAAAGGGATACGTGTCATACGCAGATTCAGAAGATTATTTGAAAGTGGGTAGCAGTTGTCATAACCGCAGCGTAAAGGAGGCAATCTTCTTCACAGTTTGGCCTTTTACGCCAACAAGACAGTCATATGGCTTTTACGCCAACCAGGCAGTTACTTGATTGATCTCTATAAATAGAGACCCCTGGTCACAGGGTAAAGGGGGGGGGAAATCGGTTTTGGCTGACAACTTTGGTAACAAGAATTCGATCCTACTTGCAACTTTCCTTTGGCCAGCTTTTGCCTTCAGTTCAGAGAAAGTTTGAAGCTTCTTCTACAGCATTTCTTCATCATCGTGTAGTCCAAGGAACAAAGTGATCGACTGCAGTTCAGACTTCCATAGCAATACTTCCCCAGAATCATTTTATTGTACTTAATATTCTCGTATAGGATTATTTGTACTTTTTTTTTTCTCTTTTGTAAGCAAAAGTTTCGTATAAACTTTGTTTATCCAAAAAAAATGGCGACTCTGCTGGGGACGACTTTCTCCTCTGACGAGAAAGTAATTGCTCAACAAGATGATGTATCCATCGGACCGACGAAGAAGACTTTGGTCGTCCAGTTCGACCAATCTACCTATGAAGACATGCTTCATTCAGGGGGTAGTTCTCATTCCACCTCTGTCCATAACAACAGGAAGCTGCGTAAAGTGTGGATGCCTAAGACGTCCTCTACCCTTCCTGCAAGTTTTCATTCACTGATCAACAAAGTTGTGACAACACAGCCAACACGCCCTGTGCGTAAAACTTTGTCTCCCGTCTGTGACGTGGTAGACAAAACTTCTGACAATGCCTCAGTGCCAATCCAGAAGTCTCAAACACGCCCTGTGCGTAAACCTTCGTCTCCTGTCTGTGATGTGGTAGACAAAACTTCTGGCAAGGCCTCAGTGCCAATCTGGAAACTTCAAACACGCCCTGCGCGTAAAATTATATCTCACGTCTATGATGAGGCAGATGTACCCTTTGATAACATCAAAAGAAAACAAGTGACGAATTCTTCAACCTCTAAGCTTTTACGCCCACAAAAGAAGAAAGTTCCCACTTTACAGATTACGCGTGACGCTGAAAGCCGTTTGAGGATTTTTCCTGTTTTACGCGAACCTATGCAAAAATCCAAATTATGCCAGGATAGGTCTGTCCGCGTAAAGAAGACTCGTTTCACGGGAAGATACACTCCTCAGAAAGATGATGGATCATATGCTACTCATATGGATGGACTGTTGTATTCCTATGGCAGAGAAAGGGTTATGGTTCCTCATCTACACATTCCTACTGATGTAAAATGGAAGAATAAGCTTTCTTCTTCTTCTGGTAATCTCCCTGATTTACGTGATTTCTTGATCCAAAAACGCAAAGACAGGGGATCTCCTAATATGTCTATCACACCCCCTAGAGAACATTATTGTAATAGTCATAAGGTTGTAATTAACTGTTGTTGTTCTAAAGCAAAACGGTCAGTGTTCGACCGATTGAACTATTCTTTGTCATTACAGGAAGAAGAACCAACATTTGCTTCAGAAATATGGCTTCGTATATTCCTAGAGGAAAGTCAAGTTCAATACGTCATCCCTCCAGAACTCCAAGCCAAAGGAGATTTGACAGACTCATCGAGACTTTTGAAGAAAGTGTTTTTCGAAACACTCGTTCGAGGTTACGACAATCAGCTTCATATTCTTCAGATTCCGACACTGGGAGTCGCCAGTTTTCTGAACCAGATGCTGAAAGTATAGATTCAATCTCTACAGAGATCTATACTAATCCCTCAGTGGCATCTAGAGAAATGGGAGTTTATGCTGTTGGAGACGAACATAAAAAAGCTTTCCCATCAGGAAGTACTGAACAATGCATCACTGCATCGAAAATATCACTTAAAGAAATGCATACCATGATGGAGAGTATGCACCAAATGATGGTGACTCAACATACAACTGCAATAGCTCAAACACCTGTTCCTCTGACTCAACTACGTGTGGGGGTAGACATATCACCAGCCAATGCAAGCCAAGAGCATGTTCAAAATCAAGAATCAGCTGCTCCTCAACCTCTTAATCCGGAGAATATATTATCTCCTGTTGGAGTTACAATACATCCAATTTCTCACCTTTCTGCTGTCCCTCTCCTATCTGAAGATCCAATAAAAGCAGTTCAGGAATTGAAAGCCCAATTTGATGCTTTGAAACATAAAGATCAGCTCAAGAACTTGAGAATTAACCAGCCATATCCAGCTGTCTGGGATGAGATCCCTTTCCCACCAAAATATAAACCACAGGCTATGGTTTTGTTTGAGGGAAAGACGTCGCCAAACCAGTATATGAACTACTTCAGCATGATGACGGTATTGTTGCAAGAAAATGATGCCCTTCTCACTCGAGTGTTTAAAGGCTGTCTGTCTGGAGTAGCTTACCAATGGTATCGTAGTCTATCTGACAACTGCATTACTTCTTTTGAAGATTTCAAAACTCTATTCTTCGCTCGATTCTACGAGGGAGGAATGGACATGTCTATGTCATCACTCATTGAAGTAAAGTAGAAAGAAAAAGAAAACGTTCGTACTTTTATTGAACGCTTTCGTCAGGCTACTTTACAGATGCCTCCTGGAGTTCCAGATTCAGCCTTGGTGGACATTTGCAGAAAGAACCTACTCCCATTGATCTCAGTATTCACGGGACCATATCAGTTCCATGATGGGCCCTCATTTATCATATCGGCATTATCCGCTGAAGATAATAGTCGAAAGGCTCGTGACAACGGAATCATGATCTCTACCTCTGATAAAGGGAAGCGTTCATCCTCCAATAATGACAATACTTGTAGTTCAAAAGGAAAGGAAGCCCTGGCAATCAATACGTCCAGACAAAATACTCCGGTAACTACGCAGACGAATTCTGGAACTTCCAAACCTAAAGAAGAATATTCTTTTGACGACAATGATATTCCAAGCATATTTGATTGCCTAGTCAAAAGTGGCAAGCTTACTCTACCAGAGATAAAGCGTCCAAATAAAGTCGGCAGTACAGATAATCCTAAGTACTGTATTTTTCACAGATACATACATCACCCCACAAAGGCATGCTATGTACTGAAAAGGAAAATCCAGGAGTTGATCGACGCCAAAGCCATCACTTTGCATAATAACGAGAAGACAGTCACTGTAAATAAGATCTCACTCCAATTTGACAATTTTCTCCCTCAAGAAGTACCGGATGGTGTGGTACCTATTCCACGGGTAATGATGGATATTGTTAATCTCCCTCCTACCAGGGGTCAAAATTAAGATTTAGTGCCCCTAACTACCAAGCGTGGGGAGATCATGTGGGTTCACCCTGATCTAGTATCAGAAATTGAGGAAGAAACTAAAACTGCTAAAGCTAAGTCTAAGAAGAATTCAAGATGTAAACCATGTCATATGGTTGAAATATCTCCGGCATCGAAAAAAAAGGCTTTAGCAACCGGAACACGGTCAGGAAAAGACTACCTTAAAGAATATGAAGGAAATCAGGAAGAAGCAACGGCAGACACTTCAGCTATCAAACCTCCAGAGTCTGAACCTGTAATACCAGAGGCAGGTCCTTCTAAATCAACTTCTGTGGACAAAGGCAAACAAAAAGAAGTTCGTTTCGATAAACCTCTGAAGAACTCTCAAAACAAAGGTTTAGAGAAACCGTATAACTTTGACATCTTAGCTCAGTTGGCTAATACTCCAGCCAGATTATCCATTTTTGAGCTACTTCGTTTATCCAAAGACACTCGTCAAGCCTTGAGTGAAGCATTAATGCAAGTAGATGTATGCTTAACTCAGCTCAAGTTCCCTGATAAAGAGCCTGTGGCATGTCCTCAATGCCATAGTGTGATAGAAATAATCCCTAACATCACTTTCACTCAAGAGGATATGTTGTTGAAGCATAACAAACAAGACAGGCCTCTTTATTATACAGGATACGTCGGCTCCATTGAGATAGACCAGATTCATATAGATCCGGGATCGTCAATCAGTATTATCCCTCATAGTCTACTAAGACCATTGAGAATTCCTACCAGTGAGTTGGCTTACACTACCACTATAATTGTGGGCTTCAATGCCAGGAAAAGCAGACCATTGGGGAAGATTCGTCTGAGAATCCAGATTGGTGATCTTAGATCATTAGCTACATGCTATGTCATTGATTCAGAGGTGTCATACAATATTCTGTTGGGTAGACCATGGATCCATGATCACAATATTTTTCCTTCAACTCTACATCAATGTTTCAAATATGTAGATACTCAAGGAACAGTAAAAACAGAATTTGCTGATCTCAATCCGTTCAAAGGAGTTGAATCCTGCTATTCTGATGCCATATTGTACACTCAAGACTATATGAAAGAGGTGTCAGGCAAAATGGAGGAAGAATTCCACCATGAGCCAGGAGAACCATCTGCTGAGCAACCTTTGTCGATCCAAGTGAAAGGGCGGATTACCCGTCCAAAAGTCTTGGAACCTATGACTATTCACTTGGCAAAATAAAGTCGGGAGGAGGAAATTATCCTCTAGTGATCAATCTGAACAAGAAACCTCCACCTTTGGTCATTGACCTTAGGTGCAACAAGCAGTTAGCTGATGTAAATATAATCGGGGACGTGTTTGCTGATGATAATAAATATGGTGTTGACAGATTCCCTGGAAACAGAGGAACAAGAATCTGAACCATTTAAAAATGAATCTTGGGCACAGCAAATGGATACACAATGGGAACTCTGGTTTGAACAAAAAGAACCACCCACTAAAGATAAGGTTATCCAAGTTAATGTTGGGGATGAATTTTTACCAAAGCCGATATTTATCAGTAATAATCTTTCTGAAGAAGAAAGAGAAGAAATGATCCAGCTGATAAAAGAATATATCGATATCTTTGCTTGGAATTATGAAGATATACCAGGTCTTGATCCAAAAGTGGCTACCCATAAACTCAATATATTGTCTAATTCAAAGCCTGTAAAGCAACAACAATGCCGGTTCCGCCCAGATATGATAGATGCCATTGAAGCTGAAATTAAGAAATTAATAGCCTGTGGGTTCATCCGGGAAGAACAACATCCTGATTGGGTCGCTAATGTTGTCCCAGTTATGAAGAAAAATAGAAAAGTGCGTGTTTGCATCGACTTCCAAGATCTAAATGCGGCCTGCCCTAAAGATGAATTTTCTCTTCCCATTACAGACGTCATGATCGATAATACGTGTGGTTTTGAGCGCATGTCTTTCATGAACGGATTTTTAAGATATAATCAAATTAAAATGAATCCTGAAGATGAGAAGCATAGTGCTTTTCGTACACCATTAAGAGTATATTGTTATACAGTCATGCCTTTTGGATTGAAGAATATCGGGGCCACATATCAACGAGCTATGAGTAACATATTCCATGAGCATTTACGCAAAACGGTGGAATGTTACGTAGATGATATTGCTGTCAAAAGCTGTCTCAAGGATAATCACATTCAAGACTTGAAGACAATATTTGATTTGATGCGCCAATATCAACTCAAAATGAACCCCACAAAGTCCTTTCTTGGTGTATCCAGTGGCAAATTCCTGGGATTTTTCATTACTACTACAGCATTCAAGTTGATCCTGATAAAGTAAAAGCTATCCTAGAAATGTGACCGCCCCATAATCTCAGAGAACTTAGGAGATTTCAGGGTTGTCTAGCTTATATCAGGAGATTCATATCAAATCTCTCTGGAAGATGTCAACCTTTTTCTCGTCTAATGAAGAAAGGTGTGTCATTTGTATGAGACGAAGCCTGTCAACAAGTATTTAATAACATCAAACGTTATCTTACTAATCCTCCAGTTCTGGTGCCTCCTGTCATAGGAAGACAATTTTGCTGTATGTTCGAGCAATGGATCATTTTTTAGGGGCTCTCCTTGTACAGAAGAACAAAGAGGGTCATGAATAGGCTATTTACTATCTAAGCAGGATGATGGTCGGAACAGAACACAGGTATAACCCAGTAGAAAAAGAATATTTGGCCCTAATGTTTGCCATTCAGAAGACGCGACATTACGTGACAGGCCAAACTATTCATATCATATCCAGAATCAACCCACTTCGGGTATTGATGAATAAGCCAAGTATTCTTAATTCCCGACTCGCGACTTGGGCAATGCTATTGACACCGTATGATATGGTGTACGTCCCTCAGAAATACATGAAAGGTCAAGCCTAGGCTGATTTTTTAGCTGCCCATCCAATTCCAGAAACCTCCAAATTATATGATGACATTTCCGACGAAGTTGCAGAATATAATTTGGTAATGGAAGGTGATACATGGCAGCTATTCTTTGATGGTGCTTCCAGAACTGGTCCCAAGGGAAACGTGGTTTCAGGAGTAGGGATTGTTCTGGTGACTCCTGATAAACTTGTCATTTATCGAGCATATTCTCTTAGTGAACCATGCTCTAATAATGTGGCAGAGTATAATGCTCTATTAATTGGGCTTCAAGTTGCTAAAGAATTGGATATTGAATACTTGGTGATTCTCAGCTGATCGTCAATCAGGTCAGAGGAATATATGAAGTCTGCAATCCAGATCCCATTCCTTATCACCGAACAACATTCGAGATAGCAATGTCTTTTAAAAGATTCTTCTTAGAACATGTTCCTCGATCTCAAAATTTGGAAGATGATGCTATGGCCAGTCTAGCTGTAGATCTAGCTATTCCTGTAAGAAGGTAGAATTCGGTGATCCTTCTTAACAGAGATTTGTTTTGTGTGAAAAATAATTTTCACATAGAACGCAGCTATGTTATAAACATGGTTCCTCCTAAGAGAGATTGGAGAAGTCCCTTTATAGACTTCATGTCATACAGAATCTTACCAGAGGATCCTAAAGAAGCAGCATCTATCAAAAGATGATCGCTACGTTTCTATTTTGATGCTTCTTCACAAAGTTTGTATCGCCGAACATATAATGGACTATTGTTACGATGTCTCTCTGGTGATGATGCAAGGCGGGTTATCCGAGAAGCTCATGATGGAGTATGTGGAGCACATCAACCTAGTCCTAAGTTACAGGATCGTATCAGGAGGATGGGCTACTATTGGCCTACTATGATTGCAGATGCCGTGGAATATACAAGAAAATGCAAAGTCTGTCAGGTTCATGCAGATTTCATACATCAACCTTCTGAATATTTATATCCTACTATTTCATCATGGCCCTTTGAAGCATGGGGTATGGATATCATTGGTCATATTCATCCTTCATCTTCTAGAGGACATCGGTTTATATTAGCTATCACTGATTATTTCTCCAAATGGGCGGAGGCAATTCCTCTTGATGAGGTAAAGACATTCAATGTGATCAGCTTTATCAAGCATCATGTAATTTATCGCTTTGGGATACCCCGAAGGATAATTCATGACAATGGGCCTCAATTCATCAGTCAAGCGTTTCACCAATTTTGTGATAATAATCAGATACAAAATGTGACCTCAACGGCATATAATCCTGCTGCCAATGGTTTGACAGAAGCCTTCAACAAAACCATTATCAAACTCTTGAAGAAATTTCTCTCTTCGAACAAAAAAGATTGGAACGAGAAATTAGGAGAATGTCTGTGGGCATACCGCACAACGGTACGAACACCAACGGGTTATACTCCATTTTTATTAGTTTACGGGTGTGAAGTAGTTCTCCCTATTGAAATTCAAATTCCATCACTCAGAATAGCAGTAGCTAATGAGCTGACTAAGAAAAATAATGATCGTTTAAGACTTCAAGAGCTAGAAGGGTTAGACGAAAAACACCTTCAAGCTCAACAGCGCATTGAGTTCTGCCAAGCACGCATCTCCAGAGCTTCTAATCAAAAAGTGAAGGAAAGAGTGTTCAAATTTGGTGAGCTAGTTTTAGCTGTGAAGAGGCCAATGATCATTACACATAAAAGTAAGAGAAAATTCTAGCCCAAATGGGAGGGCCCTTATGTGATTGAAATATTATTTTTAAATGGCGCTTACAGATTAGCCAAGCCTAATGGAGATTTGATAATGGCTCCTATCAATGGCAAATTCCTGAAGAAGTATTATGCTTTATCTTCCTTGCTTAATAGAGTATGATGAAGATTTCATTCTGATGATACTATGTACAAAGATTAGTTGAATCATATTCTATCATGTTTATATTACCTCTAAATATATATGTTTAACTAATTTAAAACTTCAAAACCTATCATGTCCATATTACCTCTGATAGTGTTTTGTATATAAATTTAGTTGGATCATATTCTATCATATTCATATTACCTCTGAATAGATATATTCAATAAAACCAGTTACCGAAAGTATATCATATCCATATTACCTCTGATATCACTTTCATCCTAGCCTATCATGTATATTCTAATAATAAGTGATAGGTCCACAAAGTCAGAAAATGTGTCTTCATTATCTCTGAGAATAATAAATTACATGGTAAAGAAGGAGCAAAAAAGTACATATCCATTATTGTGGAGGAGCAGTTAAATCACGGATTTGTTGTGCTAAAGCAGCCATCCTTTCGTTCCTGGAGTTTAAAATTTTGGTGCGAGCCAGTTCTAGTCTTGCTTCGTCATTACTAAAGAGAGATAGTTCAGACAGAGAATCAACAAAAGTTGCATGGATGACACCCACACGTGTCAAGTTCTGTTGAGCCGTATTCACTTGGCCCTCCAATACATCACGAACTAGCGATGCTTTGAGAAGCCTCTCCTTTGTTTGAGCAAGTTCAACTTCCAGTTCTTGAATCCTCAATTCATATCCCTCACATTCGGCACGACACTGAGCTAGCTGAGGAATACTCTCCACCAATACTACTTGCTCATTTTAGCTATACCTTGCTATATTGGTTTGAATTGGTTCTGCTCTCAAGCTCCAATTACAGCCATGTGCCAAGTCATGTCCAGAGAAGTGACCTTCATGCGCAAAGCCCACCATGCGCCAGTCTTGCCATGCGCAGAGATGTCCATGCGCAAAAGTCACTATGCGGTCAGCTCTGACATGCGCCAAGACCTTCAATGCGCTTCCATGCAGCAAGAATCTTTATGCGGAAAGAGTCTTCATGCGGCAAGAGACTGTCATGCGGCAAGAAACTGTCATACGGCCATGCCAGGTCCCAGTACCGGAATACGAAGACGGACATGGCCAGCTATCCCATACAAGGTGCTATATGTCGTACGGCGATCACAGCTATATAAGACAAGAGGGTGCATGCTACAATCAAGTCTCCTAGGGTCAAGAACTTCTATGTCTCAATCATTCAAACAAAAAATAGTAAGCATAGAGCATATATGATAAAGCAATAAGGCGTCTCAAACGCTTTCTTAAAATGTTTGGAGACCTGCTATAAAAAATAAGAACCTAAAAGTGTAACAAAAGTACATGACAGTGATCAGCTGCAGTCTGATTTAATACAATCATGTAAAAAAAACTAATGTCCAGACGAGCCGGCTAACAAGTGCCGATGGTTAAACGCCCAAAAGAAGTAAATGCACAATATTGTGCAGGAAAGAAGAAAACCTACTCGCTATCCCCTGCAACTATGTTTTTGGTGTACGCCATAAGTTGGGGGAAGGTACGTTGGATCCTCGGGTGCTGGCTCAAAACCTGACCATGCAAAACCAGTGGGGTTAGACCCCAAATAGCAAGTACCACAAAGGAAGCACGAAATGGAGAAACAAAAATCCTAGGAAAATAATTATATAATAATACATAGGTTCAGTGTCGTAACTTAGGTCCATGGCATATCCTAACACAAAGGCCAAATTCTACAACCAAACAAGGACAAGGGTTGAACCATCACACTATGATAGTCCATTTTCCTATGCTACTAATTGAATAATACAATCACAAGCAAGTCCATTTTATTTATATCGGCCAATCACTTGTACGGCTTGCTAATTGTGGAGTCAGAAGTTAGCTCAGAAATAATACATAATAGGTATCCTCATATCACGCCAGTACCAAACATGAGCTAACCGAACCAATAGATGAATAAAATAGGTATTCACGAGATGCACCAGTTCCCCGAAGGGCCACTGCGCTAAAAATACGGCATTAGCGGTTCTGGTGTTCCTATAGTGAAATAGTGGCTCGACATAATAATAGGTCAGATATTGCACTCCACTAAGAAAGATGATACACAGTATTTGTGGTGGCCAGCCCACAGTGCACTTAGAATGAATCTACGTGGGAAGGTTCGTTGGCATAATCTCGGAATATCATTCCCTCCAATGTTACAACCACTTTTAGTTACCTAATTAGTCCTATGTTGTGCTCAAAATCTCAAGGCGTGGTCACATGAGAATTTTCTTAAAATGTCAAACTAAGTACGGGCAAGCTAGATACGAATCCATGGAAGTCAAATCTGGATTCACCCGAGCATGTATGCAACATTCATTCAATTAATATCCTAGCCACGCTTTGGTAGTTGACTCGCTTATTATGCTCGTGATGGAAAAATAATATATATTTATAATATCACGCGTTCAGAAATTTGGAGACATTCTTGATGCACAACCCAAATATAATCACTTAATACGTAACACGACGTGTCGCACCTCGATGCACATCAGGCAATAGTGGTAATAGCACAGATACAGTATTCGAGTCCAATTACCAATTTTATATTGGGTTATGAAGAATAAGAAAATATTCAATCAAAATAAGCAAGGCCGCATGGGTCTCTAGGCCGCATGGAAAGTCCATGTCGCATGACAAGTCCTGGCCGCATATGAAGTCAGGCCGCATGAAATGTTCTGGCCGCATATGAAGTCGGGCCACATAAAAAAGTTATGGCCGCATGCTCAGGGTTAAAGTCTACTCCTTGGGACAAATATTGAAGTGACGACCAATGAATGAAGTATCAGTAATGTGACATAAAGTGATTGATTGACAAGTCATAAAGTGTGTCAGGAAGAAAAAATAAAATCAAAGAAAGATGTGCCAAGTTTTCAGAGTCATGTGTTCAAAGGAAAGTGGTCGCATGCTCTGCTTGCCGCATATGGGTCGGTGCCGCATGGAGTTCGATGCCGCATGGAGGTCTCTTGGACTTAGCAAATTTTTCATTCGTTTAGCGAGTGAACACACAAAGAGTTCAAGGATAAACTCAAGAATACTTGTGTGATGGCAGTCATGCATCCAACAAGATGGAAGCATGCTGGTCAGTATGCGACGAAAGCTCTGGCCGCATAGCCCTCTCAGGCCGTGTAGCACTCTCAGCCGCATAACTCACTGGCCGCATAAAGACTTCGTCTTCTCCAAACAGCAGCTTCGGCCATGGCAAAAACTCCCAAAAACTGAAATCTTATTTTGCATATAAAATCCTCATTTTAAGGCCAAATCGAGTGAACCAAAAGCCAAAACGTTCTAAATTAAAAGCTCTATCATGTAGCAAAAACTACTTTTCAAAAATACATGTTTAATATATCAAAACCAAAAAAACTTGTGAAACTCATAAAACGCTAAGTTCGAAATGTAGATCTACTCAAAATCATCCATCAAAGCAGAAAACTCCAAGTTCTAAAAGTGCTTAGAAATACATAACAAATATAATAAAATAATAATATAGAGGATTTTTCCATTTTTTATGCAAGGTGTACTTGCCTATGGAAAGGGGGGAGAAAACAAAAGAGAGAAAGAAATGAAGTAATGAAGAGAGAAAAGAAAAATGTTGGGTTATATATGGTAGGGTTGAGGGTTGAACCAAAGGTTCTCATGACTTGAACCAACCCACAAAATGAACCATGAACCAGGTTAAACCAAAGAATGGGTCTAGTCTCCATGTACATGCAACCATGCTAAAATAAACGTTCCAAATACGTATTTCGGGAATGGAGAGTGGCATCTCTATCCACCTTAGAAAAATTTTGTACTCGAAATTCGAATCCAAGCAATAGCTAGAGAAGTCAGGACAAGAACGATAAAAATCTACTATCAACTACACATGCAAGTAATATTATCACAATATATGGGTGATCACCTGATCACATAATCTGAGATATGAAGGCGCAAGAATGAATATACCTTCTAAATCGAATAGTTGCGGGTACCGGGATCGAATATCGCCATCGTGCTCCCACGTCGATTTCCGTAGAGAGTGATGGCCCCAAGCAACCCGGACAAGAGAAATAGTCTGGTTCTTGCGCACCTTCTCCCTTCGGTTCAATATGGATACGGATTGCTCCTCGTAAGATAAGTCGGCACCAACGACTAATTCAGAGTGATCGAGGACATGACTCGGATCTGGAGCATACCTATGTAACTGAGACACATGAAATACATCGTGTACATCACGTAGTGAAGGGGAAAGGGCAAAACGATAAGCAAGATCGCTTACCCGCTCAAGAATATGTATCGCGGACTAAGCTTTCCGCAAATTCTGAATCTAATGACTCAACGGGTAGGCAAAATCTGCAAAAATACGTGGTCGCCGACACGAAACTCTAAAGGTCGACGATGATAATTTTTCCAATGTCGATGCCTATCTTGTGCAACCCGAAGTCGCTCTCTAATCTGTTTGATAACCTCTATTGTCTGCGTGATCATTTCAGGACCTAATATCTTTCGCTCACCAATGTCATCCCAAGACAACGGTGATCTACACTTTCTGTCGTATAGTGCTTCGAAAGATGTCATCTGAATATAAGCCTGATAACCTTGTCAGTCCTACACCGTACACAGAAATTGGTTGGGTACGCAGGAACTGCTGCAAATGCAGTATTGCTCTGCCCCGTATGGCCGATATACCCTGTCAGTGTCGCGCCCCGATCCCGTAAGGGCCGATCCCGTAGGGCCGATCGTCCTCGCTTGGTCCCTACGGAACCATTCGTCCTCGCTTGGTCCCTACGGAACCGTTCGTCCTCGCTTGGGCGCGATGCCGTGCAAGCCTAAGTTGCGCTTGCACCAGGCAACGTACCTGCACAAGACACAAGTTAGACAAAAATATACATATATAGGCACAGAGTAAAATGCAGAGAACCAAAGTTGAACACATTTGATAACACACAAAATACTTTCATTTTATTGAATACTGAAGATTTGGATTACAAAGTGTTTGCTTGGCTGAGTTACAAAATATGCCTTAAGAGGCTTACAACTCTTTTTACATTCCCAAAACTAGCCACAACGCCCATTGCATTATGCCCTTGTAGTAGGACCAAAATAACCAAAACATCTAGCAGAAGAAGAGTAGCCCACTGGAGAGGTAAGCAGCAGAGGAAGCAGCACAAACACAGTCCTAAGGAAGGGTGCGCACACGCTGATTCAGGTTCAGGATGCTTGCCAAACTCTCGCTCCCAGCACCTGGATAATTGCCCACAAACGTGGATTAGTACTACCACATGTACTGGTGAGCGACCGTGGCCAAACTCACCTTAGAAATCCACACTAAGTAAGCATATGAAGCTAGCATTATTAAGTGGTCTTTCTGGTTGTCTAGTTTCATTTTTAACAATTCATGCAGGGAAACATAGACAATATATAGCATATGCATATGATAATCTTACCCACGGCCGAGCGGTTATCCCTGCAGCAGACACACAAGTTAGGCACAATTTGTATATATGCATAATCTCATGTATCAATCTTTTGGTGTCATAAATGATAGGTATGCAAGAAGGTAAACCTAGCATGCGCCCTATCTATATGACGGTCCATGGGTCGCCCCATGATTAGCAGTTGGAACATACAAGCCCACCTCACTAATAGACATATCGCCCCACTAGACCCACTTACGAGCCGTATCCTCAGGGCGATCCAAAAATCTCTTCCGGACCGAGCGATTCCCAGTGCCCCAGGAACCGTTCGAGAGACGAGACCTTGTGCACAAGTTGTCCAAGACCAATGCATGACATGAAACATCTAACAGATATAACACTACAATGCACAGCTCAAAGAAACAAACACACAATTTCCATCTCTTATTCTTTTCCCACTTAACACATTTGAAACATAGGGACTTGCCATAATGTCACTACCCAATTCTAGAAAATAGGGTTATTTTTTTTTTTTTTGATAAATATTGTATTGTATTTAATTATTTATATTTATAATTAATTAGTGCTTGTCTTATTTTTATTTTGATTGTTTTAGGGTTTTGGCTAGCCTGGGTGTGAGGAGCCTAGATCTAGTGTGGGAGATAGATTTGGAAGCTTGGAGCTTGAGGGAGTTGATTTGGAGGGAATTTGAGACTTTGGCCTTGGGATTCCAACTTCCAAGAGGTAAAACCTAACTTTCCCCTTCCTAATTATTTTTGTGTAGTGTAATTAGTGTTGTAGAACCCTCCTAGACCCTAACCCTACCCGTAGGAGGAAGTTGGAACTAGTTTGGGTGAGTTTAGAGACTTTGACATTAGGTTTTGTGTCGAATTCGGGTGGAATCCGAATTTGGCCCAATTTTGGGTGATGCCCTAGGTTAGATGGACCTAGGTAGACGTTGTCGGGTGTCTAGAGGGTGAGTGCGTGTCTCCGTTCGGACACGGGAAGCCGTGTCGCGGAGAAACGGACGTTTCGGGCAAAATTGGGACTTTTCGTCGTCGCCGATTCTAAGTGCGTGTGCGTTTCCGCCACGGACCTAGAATCGATGCGGGACCACTTTTTCTAGGATCTAGACATCGTGTAGAGCGCGTGAGTAAATTTTGGGCCGATTCCGAGTTCGTTTGGTGTGCGTTTCAGGAGGTTTTCCGAGCCGCGCACCACGTGTTCGTCGAAATGACCGAACGGCCATTTCGACTTGGTTTCCTCGTTTCGGCTTTGTGCGCACGTTGGGTTAGTATCGGGGAGTGTGTGCTAGAGTTTTCGAGTTATATTTTATATATTTTAGGGTATTGGTGAGTGTCGGGGTCGTTGGGCGTGAGTAGGGCGTGTGGTTTGAGTGTTGTGTGCGTGGTTGTGTTTGTATTGATATGTGTCTATATATATATATATATATTTATATATATGTATGTGTGTTTATGTATATATATTTATATATATATGTGTGTATTTATATTTATGTACTTGTATATGTATATGTCTATGTGTATATATATATATGTATATGTGTAAGTGTGCTTGTGTGTATATGTGTATATATATATATAAGTGTATGTATATATATATAGTTGAGAGTGTGTGTAGATATATATATATAGTTGAGAGTGTGTGTAGATATATATATATTAAGTGTATATATATATATGTAGCTATGTATATATATATTTATGTGTGTGTGTGTGTTAGTGTGTGAGTGTGTTAGTGTGTGTGTTAAGAGTGTGTAGATGAGTGTATATATATAGATATCTAGTTATAGATATATAGATATATATGTATATATATATATATATAGATAGTGATATATATATGTATATATATAGGTGTGTGGTGTATAGGCAGCGAGGGGGGTGGCCAGTGCAGCGCAGCGCAGCGGGGGAGGCAGCAGCTGCTGCTGCCTACAGCAGCAGCAGGGAACCAGCAGCAGCAGCTTGCTGCTAGGAGAGCAGCAGCAGCAGCTCCAGAAGGAGCAGCAGCAGCAGCACATGTAGGAGCAGCCAGCAGCAGCAGTTTATGAGATGCAGCAGCCGCAGCAGCAATGCAAGAGCAGCAGCGCAGCGCTAGTAGCAGCAGCAAGCAGCGGGTAGTAGGAGGTAGCTTAGAGTGAGTTATATAGATCTATATATCTATATAGATAGATTAATAGTTAGATAGTTAGTTATATAGATAGATTGTTATAGAGATAGTGATAGATAAGTTTATAGATAGTTATATAAGATAAATAGATAGGTAATAGATAGATAGGTAAGATAAGTTATGGATAATTAGATAGATAGATAGATAGATATTGATAGATAGATAGCTAGGTGTTTAGATAGATAGATAGATACTAGATAGGTAGATAACTAGATTCTTAGATATACCTATCTAAGAGATATAAATATCTATATGCCTAAGTTATATACATATATAGGTGTATAGGTAAGATAATGGGTAATCGGGTAAATGTGTGTGGATATCTATATACATAGGTATATACATACTTAGATATATATAAATATAGTAGATATCTATATTACCTAGCCTAGATTAATAACTAGGTATATAATTAATAGCTAGGTAGCTAGTTAGAGGGTTTTAGAGCGAAACCTCAATACCTTGAGATACCGAGGTATCTCGATACCTTGAGATATTCAAGGTATTGAGTTTCGAGCGGGGTATTTGAACATTAGCCTAGGAAATGCTTGGGAGTGATTTTTATATGTTTATATATATATAATTACGCGTGCTAGCATAGGTTTTAGCGGGTTTAGGCGAGGTGCGTGGCCTAGGGCGAGGTATCGGATACCGAGGGTATCTCGGTATCTCGATTAGGCGAGTTTGTGAGTTTAGTGGCTTAATGAGCTCGGTTTGACCTAGAATTTCAGGGGCACCCTAGTTTGACCTAGCTTTGACCATAATTGTCCCCGTTGACCGTAAAAGTCAACGTTTGACCTAGTTTTGACCTAGAGTTGACTTTTTGGACCCCGGGTTGACTTTTTGACCCGATTTTCACCGGTTTGATCCGTTCGACCTAGAATAGCCCTAGAAGCCTGTTTTTAATTATTTTATATCAGTTTAAATGCTTAGAACCCTGTTTAATTCTGCTTTTCGCATTAGGTCTTTGCGATACCGGTCCGGACCTCGATTCTCATCAGTTGCTCAGGACATCAGGCGAGTACCTACCTCTGATAGTTTCCATTTCATGATAGCGTTTATATCACCTGTTCTAGAACTGTAATACTTGATTCTGACACTTTATTACACGAGCTGGTACTAGTGGATCCCGTCATGAGGTGCTATCCCCCTTACCGTGTTCAGCGGGTACTCTATCACGTGTATTTCATCATGTGCTTCGGGTATTGATTATCATGTGCTATCATGTGCTTCTTGTGCTCTCGCCTTCGTGTGCGCGAGCTATTATCATGTACGTAGCGTGTTGTGGTTGGATCCAATGGTATTAGTGGGGGAGGGGAGTAGTGAGTTGGTTATATGATCAAAGCCAAACAGTATTCATGTGTATGTCGGTTATGCAACTCATGCATAACGGAGTTATCGTAGTGACTTTCATGTGCAACCTAAGCCGATCATATAACGAACTTGTGCTCAAGGCACTTAGCTAGTATTCATGTTTCTCACCTGCAGTTACTTTTCCACTACTTGTATTGTTCTCCAGTTTACATTGCAGCTACTTATTGTGCTCCAGCATATATTTATTTCCTGTGCATCTTGATTACTTTTCTATTGCTCGTCATATACACCTTACCATGCATTTGGAGTTGCTTTCAGAGTTATGTACTTCGCTCCAGTCCTGACTGGGCATATTTTTCCAGAGGATCCTGAGGACTATTGCCCTACGTTCTACGGGCCTGGTGTTGACGACTGTTGTGACCCCGAGGAGGAGTGCGCCGAGGAGACGCCGATAACACCCTAGTTAGCTAGGTGGGTTTCCTGGGTTTTCCTTGTGGTTTGTATTTTGGATGACTGTACTTATTCTTTTGTGCTTCTGTGAGATGTTGTAGCTCTTAGACTTGGACTGTATTATTTTGTATTGTCTTGCTCTCTTGGTTCTGGTTTTCTTTGTTTATATCATATCGTGCTTATTTCTCCCCTAGATTTTGTGATTGAGATTCATATATATATTGCGTGGTTGCCCTCCTTTTGGAGAGGATTTTATTCACATATATATATTGCGTGGTTTTGCCCTCCTTTTGGAGAGGTCATGCCGGATTTTTCAGTGAGATATAGATAGATATGGTTGACCTAGAACGGACCTTTACAGCGTTCTACCGTCGATTCTGCGGCGTAGGCTGGACGTACCCACGGCTCATGCCCGATTTTTGGGTGCGGGTCGTGACACATAATTTGGGTCGAGTAGCATAGGGACTAAGAACATGCAACATAATTGATAGCAAAAGCATAATTCTAATACTCTAAGCATGCAGTTCATTTCTTTAGCTTATCTTTTTAGTGAGGCAACATATTTATGTGAACTAGAGATTCTTTTCATTAGGCATGTGAATTGAAAGATTCATCGAAGGGCCTAAGCCACTCACCGAATCAATCGAACGAGAGGATGGGGAAGCCTTAGGCGACGTTCACTCTTTGGTTATGCGTCCTGAAAATGCAACAATACTTGGTTAGCATACTTCAATCTCCTTCCCTTATGATTCGAAAAGAACGCGCAAGCGAGAAAGCGAAATCATGAAAACCAAGTCATCGAAAGCAACCCAAAACACAAAGCAATACAAAACCAAAAAGCAAAGCAACCAACGAAAACTCTTGGACTCATTTCAATAGAAGCCGCTCGATTAATTCGAAGGGTTCATTGCACTTCGTCCGTGTTGATTTGGCGGTAAGGTTTCCCCGAGACTCGATTCTCAACCGAGTCGAAGCAGCGTAGTGTTCCATAAGTGTATGTCTATGTGTATATATATATATGTATATGTGTAAGTGTGCTTGTGTGTATATGTGTATATATATATATAAGTGTATGTATATATATATAGTTGAGAGTGTGTGTAGATATATATATATAGTTGAGAGTGTGTGTAGATATATATATATTAAGTGTATATATATATATGTAGCTATGTATATATATATTTATGTGTGTGTGTGTTAGTGTGTGAGTGTGTTAGTGTGTGTGTTAAGAGTGTGTAGATGAGTGTATATATATAGATATCTAGTTATAGATATATAGATATATATGTATGTATATATATATATAGATAGTGATATATATATGTATATATATAGGTGTGTGGTGTATAGGCAGCGAGGGGGGTGGCCAGTGCAGCGCAGCGCAGCGGGGGAGGCAGCAGCTGCTGCTGCCTACAGCAGCAGCAGGGAACTAGCAGCAGCAGCTTGCTGCTAGGAGAGCAGCAGCAGCAGCTCCAGAAGGAGCAGCAGCAGCTCCAGAAGGAGCAGCAGCAGCAGCACATGTAGGAGCAGCCAGCAGCAGCAGTTTATGAGATGCAGCAGCCGCAGCAGCAATGCAAGAGCAGCAGCGCAGCGCTAGTAGCAGCAGCAAGCAGCGGGTAGTAGGAGGTAGCTTAGAGTGAGTTATATAGATCTATATATCTATATAGATAGATTAATAGTTAGATAGTTAGTTATATAGATAGATTGTTATAGAGATAGTGATAGATAAGTTTATAGATAGTTATATAAGATAAATAGATAGGTAATAGATAGATAGGTAAGATAAGTTATGGATAATTAGATAGATAGATAGATAGATAGATAGATATTGATAGATAGATAGATAGCTAGGTGTTTAGATAGATAGATAGATACTAGATAGGTAGATAACTAGATTCTTAGATATACCTATCTAAGAGATATAAATATCTATATGCCTAAGTTATATACATATATAGGTGTATAGGTAAGATAATGGGTAATCGGGTAAATGTGTGTGGATATCTATATACATAGGTATATACATACTTAGATATATATAAATATAGTAGATATCTATATTACCTAGCCTAGATTAATAACTAGGTATATAATTAATAGCTAGGTAGCTAGTTAGAGGGTTTTAGAGCGAAACCTCAATACCTTGAGATACCGAGGTATCTCGATACCTTGAGATATTCAAGGTATTGAGTTTCGAACGGGGTATTTGAACATTAGCCTAGGAAATGCTTGGGAGTGATTTTTATATGTTTATATATATATAATTACGCGTGCTAGCATAGGTTTTAGCGGGTTTAGGCGGGGTGCGTGGCCTAGGGCGAGGTATCGGATACCGAGGGTATCTCGGTATCTCGATTAGGCGAGTTTGTGAGTTTAGTGGCTTAATGAGCTCGGTTTGACCTAGAATTTCAGGGGCACCCTAGTTTGACCTAGCTTTGACCATAATTGTCCCCGTTGACCGTAAAAGTCAACGTTTGACCTAGTTTTGACCTAGAGTTGACTTTTTGGACCCCGGGTTGACTTTTTGACCCAATTTTCACCGGTTTGACCCGTTCGACCTAGAATAGCCCTAGAAGCCTGTTTTTAATTATTTTATATCAGTTTAAATGCTTAGAACCCTGTTTAATTCTGCTTTTCGCATTAGGTCCTTGCGACACCGGTCCGGACCTCGATCCTCATCAGTTGCTCAGGACATCAGGCGAGTACCTACCTCTGATAGTTTCTATTTCATGATAGCGTTTATATCACCTGTTCTAGAACTGTAATACTTGATTCTGACACTTTATTACACGAGCTGGTACTAGTGGATCCCGTCATGAGGTGCTATCCCCCTTACCGTGTTCAGCGGGTACTCTATCACGTGTATTTCATCATGTGCTTCGGGTATTGATTATCATGTGCTATCATGTGCTTCTTGTGCTCTCGTCTTCGTGTGCGCAAGCTATTATCATGTACGTAGCGTGTTGTGGTTGGATCCAATGGTATTAGTGGGGAAGGGGAGTAGTGAGTTGGTTATATGATCAAAGCCAAACAGTATTCATGTGTATGTCGGTTATGCAACTCACGCATAACGGAGTTATCGTAGTGACTTTCATGTGCAACCTAAGCCGATCATATAACGAACTTGTGCTCAAGGCACTTAGCAAGTATTCATGTTTCTCACCTGCAGTTACTTTTCCACTACTTGTATTGTTCTCCAGTTTACATTGCAGCTACTTATTGTGCTCCAGCATATATTTATTTTCTGTGCATCTTGATTACTTTTCTATTGCTCGTCATATACACCTTACCATGCATTTGGAGTTGCTTTCAAAGTTATGTACTTCGCTCCAGTCCTGACTGGGCATATTTTTCCAGAGGATCCTGAGGACTATTGCCCTACGTTCTACGGGCCTGGTGTTGACGACTGTTGTGACCCCGAGGAGGAGTGCGCCGAGGAGACGCCGATAGCACCCTAGTTAGCTAGGTGGGTTTCCTGGGTTTTCCTTGTGGTTTGTATTTTGGATGACTGTACTTATTCTTTTGTGCTTCTGTGAGATGTTGTAGCTCTTAGACTTGGACTGTATTATTTTGGATTGTCTTGCTCTCTTAGTTCTGGTTTTCTTTGTTTATATCATATCGTGCTTATTTCTCCCCTAGATTTTGTGATTGAGATTCATATATATATTGCGTGGTTGCCCTCCTTTTGGAGAGGATTTTATTCACATATATATATTACGTGGTTTTGCCCTCCTTTTGGAGAGGTCATGCCGGATTTTTCAGTGAGATATAGATAGATATGGTTGACCTAGAACGGACCTTTACAGCGTTCTACCGCCGATTCTGCGGCGTAGGCTGGACGTACCCACGGCTCATGCCCGATTTTCGGGTGCGGGTCGTGACACGTTTTTGGTGGTGGCCCATGCAGGTCTAGTTTTTAGGTTACCTGCAGTAGGATATAGGAGATAGGCTGAGAGAGTGTGTGCTCAATCACAACTAGGACCCCTTCTGATTTTTTTTGCTATCTTAATTTTTCCTGAAATTATTTTCTTTTGCAATATTACTGTCCTTCTTTGATGATATCGTTCTTGCACTATATTGACTTCTTTTGATCTGTGTTCTCCTTGATTCCATTCCAGCACTTGCTTTATTTGATTCCGGTGCTTCCCATAGCTTTGTGTCTGTATCTTTTGCTGTTAGACACCATCTTGTTGCTGAACCTTTAGCTAGACTCTGCAAGATCATGACCGGGGGTGGCATCATCCTAGTCCGTGATGTCTGCAGAGACCGGAGAGTTACCTTGGGAGGCCGGGAGTTGAGTGTGTGCCTACTCATAATGCCACTTTCGAGCTACGATATTGTACTCGGGATGGATTGGTTGAGTACGCATTGTGCTAGTATAGATTGTCGTGGAGGCAGAGTTTTGTTTAGTCCGCCGGGTGAGCCAGAGTTTCAGTTTGCCAGAGGAGCAGCAGAGCAGACCGAGGGAGTCTTCTGCGGAGCCCTGGTGGTAGAGCCGAGGTCGCTACATCCACTGATAGAGGAGTATATGGATGTCTTTCCGGAGGAGTTGTCAGGGTTACCTCCGGACAGAGACGTGGAGTTCTCTATAGACTTGGTGCCAGGCGCGGAGCCGATATCCCAGCACGTCTATAGAGTCAGCAACAGTGAGCTGATAGAGTTGAGGAAGCAGGTGGATGAGCTTCAGGACAAGGGATTTATCAGATCTAGTTCTTCTCCGTGGGGTACTCCGGTACTTTTTGTGCCGAAGAAGGATGGGTCGATACGGATGTGTATCGACTACAGGGCTCTGAACAGCCTCACAATCAAGAACAAGTATCCGCTGCCGCGTATTGATGATCTATTTGACCAGTTGAGTGGAGCGATGGTGTTTTCCAGGATTGATCTGAGGACAGGCTACCACCAGGTGAAGGTCAGGAAGGAGGATATTCCGAAGACAGCTTTTCGGACCAGATATGGACAGTATGAGTTCTTGATGATGCCGTTTGGGTTGACTAATGCCCCGGCAGTGTTCATGAATCTGATGAACAAGGTGTTCCATCAGCATCTGGACAGGTTTGTGGTGGTGTTTATAGATGATATCTTGGTGTATTCGAAGACCCCAGAGGAGCACGAGGAGCATCTGAGGATAGTGCTGGAGACTCTCAGGAAGGAGAAGCTTTATGGAAAGCTCTCGAAGTGTGAGTTCTTCCTTGACAAGGTGGAATTCCTTGGTCATGTGGTGACTGGAGAGGGTATCTCGGTGGATCCGAGAAAGATCGTGGCAGTTGAGGCATGGAGTGCTCCGAGTTCAGTAGCCGAGGTCAGGGGTTTCTTGGGACTGGAAGGCTACTACAGGAGATTTGTTCAGGATTTTTCCCGGATTGCAGAGCCGTTGTCCAGGCTGACTCGGAAGGACGTGGAGTTTGTTTGGTCAGAGGAGTGCCAGATCGCCTTTGATGAGCTGAAGAGGAGGTTGACGACAGCTCCAGTGTTGACGTTGCCATCAGGTTCTGGAGGATTCACTATCTATAGTGATGCATCGGGGAAGGGACTGGGTTGTGTGTTGCAGCAGAATGGGAGGGTGATTGCCTATGCTTCCAGGCAATTACGTCCTCATGAGAAGAATTACCCTACCCACGATTTGGAGTTGGCAGCGGTCATTTTTTTGCTCTGAAGTTGTGGAAACACTATTTATACGGAGAGCGTGTGGAGATCTTCACAGACCACAAGAGCTTGAAGTATGTGTTTACCCAAAAAGAGCTGAACATGAGGCAGAGGAGATGGTTGGAGTTGATGAAAGACTTCGACATATCATTGCAGTATCATCCAGGGAAGGCGAACGTAGTTGCGGATGCATTGAGCAGGTATCCGGTAGCTATGTGCCTGACTACAGATCGTTATCTTCTGGCAGATCTAGAGAGCTTGGGCATTGAGGTGATAGTGCCTGGAGTTGAGATGCAGATGTGGGGACTGCAGATTCAGTCAGAGTTGGTAGACCGGATCAGGACTACGCAGTTTGAGGATGAGTCCCTGAGGAGCATCAGGGAGCAGGTTCAGATGGGTTTAGCAGACGACTTCACCATTGCTGATGATGGTTCATTGCGGCACGGTACCAGGTTGTGTGTGCCGAGTGGGTCGTTGCGCGAGGAGGTTCTCCAGGAGGCGCATCGATCCCAGTACTCTATGCATCCCGGTGCCAACAAGATGTATAGAGATCTGAGACAGCATGTATGGTGGTACGGGATGAAGCGAGGGGTAGCACGCTTCGTATCCCGATGCTTAGTGTGCCAGCAGGTGAAGGCGGAGAGGCAGAGGCCAGGAGGTTTACTCCAGCCGTTACCCGTTCCGGAGTGGAAATGGGAGCATGTGACCATGGATTTTGTTTCTGGACTTCCCCGTTCTCCAGGCGGAAAAGATGCGATTTGGGTCATCGTGGACAGGTTGACCAAATCGGCCCACTTTCTACCATTCAAAGTGGGTACGTCTACAGAGAGACTAGCAGAGATGTATGTGCGCCAGATAGTCAGACTGCATGGAGTTCCAGTGAGCATAGTATCAGATCGGGACAGTCGCTTCACTTCGCATTTCTGGAGGAGTCTGCAGGCTAGCTTGGGCACCCAGCTCAAGTTTAGTAGTACGTATCACCCACAGACAGATGGTCAGTCAGAGAGGACCATTCAGACACTTGAGGACATACTTCGGACCTGTGTTTTGGATTTCAGAGGCTCTTGGGAGGATCACTTGCACTTGGTAGAGTTTGCTTACAACAACAGCTACCAAGCCAGTATCGAGATGTCACCTTTTGAGGCGTTGTATGGACGGAGGTATCGCACTCCGTTGTCATGGGATGATGTAGGTGAGAGAGCTTTGCTTGGCCCGGAGATGGTGGTCGATGCAGCGGAGAAGGTCAAGCTCATTAGAGATAGACTTCGGGTGGCGCAGGACAGGCAGCGGCATTGGGCCGATAGTCACCGGAGACCTTTGGAGTTCGAGGTATAGCTTAGAATCTAGATTTTGTTCTTGTGTTTGTTTGTGATTGCTTGTTTTAGACTAAGTGCAGAGACCTTGTTTGTGCTAGGTTGGAGATCTGGTGTTCCTGAGGATTTCTCCGACGCGGGGCACTATTCGCTTCGGTGGAGGCGGGAAGCTTAGCCCACGTTTCGTCGGACCCTTCCGTGTTCTTGAGAGGGTCGGCGCCGTGGCGTATAGGCTTGAGTTGCCGCCTACGCTGGAGGGAGTTCATGATGTGTTCCACATGTCGCAGCTGAGACGGTACGTGGCGGATCCCAGTCACGTATTGGATCACTCGGAGATCGCAGTGGGCCCTACTCTTAGCTATCCAGAGCAGCCGGTGGAGATTCTGGATCGGCGGGAGAAGGTGTTGAGGAACCAGACTATTCCCTTGGTTCGCGTCGCGTGGAGGCATCACTCTCCAGGAGAGTCGACCTGGGAGAGGGAGGATGAAATGCGCGAGCGATACCCCTATCTCTTCGAGCCCTGAGGTATGGTTCTTTCTTTGCATTCCTGTCCTAGTTTCGTCTTTTAATTTCGAGGACGAAATTATTTTAAGGAGGGTAGACTTGTCACTACCCAATTCTAGAAAATAGGGTTATATTTTTTTTTATTTGATAAATATTGTATTGTATTTAATTATTTATATTTATAATTAATTAGTGCTTGTCTTATTTTTATTTTGATTGTTTTAGGGTTTTGGCTAGCCTGGACCCATGTCAGACCCTAGTGGACCCATGTCCGACCCAGCCCACACCCTTGTGAGAATTATTTTGGGGCTTAGAATTATTATTTTATTTTTAGGAGGTTAGTTGGAGAGATTTGGAACTAGTTTGAGTGCTTTTGGAACCCGGAACCCAAAACTAAGTGAGTAGGGGCATTTTGGGAATTAGGTGACTTATGCACCCATTTATTTGCCATGGCCGGCCTACCTACCCCCCCCCCCCCCCCCACCCGTGAGAAAACCAGCAGCCCCTCCCCTTTGCTTTGTGTTCTTCCACTTCTTCTTCTTCATTTCTTCTTCTTCTTCTCCTTCTTCCTCCAAAGTAAGTCTCTTCTTCCATTTTTCTTCTTCTTTCTTCCATTCCTTCTTCTTTAAGCTAATCCTAACCTTGCATTTTCCCTAACCTAGGTGTGAGGAGCCTAGATCTAGTGTGGGAGATAGATTTGAAAGCTTGGAGCTTGAGGGAGTTGATTTGGAGGGAATTTGAGACTTTGGCCTTGGGATTCCAACTCCCAAGAGGTAAAACCTAACTTTCCCCTTCCTAATTATTTTTGTGTAGTGTAATTAGTGTTGTAGAACCCTCCTAGACCCTTACCCTACCCGTAGGAGGAAGTTGGAACTAGTTTGGGTGAGTTTAGAGACTTTGACATTAGGTTTTGTGTCGAATTCGGGTGGAATCCGAATTTGGCCCAATTTTGGGTGATGCCCTAGGTTAGATGGACCTAGGTAGACGTTGTCGGGTGTCTAGAGGGTGAGTGCGTGTCTCCGTTCGGACACGGGAAGCCGTGTCGCGGAGAAACGGACGTTTCGGGCGAAATTGGGGCTTTTCGTCGTCGCCGATTCTAAGTGCGTGTGCGTTTCCGCCACGGACCTAGAATCGATGCGGGACTGCTTTTTCTAGGATCTAGACATCGTGTAGAGCGCGTGGGTAAATTTTGGGCTGATTTTGAGTTCGTTTGGTGTGCGTTTCAGGAGGTTTTCCGAGCCGCGCACCACGTGTTCGTCGAAATGACCGAACGGCCATTTCGACTTGGTTTCTTCGTTTCGGCTTTGTGCGCGCGTTGGGTTAGTATCGGGGAGTGTGTGCTAGAGTTTTTGAGTTATATTTTATATATTTTAGGGTATTGGTGAGTGTCGGGGTCGTTGGGCGTGAGTAGGGCGTGTGGTTTGAGTGTTGTGTGCGTGGTTGTGTTTGTATTGATATGTGTCTATATATATATATATATTTATATATATGTATGTGTGTTTATGTATATATATTTATATATATATGTGTGTATTTATATTTATGTACTTGTATATGTATATGTCTATGTGTATATATATATATGTATATGTGTAAGTGTGCTTGTGTGTATATGTATATATATATATATAAGTGTATGTATATATATATAGTTGAGAGTGTGTGTAGATATATATATATAGTTGAGAGTGTGTGTAGATATATATATATATATTAAGTGTATATATATATGTAGCTATGTATATATATATTTATGTGTGTGTGTGTTAGTGTGTGAGTGTGTTAGTGTGTGTGTTAAGAGTGTGTAGATGAGTGTATATATATAGATATCTAGTTATAGATATATAGATATATATGTATGTATATATATATATAGATAGTGATATATATATGTATATATATAGGTGTGTGGTGTATAGGCAGCGAGGGGGGTGGCCAGTGCAGCGCAGCGCAGCGGGGGAGGCAGCAGCTGCTGCTGCCTACAGCAGCAGCAGGGAACCAGCAGCAGCAGCTTGCTGCTAGGAGAGCAGCAGCAGCAGCTCCAGAAGGAGCAGCAGCAGCTCCAGAAGGAGCAGCAGCAGCAGCACATGTAGGAGCAGCCAGCAGCAGCAGTTTATGAGATGCAGCAGCCGCAGCAGCAATGCAAGAGCAGCAGCGCAGCGCTAGTAGCAGCAGCAAGCAGCGGGTAGTAGGAGGTAGCTTAGAGTGAGTTATATAGATCTATATATCTATATAGATAGATTAATAGTTAGATAGTTAGTTATATAGATAGATTGTTATAGAGATAGTGATAGATAAGTTTATAGATAGTTATATAAGATAAATAGATAGGTAATAGATAGATAGGTAAGATAAGTTATGGATAATTAGATAGATAGATAGATAGATAGATAGATATTGATAGATAGATAGCTAGGTGTTTAGATAGATAGATAGATACTAGATAGGTAGATAACTAGATTCTTAGATATACCTATCTAAGAGATATAAATATCTATATGCCTAAGTTATATACATATATAGGTGTATAGGTAAGATAATGGGTAATCGGGTAAATGTGTGTGGATATCTATATACATAGGTATATACATACTTAGATATATATAAATATAGTAGATATCTATATTACCTAGCCTAGATTAATAACTAGGTATATAATTAATAGCTAGGTAGCTAGTTAGAGGGTTTTAGAGCGAAACCTCAATACCTTGAGATACCGAGGTATCTCGATACCTTGAGATATTCAAGGTATTGAGTTTCGAGCGGGGTATTTGAACATTAGCCTAGGAAATGCTTGGGAGTGATTTTTATATGTTTATATATATATAATTACGCGTGCTAGCATAGGTTTTAGCGGGTTTAGGCGAGGTGCGTGGCCTAGGGCGAGGTATCGGATACCGAGGGTATCTCGGTATCTCGATTAGGCGAGTTTGTGAGTTTAGTGGCTTAATGAGCTCGGTTTGACCTAGAATTTCAGGGGCACCCTAGTTTGACCTAGCTTTGACCATAATTGTCCCCGTTGACCGTAAAAGTCAACGTTTGACCTAGTTTTGACCTAGAGTTGACTTTTTGGACCCTTGGTTGACTTTTTGACCCGATTTTCACCGGTTTGATCCGTTCGACCTAGAATAGCCCTAGAAGCCTGTTTTTAATTATTTTATATCAGTTTAAATGCTTAGAACCCTGTTTAATTCTGCTTTTCGCATTAGGTCTTTGCGATACCGGTCCGAACCTCGATTCTCATCAGTTGCTCAGGACATCAGGCGAGTACCTACCTCTGATAGTTTCCATTTCATGATAGCGTTTATATCACCTGTTCTAGAACTGTTATACTTGATTCTGACACTTTATTACACGAGCTGGTACTAGTGGATCCCGTCATGAGGTGCTATCCCCCTTACCGTGTTCAGCGGGTACTCTATCACGTGTATTTCATCATGTGCTTCGGGTATTGATTATCATGTGCTATCATGTGCTTCTTGTGCTCTCGCCTTCGTGTGCGCGAGCTATTATCATGTACGTAGCGTGTTGTGGTTGGATCCAATGGTATTAGTGGGGGAGGGGAGTAGTGAGTTGGTTATATGATCAAAGCCAAACAGTATTCATGTGTATGTCGGTTATGCAACTCACGCATAACGGAGTTATCGTAGTGACTTTCATGTGCAACCTAAGCCGATCATATAACGAACTTGTGCTCAAGGCACTTAGCTAGTATTCATGTTTCTCACCTGCAGTTACTTTTCCACTACTTGTATTGTTCTCCAGTTTACATTGCAGCTACTTATTGTGCTCCAGCATATATTTATTTCCTGTGCATCTTGATTACTTTTCTATTGCTCGTCATATACACCTTACCATGCATTTGGAGTTGCTTTCAGAGTTATGTACTTCGCTCCAGTCCTGACTGGGCATATTTTTCCAGAGGATCCTGAGGACTATTGCCCTACGTTCTACGGGCCTGGTGTTGACGACTGTTGTGACCCCGAGGAGGAGTGCGCCGAGGAGACGCCGATAACACCCTAGTTAGCTAGGTGGGTTTCCTGGGTTTTCCTTGTGGTTTGTATTTTGGATGACTGTACTTATTCTTTTGTGCTTCTGTGAGATGTTGTAGCTCTTAGACTTGGACTGTATTATTTTGGATTGTCTTGCTCTCTTGGTTCTGGTTTTCTTTGTTTATATCATATCGTGCTTATTTCTCCCCTAGATTTTGTGATTGAGATTCATATATATATTGCGTGGTTGCCCTCCTTTTGGAGAGGATTTTATTCACATATATATATTGCGTGGTTTTGCCCTCCTTTTGGAGAGGTCATGCCGGATTTTTCAGTGAGATATAGATAGATATGGTTGACCTAGAACGGACCTTTACAGCGTTCTACCGTCGATTCTGCGGCGTAGGCTGGACGTACCCACGGCTCATGCCCGATTTTCGGGTGCGGGTCGTGACACATAATTTGGGTCGAGTAGCATAGGGACTAAGAACATGCAACATAATTGATAGCAAAAGCATAATTCTAATACTCTAAGCATGCAGTTCATTTCTTTAGCTTATCTTTTTAGTGAGGCAACATATTTATGTGAACTAGAGATTCTTTTCATTAGGCATGTGAATTGAAAGATTCATCGAAGGGCCTAAGCCACTCACCGAATCAATCGAACGAGAGGATGGGGAAGCCTTAGGCGACGTTCACTCTTTGGTTATGCGTCCTGAAAATGCAATAATACTTGGTTAGCATACTTCAATCTCCTTCCCTTATGATTCGAAAAGAACGCGCAAGCGAGAAAGCGAAATCATGAAAACCAAGTCATCGAAAGCAACCCAAAACACAAAGCAATACAAAACCAAAAAGCAAAGCAACCAACGAAAACTCTTGGACTCATTTCAATAGAAGCCGCTCGATTAATTCGAAGGGTTCATTGCACTTCGTCCGTGTTGATTTGGCGGTAAGGTTTCCCCGAGACTCGATTCTCAACCGAGTCGAAGCAGCGTAGTGTTCCATAAGTAACCGTTCGGAGCGGGGCGTTACATACTACCCCACTGAGAAAAAGTTTCGTCCACGAAACTTAAGAGATCAAGGAGGCGATATACTATGCATCAAGAGATCAAAGGAAACAGACTCACCAACATCGTGTCCACTCTCATCACGCTCAATATTCAACTGATACACTCTAGGCCTTCATATCTGATCAGTTGGTTCCAGAACAGGACCCGGAGGGGTATGAGTTTCAGCACCATCTACTGCCAAGGCCTTAAGGATTGGACAATCACGGATCATATGATCTAATTTTCCACACTTAAAGCATCCCTTTGTGATGTGGCGACACGTCTCCTTAGTGTGTCCCTGACGGCCACAGAAGCTGCACACTTTCCCGCGGTTCTCACCCGCGTTAGCCTGTTTCTCGGGATCAGCTTTCTTCTCACCATTGTGGTATCATTTAGCAGGAGGGTTTCGAGGAGCGGGTGCCTTCTCCGCAACACCTTGCGGCGTAAACTGTTCATTTTGCACCGCTGTCTCAAATGCTTGGATGTACGTTTTGCACTTTCGATTCATAACATCTTTTCTCAGATTATCGTTTAAGCCTTTTATGAACCGATGTGTGCGAGCTGCCTCATCGGGAATCATCGAGCTAGCGAACTTAGCAAGTTTGGAGAATTCTGACTCATAATCTTCGACAGACATGCTCCCTTGCTTAAGTTCGGTAAACTCGTCTTCTTTTCACTGCCTGACGGCTGGTGGGAGGTAATGTGCAAGGAATGCTTCCTTGAACATTCCCCAAGTGATCCTACCGTCCTGATGTTTGGTGGCGAGGTCTGCTTTCTTGACTTCCCACCAATCGTGTGCACGTAACCGCAGCTGCATATCTGCGCACGCCACCCTCTTGTTCGCAGGTATTGAGGCAAAGCTAAACAAGCTCTCCATCTTTGCGACCCAGTCCATCACCTTATCCAGGGTGGTCCTGCCTTCAAACTCCGGAGGGTTCAACTTTAGGAACTCAGCGCCTTTAAAGGTAGACTTTCCGGCCGCGCGAGGAGGCTCATTCGTTTCTGCTAATCCTGCGCCTTGAGGCATGGTCGGGGCAGTCACAGGTGTTGCGGCGGTTCCCGATGCGCCACTATTTGCTGCTAGTGTTGTCACAATCTGCGTCAAGGAGTCAAACTGCTTTTGTTGTGCCAAGGCTCTAGCATCAGCTCGTTGCTGCTGAGCCTCGAATCGTTCTTGTTGCGCAGCATGACGATCGTTTTGATTCTGTAACATTGCAATCAATCTATCCATTTGATCATCGCTCACGCTAGCTGCGCGCGATAACTCAGGGTTACCAGCACCTGTTCTTGTCATCTTTGCTGCAAAAGAGAGTAGCTTGCATTAGTCTCATAACGTATTATGGACTTATTGCATGGGACGTTGGGTTTTCATACTCTTAGGGACCTTTCTCACTCGATTTACTTCTTATAGATTCAAAATCAATTTTCGAAATTCGGGACTTTTGAAATCGCTTGAAAACTTATATCATTTTTGAAAACGATATTTGAAGAGGCCAAAGGTGTTGAACCATGCTCTGATACCACCTGTCGCACCCCGATCCCGTAAGGGCCGATCCCGTAGGGCCGATCGTCCTCGCTTGGTCCCTACGGAACCATTCGTCCTCGCTTGGTCCCTACGGAACCGTTCGTCCTCGCTTGGGCGCGATGCCGTGCAAGCCTAAGTTGCGCTTGCACCAGGCAACGTACCTGCACAAGACACAAGTTAGACAAAAATATACATATATAGGCACAGAGTAAAATGCAGAGAACCAAAGTTGAACACATTTGATAACACATAAAATACTTTCATTTTATTGAATACTGAAGATTTGGATTACAAAGTGTTTGCTTGGCTGAGTTACAAAATATGCCTTAAGAGGCTTACAACTCTTTTTACATTCCCAAAACTAGCCACAACGCCCATTGCATTATGCCCTTGTAGTAGGACCAAAATAACCAAAACATCTAGCAGAAGAAGAGTAGCCCACTGGAGAGGTAAGCAGCAGAGGAAGCAGCACGAACACAGTCCTAAGGAAGGGTGCGCACACGCTGATTCAGGTTCAGGATGCTTGCCAAACTCTCGCTCCCAGCACCTGGATAATTGCCCACAAACGTGGGTCAGTACTACCACATGTACTGGTGAGCGACCGTGGCCAAACTCACCTTAGAAATCCACACTAAGTAAGCATATGAAGCTAGCATTATTAAGTGGTCTTTCTGGTTGTCTAGTTTCATTTTTAACAATTCATGCAGGGAAACATAGACAATATATAGCATATGCATATGATAATCTTACCCACGGCCGAGCGGTTATCCCTGCAGCAGACACACAAGTTAGGCATAATTTGTATATATGCATAATCTCATGTATCAATCTTTTGGTGTCATAAATGATAGGTATGCAAGAAGGTAAACCTAGCATGCGCCCTATCTATATGACGGTCCATGGGTCGCCCCATGATTAGCAGTTGGAACATACAAGCCCACCTCACTAATAGACATATCGCCCCACTAGACCCCCTTACGGGCCGTATCCTTAGGGCGATCCAAAAATCTCTTCCGGACCGAGCGATTCCCAGTGCCCCAGGAACCGTTCGAGAGACAAGACCTTGTGCACAAGTTGTCCAAGACCAATGCATGACATAAAACATCTAACAGATATAACACTACAATGCACAGCTCAAAGAAACGAACACACAATTTCCATCTCTTATTCTTTTTCCACTTAACACATTTGAAACATAGGGACTTGCCATAATTTGGGTCGAGTAGCATAGGGACTAAGAACATGCAACATAATTGATAGCAAAAGCATAATTCTAATACTCTAAGCATGCAGTTCATTTCTTTAGCTTATTTTTTTAGTGAGGCAACATATTTATGTGAACTAGAGATTCTTTTCATTAGGCATGTGAATTGAAAGATTCATCGAAGGGCCTAAGCCACTCACCGAATCAATCGAACGAGAGGATGGGGAAGCCTTAGGCGACGTTCACTCTTTGGTTATGCGTCCTGAAAATGCAACAATACTTGGTTAGCATACTTCAATCTTCTTCCCTTACGATTCGAAAAGAACGCGCAAGCGAGAAAGCGAAATCATGAAAACCAAGTCATCGAAAGCAACCCAAAACACAAAGCAACACAAAACCAAAAAGCAAAGCAACCAACGAAAACTCTTGGACTCATTTCAATAGAAGCCGCTCGATTAATTCGAAGGGTTCATTGCACTTCGTCCATGTTGATTTGGCGGTAAGGTTTCCCCGAGACTCGATTCTCAACCGAGTCGAAGCAGCGTAGTGTTCCATAAGTAACCGTTCGGAGTGGGGCGTTACAGTCAGTCCTACACCCGTACACAAAAACTGGTTGGGTGTGTAGGAACTGCTGCAACTGCAATGTTGCTCTGTCCCGTAAGGCCGATACACCATATCAGCCCCACGTTCGTGTACAGAAACTGCTTGCGCGCGCAGAAACAGCTGTGTTTGCTAAGTTTGTCTGCCCCCGTGCGCAGAAACTGCTCTAACTGCTCGGTGCCTTAACCCTGTGCGGCCGATAAACCCTGTCAACCCCACGCCCGTGCACAAGAACTGGTTGGGTGCGTAGGAACGGCTACAACGGTAGCGTTGCTCTGCCCCGTGCAGCCGATACACCTTGTCACCCCCACGCTCGTGCACAGAAACTACTTGTGTGCGCAAAAACTGATTGGGTGCGCAGAAACTACTGCAACTGCAGCGTTGCTCTGCCCCGTACAGCCGATACACCCTGTCAGCCACACGCCCGTGCACAGAAACTGCTTGCGTACGCAGAAACTGCTGCGTTTCTAAGTTTATCTGCTCCCGTATGCAGAAACTGCTACATCTTCTCGATGCCTCACCCCCATGTGTGCGATCGATATAGCCCGTACGCTCGACGCCGTGTACAAAATATGTTCGCGTGTGAACAAATATGCTACAACTCGTGGGTTCTCCAGCCCCGCACAGTCAATATACACTGTTTCACAATCCCGTGTGGGCGGGACAAGCCCGTCGCCGTGAGCATAAACTGCCTTGCGGTGCAGCAACTGCCACAAATACTCATGTAGTACATAAAGTAAGCCCTTGTGTCAAACTTGTTTCGGGTGTCTAGTCCCTCTATCATTGAACTGATGCATGCATGCGTTTAGTCAACGTTTGTTTCGGTTGATCCCCGGGGAGCTTGTTGCGGTATCGTGTTATAGGCCCAAGGACAAGTAGTATTCTAATTTATGATAAAGAATGATGAGATTGATCTGATGGTAGGATGCGGGCGTTGTTGCTCGGGTCTGCTTATAAGTGGGTCGCACGGCCTACCTCGGGACTTGGATGCAAGGTCTATGCGTCCGCCCTCGGGACTTGGCGGGTGGACACTGGCGTATCCTGTCATGTTTGCTGGTATCGACACTAATTAGTAGGTGGACAATGGTGCATCATGTTATGTTTGCTCGAAGAATGAGTTATTTACCACCTACAAGCCTACATATGAGAAGGTCATGGTGGCAAACCAGGCACAAACTGAAGTACTTGGAACCGGAACGGTGGTACTGAATTTGACTTCGGGGAAGTCACTGGCACTTCAGGATGTAAAGTACGTACCGGTGATAGCCTAGAACCTGGTCTCGGAAATTCTACTTTATAACGCAGACTTGAGGATGGACATCAATGCTAGACAGATAGTGATATCATACAAAGGAATGTACTTCGAAAAAGCATTTTGTACCGAAGGGATATTCAAACTTCAGCTTGTAACTCCTAAAAATAATATTAGTGCAGTCTCTTCTTCTGGTTACTCTCTTGAGTTATGGTACAATAGACTAAGACATGTTCATTATAAAAGAATAAACGAGATGTCTACTCTAGGGCTTATCTCCAAGTGTGGAGGTAAGGAGCTAGAGAAGTGTGAGGTCTGTGCGCAGACAAATATCATAAAAAACTGTTCAAACGGGTATACCGAACTACAAATCTCCTGGACTTGGTGCACTCAGATATTTGTGACTTCAAACAGTTCTCCACAAAGGCCGGAATAAAGTATATCATTACTTTCATCGACGACTACATAAAGTATGCGTTCGTCTACCTGCTCAAGTCTAAAGACAAAACATTCGAGAAGTTCAAGGAGTTCAGGGCTGAAGCTCAACGTCAAACTGGATGACAACTCAAGAGACTGAGAAGTGATCGGGGCAGAGAGTACAGGTTTATTGAATTCGCATCATTCTTCAAAGAACATGGAATTGGCAATGAGATGACTGCTCCATATTCTCCTCAATCAAATATAGTAGCGAAAAGGATGAACATGACATTGACAGAGATAATAAACTCTATGCTGTTAATTGCGGGTCTTTCAAACTGCTTTTGGGGAGAAACTGCGCTAACGGCTACGTTCATTCTGAACAGAGTGTCGTATGCAACTTACGAAGTCACTTCTCATGAACTCTGGTTCAAAGTCAGACCCAACTTGAATATCATTCGAGTGTGGGGGTGTCTGGAATATGTGAAGCTTGCAAACTTGAAGATATATAAGCTGGGCACGAGGACTTCAAAAGCTATATTCTTAAGATATGTTGAAAAGAGTGAATCTCAGAGGTTCCTTAATATCGAGTCTAACTATATCATTGAATCTCGCGATGCAAAATTCTTCTAAGATAAATTTGCAAGGCATAAGAACGTTGTTATCGCGGACATTCCGGAGAATAATGTGAGTGCAACGGGGGTTAACGCTTCCAATGAAGATGTACTACAAGAAGAAGTTGTCATTCCTGAGACAACGTTCGAACCAGAACTCGCAGAACCAAGAACTAAGAGAATGAGGAGACAAAAGGACTTCTAAGAGAATTTTGTTACCTATTATGTGGAAGCAGATCCACTTACCTATGATGAGACAATGAAGACCAGAGACGCTTTCTAACTTCCTTGCGTGTAAGGTGCCGAGATCTTAGCAAAATCTGACATAAATCTACTGTAGTATCCTGCCAAGCTCAGAAAACTATGCACTTCTGCTAATGTCTTCAGAACTGGCCAGTTCTCTACTACATATACCTTCTTGGGATCAACTGACCCTCCTGCTCCAGAAATAATGTGCCCAAGAAAGGATATGCGATCCAGCCAAAACTCACACTTAATAAACTTCGCATATAACTGGTGCTCCCTCAAAGTTTGCAGCACTATTCTGAGATATTCTTCATGCTCCTCCTCATTATGAGAATACACCAAGATGTCATCGATGAATACTACCACAAATTGGTCTAAGTAAGGCATGAAAATACGGTTCATCAAATCCATGAATACCGCTGGAGCATTAGTTAGTCTGAATGGCATAACTAAGAATTCGTAATGCCCATATCGTGACCTAAATGTTGTCTTCGGTATATCCTGCTCCCGGACTCGCACCTGATGATATCCTAATCGTAAATCTATCTAGGAGAAGACTCTTGCTCCACTTAGTTGGTCAAACAAATCATCAATCCCTGGTAATGGGTAATTGTTCTTCACGGTCAATGCATTCAACCGCCTGTAATCCATACACATCCATGTCGATCCATCATTATTCTCCACCAATACAGATAGTGCTCCCCACGGTGATCCACTGATTCGAATAAACTTCTCCGCCTTCAATTCTTCAACGTGTCGATATAACTGATCAAGCTCTGATGGTGACATAGGTTACACCTTCTAGGATACTGGTTCTACTCCTGGCATCAACTCTATACAGAACTCTCCTTCTCTGACTGGGGTAATCCGGGAAGCTCGTCCGGAAAGACATCCATGAACTCTTCAACTATCTTGGGCAGCGGGTCTTCTTCCTTTGCTACTATTGTGACTCCTCCTTTATGCTGGTCTCTTGCTATTCTGCTAAGGACAAACTTTTCTAGACCAAAAATTCTAAACAACACTCTACCCTCACGATAGTCTATCGTTGCATGACTGTCTCTCAACCAGTCCATGCCTAAGATAACGTCAATGTTACCCAAAGGAAACTCGATCAACTGTTTAGGTAATAAATGCCCACATACTACGACTGGACATGCTAGGCACACTCTACTAACTTCTATGATCCTATTGCCAGTGAGTATATTCAGCCTCGCTGGCAAAGCCTCAAACTTTAATCCAATATGTGTCGCATATTGTGCAGATATAAATAAGTGCGAAGCTCCAGAATCAATTAAAGTTATGGCAGAAAATATTGTAACGAAAATGTTACCTGCCACTACGTCGTCCGATGCCATAGCTTCCACCAAAGACAAGGTGAGTGCCTGTCATTGGCCTTGTTGAGCTCCTTGTTGTTGTCTTCCTTGCTGTCGTGGTTGCGGCCCCTGCTGATTTTGTTGTTGTTGTTGTCTATAAAGCTGGGCCTGCGACAGCAACGGACGCTGAGCTAAAGGCCGTACTGCTGCTGCTGGTCCTCCTTGCTGCACTGCCCTTGGAGCTAGCAATGCAGAAAACTGTTGTATTGGCCCTCCTGGCCTCTGTATCAATGGGCATGTGAAAAACTTGTGATTAGGGCTCTCACATCTCAAACATAGTCTGTTAGCTGCCTGATAAACATCCCGGGTATGACCTTCCTTGCCACAGTAGGTACAACATGTCGGCGCTCCCCATAGTTGTTGTTGGTGCTGTTGTTGCTGCCTCGGCTGCTGTTGCCGAGTTGGTGCCATCACCGTCGAGGTCACTGGCCTCATCTGTGTCACATATCCATGAATGCCAGGGGATGGTATTGACGTTCGCGATATTGGTCCTCCCTCATTGCTCTGTCCATGAGGCCTCTTCCGATCCACTCTTCTCGATGCCATCCTTTGGAAAGTAAGCTCAACCATCTTCGCTGCTATCAATACCGCCTCGAATATCTGGTAGTCATGCACCTCTACCATGTGTAAGATCTCTAAGTGAAGTCCCTGGTGGAACCTCATTTTTCTCTCCAACTATGTTGCCACCATGGTTGGAGCAAACATGCTTAGTCGGCAAAACTTTGTCGCATAGCAGTCTACTATCCTTCCAGCTTACTTGAGGTTAATGAATATTTGTTGCAATTCATACTGAGCCACAATCCCAAAGTACTTCGCCCTGAACTGGGTCCTAAAATTATCCGACGAAATAGGACGTCTCAATCCTACCTCTATCGTGGTCCACCAATCTCTTACAAGATCATGGAGCTGTAAGCGAACCAGGTCAACATGTTCCTCGGCCGAAACTTTAGCTGCTATCAGAATGGTCTCAATATCCTGAAGACAATCATCTGTCGTGATTGCGTCCTCTGTGCCATCGAAATATCTGGGGTTCAGTCTGCAAAATCGAACAGATACCCCAGAATCTGTTCCCCCGCCTTACTCTAGGGCCGTCTGCAACCCTTGCTTCAACATGATATTTTGTTCCTGCTGCTGAAGTTGTTGTTGTTGTTGTTGTTGTTGTTGCACCACTATCTGGTGTTGTTGGACAGCCAATAATCTACGGATAATCTCTAACAAGGCCGGGGTATCCAGTTGGCCGGCACTGGAGGAGGTACGGGAACACCTAGAGCCTGTTGCTCTGTTCTATTTATCGTGGGCTCAATTCAGATCCTTGACTGGGGTTCCACATGATTTCGTTCCACTGGCAACTCTGCCTATCTTGTTGCTGCAGTATCAGGGGAAGAAGAAGCCCTAAAGAAGAGCACAAAAAAATTAAGTACAAGACAAAAAAAAACAAGGAAGCAACCAATCTGGAATAATTCAAGCTGAGTATCGAAAAGGACGAATTCAGAATGTCAAGAAGGATCATGTTTAATTGAGACTCCTATGACCATGACACCCCACAAGTCTGAAGAACGGACCTGCTTGGGCCACCACTAAAATCTCGTCACACTTCAGTACCGGAATACGAAGACGGACATGGCCAGTTGCCCCGTACAAGGTTCTATACGTCATACGGCGATCACGGTTGTATAAGACAAGGGGGTGCACACTATAATCAAGTTTCCTAGGGTCAAGAACTTTTATTTCTCAATCATCCAAACAAGAAATAATAAGCATAGAGCATATATGATAAAGCAATAAGGAGTCCCAAACGCTTTCTCAAAATGTTCTAGAGAACAGGTGTGCAAAATAGGAAGCTAAAAGAGTAACAAAAGTATATGACAGTGATCAGCTGCAGTTTAATTTAATACAATCATGTAAGGAGACTAATATCCAGACGAGCCGGCTAATAGGTGTCGGTGGCTAAACGTCCAAAAGAAGTAAATGCACAATGATGAGCAGGGAAGAAGAAAATCACTCGCTATCCCCTGCGACCATGTTCCTGGTATGCGCCATCAGTTGGGGAAAGGTATGTTGGATCCTTGAGTGCTGGCTTAAAACCTGGCCATGCAAAACCAGCGGGGTTAGACCCCCCCCCCCCCCAATAGCAAGTACCACAAAGGAAGCATGAAATAGAGAAACAAAAACCCAAAAAAAAATTATATAATAATACATAGGTTCAGTGTCGTAATACATAGGTCCTAGCCACGCTTTGGTAGTTGACTCGCTTATTATGTTTGTGCTGGAGAAACAATATATATTGATAATATCACGCGTTCAAAAATTTGGAGGCATTCTCGATGCCTAACCCAAATATAATCACTTAACACGTGACACGATGTGTCGCACCTCGGCGCACATTAAATCATGGACAAATATCAAGCAATAGTGGTAACAGCATGGATATAGTATTCGAGTCCAATTACCAATTTTACATTGGGTTACGAAAAATAAGAAAACATTCAATCAAAATAAGCAATGTCGCATGGGCCTCTGATACCATATTTACACATGGAAATATAGGAAACAAAGAAGAAAGAAAAGATCACTCAGAACATGCACTCAGAGAGCAGAAGAAAAAGAAAATCATACAATTTTCGATACCCTTATAATTGCCCTTCCTGGCTTATTTATAGGTCTAATATGACCCTTGATTTCCCGTTCTTCAACCGGATCTTTCTTTAGTGGAGAGTGATTTTCCTTCGTGGAAAATTATTTTTAAAAAGTAGCTCCTTGATTGGGGTCATGCATTATCAAGATATGTTGTAGGTTTGCCACCTCTTCTTATAGATCCTCCACCCAATTAAATAGACTTTCCATTTGCTTAATTAGGTCCTCAATAGTTTCTTTTAGGTCTACCACCTTTTGATAGTGCCTTCTTTTTAGCGCCCGTCTTTTGGTGTCGTCTTATTTTCCATCGTTTTATTTTTCTTCCTATCTTGGCCCTTGAGTATAGCTTTAAAAAAGTTTTTGAACTTATCTTTATCATGAGGGAGTGAGAAAAGGGTCCACCTTGCTTCAAATGCTTTCCTCCATGCCTTCTATGTCATCATCTGGGTCATTGGGTTCAATAGGATCATCCTTCTCTGCCATGATATTCTCATATGTCAGCAAGTCATATCCTCCAAGGCGAAGATTGCTTAAAAAATTAACCTTATATCTGTACTTGTCATCATAATCTTGATATCTTGATATATAATCAACAAGTAAGACATTTTGGGTTGCAGTGACAGTCCCAATCCTTTCTGAACCAATGATGGTGAGTCTAGAGAAGAACCCTTCTGCTGCATGCTTCCTTTCCTGCACCTTCGAGAATTTTTGTTTTTGGAACTTCTCGTAGGCCAAGCAAGGGTCTTCGGTTACCATTTGAAGTTCCCAGATCTGTGTTGATGGAAAGAGCTTGATGTGTTGGCGCTCTTCCCATATTGTCCAAACACGGTACCTGAAAACCGTTTGGAATTTTGTGGAATGTGTTTCAACAGCCTTAACACATATATCCGGAATAAATCTTTCATATTATTTCGGACTCTTAGTGTTAAGATATGCCTCGTGCACTAGTCCCTTCTTGATGTGGGGCTTGTATTTTGGTAATTCCTAAAAATAGGCAATAAGTCGCAGCCTTCCCATAGGATTTTTTAAGAGATCCTCATTTTCTAATAGCTGAATAATATTGGTATCTTCTAGCTCCATAAAAAATTTAATGAGCATGTCCTCATTTATGAAATTTTGTTGGAACATAGTCAACATTTGTTGAACCGATAATTCAGCCTCTAATTCATGTATCTGCTCGTTTTGGGTTTGTAACTGATTGAGAAGCTCAATGAACTCATGCGTCCTGATATTAACCATATCATTTGTTTCGAGAGTTTGAAGAATCATTCTCAGTTCCCCAGACTTAGTGTCTAGTAAAAGAGATTGTTCTTTTACAGCCAAGGCTTTAGACTTTGATGTGGATGAGAAAATCACTGAGTCATTAAGCATTTTTCTTGTTTTTTGTAGCTTAGCCTCCAAAGTATGACGTTTTTGTTCCTCATTAAGGAAGAGTCTTTCGACTTGAGAAAGCCAATAGTTGGATGTTTTAGTATCAGCGGATTGGAGAGATCTGTAGCAAATATTGAAAATATCCCAAGCTGCTTTTCTTAGATTTATGTTATACCAGTCCTTTACCAGGACATTAGCAAATTTTCTTCCATGTATAGGAAAGACTTGGGCATTAGTCATTGCCCTGTTTTGGTTATTCACCAGTCTTGATGGGTTATTCACCCTGGGTTAGTTATTCACCATACCTTGTGGGTTATTCACCCTTGGTTGGTTATTCACCATAGTTTGTGTATTATTCACCCTGGGTTGGTTATTTATCAAAGTAACTGCTGGTTTCTGGCTATTCGCCCCAGCCTTACTTCCACTGGAAATTCCTTTATTTTTCTTGGAAATGACCTCTGTAAATTCTCCTTCCTGCTTCATTGCTTCAAGCATTTTCTTGAATCGACTTAATTCGTCATCGTCCATGTTTCATAACTTGGTAAGAGTATCAGCAAGAAAGTTAGTATATCCAGGAATATATTCTACCTCATAATTGAATATTTTCAGATACATAGCAATCATAATCTTTCTTAGATTTTCTTCTGGTTATTGATGGTTCGTTTCTTAAGGAACTGAGAGACGAATTTTTGTTGGTCTGAATATAAAAATTTCTATAAAGAAGATAAATTTTTAAACTTTTAATAGCAAGTTTTACCGCTAATAATTTTTTGTCATACGTGGCATACTTGAATTGTGTTTTAGAAAAAAAAAATTGATGTATAAGCAACAATCTCTTTATTTTTAGAAATAAGAACTCCTGCCCAAAAATTGTCAGAAGCATCAGTCTGTAATACCACCATTTCGTTTTCTAAGAAAAAATAGAGAATGTTTTGATCTTTAATCATCTCTTTGATTATAGCAATTTTTTTTTGTTCATCGGGGAGCAAAGAAATAGAGATTTTACTAGTATCCCATTTACGAGGTTGTTCACTGTAATTTGTTTATAATTAGCTATTCTTTAGTTACTCTCTCTTGCAATTTTCAATTTTTGCAAAGAGATATGGAATAAAATTTTTTCCATAATTAAGAAGACCGAGGAAACTTTGTAACTCCTTTAGGGTCTTAAAGGTTTCCGGAAAATCCCTTATTTTTGTGTATATGTGCTGCTGAAGTTATATCTGTCCATTTTTAATAAATTTTCCAGGAAAGTCAATCTCGGTTTTAAAGAGTTCAATTTTTTAGGGAATTAAAGCAATACCATTATCTAGTAAGAGTTGAACAATTGTTAGAAGATGATGTTTATGTTCTTCTTCTGTTTTAGAGAAAACTAAACTATCGTCAATATAAACAACAGCATAATCTAAGTATCCAAAAATAGAATTCATCCATTTCTGGAAAATCTGGGATGCATTTTTTAAACCAAACGACATAACTAACCATTCAAAATGACCTTGAGGACAGCTAAAGGCTGTCAACTCAATTGAAGTTTTATCTTGTAGTTTGAGTTACCAGAAGTCTGATTTGGCATCAAACTTACCGTAAAATCTAGCCCCTTGAATCTGCTTAATCAAGTTTTCAGTAGTGGGAATAAATAAACCATCAAATTTTGTATAGATGTTTAGCTTTCTATAGTTTATAACCATTCTAGGTTTTTCTCGTTTTATCTCTGCATGATTCCTTACTAGAAAGGTCGGAGAAGAATGAGGACTTGAACTTTTTTGTATAAGTTTTAATTTTGTTAATTCACCAATATGTTTTACAAATTCCTGCTTATCAGTAGGAGCGACCATGATACTATTTACTCGAACCTTTGAGTCTTTATAAATATCCATGAGTTCAATTTAACAAAATCTAGGTGCTTTATCAAACCATTTCAATGGGTTGTTCGTATAGAGTGGTTCAAGCATCCCATGAATTACTTTAGTAAAATTATTTGTAATCGAAATATTGTATGTACAGATTTTATCGTTTTGCGCAAAAAAATTGTCAATCATAAGAATTGATGGTGGAGTATCACCACGGTATCTAGTAATATGTTTGGATAGAACCTGGGTTATTCGATCCAAATGTCTCATAACAATGGTTCTATAGTTACTAAGATGAGTATCCTTTATAATGCTTTTAAAAAAAAAATTACCAAATGAATCATATGATGAGCATCTGCTATATTTTGTTCATCATCTCTTACGTGGTCTACATACCAGTCTGAATATTTATTTTTGCTTGATTTCGGAGTGAACCGAACACTCCGATTACCTTTATCAATTGGTTTACTCATAAATTTTTTTATCACGTATTTGAGAAAGATGGACTTTTAAGATCATATCTCATCTTTCTTTGAGTTGTTTTTTTCAAGAATTTGGTGCGTTCTTCCTTCCAAAGGAGGGGTACTAACACTCATTCTTTGTTGAATGTCGTGTAAATTTTCTGAAGATAATTCTATATTTAAAAAAATTATCTATGGATCTAGATCTAGTTAATCTAAAGGTAGATCCTTGTTCTTGGTTAGATATAAACTCTGGTCCTCTTTCTATTTTGGGTTGCTTTTCTAGTACAAATGTAGAGATAGTGTTTCGTGAAGCAATAAAATATTCAGTAGGTACTTCAATATTTGGTTTTAAAGATTTAACGAATAATTGCATTTCGTTATCGGTTTTTAAATGTTCTAGTTTGACTAATCTTGGTTGAATAGTTTTTCTCATTCCAACTTCGAACAGTCTAACAAACTGTTTTGGTGTAATGGATTTAAATGTTAGAGTGACATTTAAGGCCATCATATGTTCCCATTGTATACATATAACATTATATCCAGGTAATAATTCAATTCCTTGTAAATTAATCGATAAAGTACATGTTTTTTCAATATTTTGATCGTCAAGACTAATAGAGAAATCTGGATGAATATTTATACCAAATAACATATTTACCATGTTGGATTTGGCACCTCCAATAATACTATTTAGAGGATTATTAATGATTCTCTCATCCATACAGGCTAAAAGTATAGGTGTATCGATTCCAGATCGAAATAATCCAGTAATCTTTAACTGGATTAATCCAATGTGAAGATATTTCATCTTGGGATATTTCTTACGTAGTCTTTCTATTTTATTTTTATCAAGTAATTGTATAGAAGAAAAATCTTCATCACCTTTTAATTCTATATTACGTTGCATTCTTTCGAATATATATGTATATTTGTTTAAAAATCTCGATTGAAGAGAGACGAGTTTATAAACCTCCCTCTTGTCTGAATTAGAAATTAATTCTTTCAAAATTTTCAAATCCTCATCTGAAATTTCTAAATGTTTCCCTTCACTATTTGGGAGACTAGAATTAGAAGTTTCTTCTAATGAGAACTGGTTCATATATATTCTAAATTCATAATAACTTTCTCTCGGAACTTCTCTGAGATTAGTTATTGATGATTCAACTGGTGTTTCGGGTAATTCTTTCGTTATCATTGGAAGATCTTAATATTTATGTATTACTAGTAATCTGATTGGGTCACCATGTTCAAGTAAGTAATCCCTATCTTCGTAAGAAGTATTTTTCATTGTTACTGAAACATTGGATCTTGACACGAGTTCTATAAATCCATAAGTTATGAATATATTTTTATTAGCATGTAATGGTATGTTATGAATGATTCCATAATAACCTATTGCTATAAAAATTCTTATGTCAAGAGAGATTTCTATTGTATGATATCTCTGAATTCTTATACTTTTATTTACATATAAAGTGTATCCCGCAGATATTCCTCCTTTCTTTGAAATAAATGCTTGGTCATTTAGGAATGTAATCCTAATTTGATTTTGAGTTTTATTTATTGTAAGCATATTTATTTTTAGATGGTTAAAGCTTTTTTTCAAAATTATCAGTTTTTGAATCATCTAAATAGACTGATTCGATTTCATATATAGATGAAGCTGAAGTATCACTACCAATTTCATCTATAGTACTTAGATGAATACCATATTCTTCTAAATCAGCTATGATAACAGCTTGAATATTGGTTGGACATTCATTAGCATAATGATCGTCCTTGTTACACTTAAAGCATTTATAACCTTTTGCAAAAATTTTCCATTTAACAAATCTCTTTTTCTTATCCTCATCTTTCTCGGCTTTAAACTTCTTTTTGAAGTTGGGCCTCCATTTTCTCCTTGTAATTTTATATTTGGCTTTACCCCTTTTTCTTAAAAATTTTGTATCTCTTTTCTTTCCACCATATTCTGGAGGACAACAAAATTGAGTATTAATATCATCATCATATTTGGGACAGCAATTGTATCCTAACTTAGAATTCTTTATTGTTTTATTCATTGGTTTTTGTGCTTAGCTTGTTCGCATATCCTTTACATGGCTTCCATACAAGCTCTTTTAAGTAATCCGGTTGAATGAATATTATTTCTAATTTCATCATACCCCTTTGTATTATATTATTCCATTCATTTTGGATGTTATTCATATCATTTTTAATGTGCTGAAGAACGTCAACCATATAATTATATATACCATTATCTATTTTATCATTAGTAGGAAGATGAATAATGTGATCGTGTGATTTATCTAATTTAAAATGACACTGGTGTGTGTCGGTATAAACATAAGCATTTCCTGTGAGGGGATTAGTATTGTTGTTCATCTAGCAAGATGAGCGTTCTTGAATATGTAAGCATCTAATAAGCTCAATATCTCTCAAGTATATGTGTTCAATTAATTTTGACCCATAATTCTGCGGCTGGATATAGCTTCCCCATATCTTCAAGACGTACAGTCGAAGACCTCTCGTGGATTTATGAGGGGGTTAAGCTTCGAGGAAGACCACAGGCTTAAGCTATCGCTTCACAGAATTAGAGCACAGCAATGGTTCGTTTCCTACCCCATGCGTAATAATTGAGACACAAAAATTCAAAAAATATCTTGCTTATTAAGCTACATATCCAAGAACTAATATTTAAGCCACCATGTTAGACAAAGAAGATCATGTGCCAGTAGTATGCACACTAATAGAGAGCTTTTATTCACAATCAATTTCACTATAGATTTTATCTCCCCTGAAATCTGCAACTAGGAGAGTAATGAGTTCTCCAAGTGCCTTTTGTGGATCTTTAATTCCTCTAAGCTTTTCAGTTATGGTTTTATTTTTAACCTCTAAACTCCTTAGCCATGCGAGGGCATCTCCCTTCCAATAACTGGTAGCCATGTTGAAAAATTGACTGGTATTTAAAGCTTGATGAGTAAAGTAAATCGTTCTACACATTTGCTGACCCCAATTGTCAACATATCTTTTTATCTCTCTACGTGGAATTACATCAATATTTAGAATGAGTCAATCATTACTATAATTATATTTATTCCTATAATAATTGTTTTGGGTTCTATAATTAACCCAATCTGCCCTTGTATAAGGGTTATAGTTTGATAATGAAGGCATATTAGGCGTAGTATTTGGTTCAGTGCTAACGTCACGATGCGCTAGACTGATATCTGGATCCACTATGGATCCACCTGAGGAAGATCCGCCGGAGGCATGGCTTCCTCTTGTCCAGTAAAAGTTGGTTGATAACCAGAAGGGCCTGAAAGCATAAGTGTTTGAGATTGCGTTTGGTTACTACTTTCTCCCTCTTTATTATTAAATATGTTATAATTCTAATAATCTTCATTTTCAGAATTATCATCATCCGAAAATTTTGTATATTTATATTTAAAGAAATCAATCGCAGAAGAATGTTCTTCATAATAAGCATAAATATGACTGTTATTTATTTCTCCCAAAAGTTCTTGTTTATAGAGTTGTAGAAAAGATTTATAATGTCCTTCTTGGATATTTTGAACATTTATATTGTTCTTTTCTTCAGATGTATATTTAATCATTCTAATATTCCAATGGAGACTTGGCTCTGCGTTTATAATATTGCTTGTTTCTGGATTATTCATCATTTTGGCGTTATTCACGCTGAGGATGTTATTCACGTCTTTTTTGATGTTATTCACATCAACAAAGAGGTTTAGCGTTCCGCAGACCCAGAATCTTCTTGAATAGGTGATCAGGTTGTTGTTTCTCGTTTTGGATTTGTAACCGATTGAGAAGCTCAACGAACTCCTGCATCCTGATATTAATCATATCATTTGTTTCGAGAGTTTGAAGAATCATTCTCAGTTCTCCAGACTTAGTGTCTAGTAAAAGAGAATGTTCTTTTACAGCCAGGACTTTAGACTTTGATGTGGATGAGAATATCACCAAATCATTAAGCATTTTTGTTGTTTTTTTAAGCTTAGCCTCCAAAGTCTGGCTTTTTTGTTCCTCATTAAGGAATAGTCTTTCGACTTGAGAAGCCAATAGCTGACTGTTTTAATATCAGCGGACTGGAGATGTCTGTAGCAATTATTGAAAACATCCCAAGCTTCTTTTCTCAGATTTCTGTTATACCAGTCCTTTACCAGGACATTAGCAAATTGTCTTCCCTGTATAGGAAAAACTTGGGCATTAGTCACAGTCCCGTTTTGGTTATTCACCAGTCTTGGTGGGTTATTCACTCTGGGATGGTTATTCATCATAGCTTGTGGGTTATTCACCCTTGGTTGGTTATTCACCATGGTTTGTGGATTATTCACCCTGGGTTGGTTATTTACCAAAGTAACTGCTGGTTTCTGGCTATTCGCCCCAGCCTAACTTCCACTGGCAATTCCTTTATTTTTCTTAGATGGACCTCCGAGTCCGAGTTCGAGTTCGAGTCACTAAGCCACTTCAGGGCTTAGCTCCTAAGAAAAACTTTCCAAAGGTGGTGACAAAACAAAAATTGTCATAATGGAGTTCACACGTAATCCCTCTAGGAAAGTCAACCCACATGGACCTCCACCCCATGTGCATATATCAATACTAAGCATAGCTATATATTGAGATATACACATTGGTGGTTTTCTAATGTGGTACTAAAACTCCCAAAGCTAAGTGAAAAACACCAACATAAATAAACCTAAAATTGCATGTAGAACATAAAGTTTGGTAAAATTATAGTAAAAGAATATTTTTTTAACAAAATACATTCTAAGAACAAAACGTCCATCGAAAAGACGTAAAAATGACAACCGGAATTAAGAAAAAAAATTATGATAAAAAAAACGTCCATCGACGCTTTCAGCATTAAAAAAAATGTCCTTCTGATGAACATTTTTATATCATATGTATTAATTTATCATGTAGGCGAATAAAAAGAGTAATAAAAACGGCAGGAATGTGTAGAAAAACTCTCAAAATGACATTTTTCTAACAATTCAGCAAGAAAATGCCCTTTGAAAAACTTTTTCTATACAAAACACAAAATAATTAAGTGTGTAATTAATACATAATTAATACTTATCTTTAAAAAAAATGTTTTTCGAAAAGATATTTTTCTAGCAAATCAAAAGAAACTTTCTTAGGAAAGACGTTTTCTTACTTTTATCTTAATTTCATCAAAAGTTGTCATGTTACAGTAATTATATCAAACTATAATGTTCTGATGCAATTTTCTGATAATTAAATGGAGATTGCTAGGTCTCATTTGGGTTATGACAGGGAGGGTGTAAGCAGCATTTTAGTTAGAAATATTAGAATGAAGCAAGGAAGGAGGAGATGTGTAAGAAACGGATCCCAAGATCTAACTCACTGACTGGGGGTGGGGTGTCCTTCATGATTGCATGCAGCAGCTGCGACAAGAGCTGCTCCTTGGTGGGGGCTCCCACCTCTTGGAAAGCCTGACTATGTCACAGGTGCAGTGGTATGCCATGCTAGATTCCCTGTACTTTCTGCACCCTTTTATTAACTATGTCCACTAAAGTCTACACATAATTAATTATGTGGCAGAGGGATGCAAGGATCCTCCTCCAGAATGAACATAAATGTGTTACAAGGACCAGAGAATGGGACCAAGATTTTGGACTACAGAGGAAAACATTTGATGCAGAATAATGACCAAGAGCATGGGATTTTTCACACACAATTCAAATTGTTAAAAATTATTTAAATTATTATTTTTAAAATATTCTCATAATATTAGCACATAATTATACACTCTAAATAAATACTCCAAACATCTCCTCTTTTTCTTCCTCTTTTTTCTCTTTATTTTCTTTCCTATTTGGTAAGTTTTTTCCTCTCTTTTTTCTCTTTTTTTTTTCTTGTTTGATTATTTTTGATGGGCCCAACAATTAATATAAACGAGCTACAACACGCTCCAAATTTGGAATATCTCATAGCTTTCTAACAATTTTCAAGTATGCACAAGTGTCAAATACAGCCTTCAAGTACTACAAAATTTGACTAAAGTCAAAATATAGCACTTAAAATCTCTTTCATTGTGGATGCTCTAAGAGCATCTCCAATCCTATATTATTGTGTAATGTGTTGTGATTTCCATGTTGACACGAGACACAAGATAATATCTTTCCTAGATGGCAAGACTATATTCACAAAAGTCAATGAAGTAGAAAAGTCTTCTCCAATTCAAAGTATTGAGCCCTTGTTTGGTTTGCAGAAAGAAAAGAAATCAATTCATTTTCTTTCATTTCCTTTAAAAAATTACAATTCTCATCGATTTTATTTTCCATTGTTTGAAAATGCCAAGAAAATTAGAAAGAAAAGTGAATACTTAAAGGTGGAAAAGTGAATTCTTTGTTGGACGAAGGGAACCATTTTTTTCCTAATTTTCTTTTCATTGAGAATCACTTTCATTTCCTCCTCAATTCCTTTGGCACCCAAATATAAGAAAGTAATGGCTTTCCTTTTTCAATCTCATGATTCCGTGAACCAAACGAGTCCTGAAAGTATTGAGATGTTTAAATTTTTTTTCAACTACTAAGGCAACTTCTCATCTTATTCATTTTTTCTAAATATTTTTTTATTTATAATCGACGACATGGAGGTGAAGACATTGTCAAGTGTATTGTCTAGAACTAAACAACAAACTTCACAATGTCTTCTATAACTTTTGCGAAGCTTCACAACTTACTTGACAATTGCATTGGAGAATAATTTTTAAATAAAATTTTGTCATTCCTATGCGGCAACAATTTTTTTTTAAGTCGTAATAGGTTGGAGATGCTGTTAGAATGAATTTTTTTACGAAAATTTTCGTCCATAGCACTAAAGTTAGGATAAATTTCAGAGCATAAACTTTACCAAATTTAAAAAAAAAATACCAAAACGTCCATCGTATAGACGTTTTATATTTTTTAATAATATATCCATCATTTCTCTTTTCTCAGTTAACGACGGTAAAAAAATTAATAATAAATTGAAAATGTACCTTGGAAGGACGTTTCTTCAGGAAAAAAAATGTCCTTTCCAAAGAGGTTTTTTCCTCTCTCTCTCTCTCCCTCTCTCATCTCTTCTCTCATTATTATTATTATTATTATTATTAAATTTATATACATTACACGTAAAATAATTTTTCTTCTTATAGTGTTGATAAATTACTTTATTCTACAATTTTGAGATTAAATTAGATTTTAAATTATTTTGATAAATTAGTTTTTAAATTAAATTAGTTTCTTTTGTACTTAGCTTCTTTTAAGCTTCTTGTCTCCATTTCCCCCCTTTTTCAAACAGTATATAAACAACCAGAGAAAAGGAGATGCATCTGCTGCTCAATCGCTGTTGGCCCACTTATCATAGAGACATGGGCAGTCGATACAGGAAACAATTAAGAGTGCACTAGGTTATCATTTGGACCCGAGTATTGGATACAAGTAGTCCTGATCCAAATTCTAGTCCTCAAATTCAGTGTAAAAAGATTAGAGACAATACTTAGACAAGGTTACAACTAATCTAGATCAGACCCAAACTTTTTGTGCATGGGTAGATATAGTTGAGTCCATTTTTGTTCATCCACCCTAGTTTCCACTTTCCATAGAGGCTAGACATACAAAACTGGTTGTATTTTCAACCTGGGTAGATCTCTGGGCCTCTGGCCCATTGTATTAAACTGGTTCGAATGTATGTTGTTGACCAACAACTGTCAAGATTGAGTTTTTGTGTACAATGGTCTTCTAAGAGCATAAAATAATAGCAGAAGTAAAGATATATGCATTAAAAAATTCAATAGCATAAAACAGTGTGTACTGGGTGTTATCTAATAAAAGTAGAACGAAAAATATTCATCCAGATGCAATCTAACAGAGAAGTGCATATGAGAAATAGCATGCAAGATGCAAAACCTATAGCAAAGCTAAACCTAAGGAAAGGAAGTGGAACACCAAAAGCCTTAAATATATCACATTCATCCCGAATCACCCAAAAATAATACTTCAAAAGAAAGATATTAAGTTCTTAATTTCAGATTGATGAAATAGCATGAAAGAAAGCAAAGCAATACAAAGTTCTAAGTAAATATTCACATATATGTTTAGTTTGGTACTTAACCGTTCCATGCCAATAACTTATCTACATCAATTCCCTATTAGTACCGGGGAGTTAATTAGTGTGCTATTTACATGCAGAAGTTTGAAATGCATTAAAATTAAAGGAAAAAACCTTAGTTCTCAAGTTAGGTCTGATTCAACTGTGGTCTTCCATTACTCAGAGAAAGATGAGCTATTACCATGACAACTGCCGAAAAGAATTTGCTTTGCCTGCATACTGTGATGGAATGAACTAATCTAGCAGTTGCAGGTCCAATGATACTTGGAACTCTTTCCCACATCCTCATTTGTGTCCTTCGCAGGTGCACTTTTAATTTCAGGGCTACCCATATGGTAAAAATCATTTTTGAACCACACGTCGCTTGGCAACATCTTTTGCTGATTCTCTGTGCACATACAACTTGACCCACCATCTAGACCTTTTAAAACATCAAGTCTAGCCATAACAGATGGATCAACGTCCTCCTTGTCCAAACTAGGTCTGTCATGTCGACCTTTTAAAACATTAAGCCTAGCCATAACAGATGGATCGACCTCCTGCTTGTCTGCAGAAAGTTCCACAGGAGGTCTACTCTGCTTGCCCTTCAATAAAGTATTTTCATTTTCTTCATACACGAAATTCAATCTTGAGAGTAAGGGTAATTGCTGAGAATTTCCTGCAAATACTAACAGGTATGAGAACTCAATGAAATAGAACTGAAAACAATACTGAACCAGAGAGAAAACCTAGAATGTCTTCAGAGCTTCACCTTCTGCCTGGTAATTGTGGTTCACTGGTTCAGTCTTCATTTGGGCAAGTCGAAGCTTGTACTTCATGGAACATAAGGCAGCTTCAGCATCAATCCACAGTTTCTTATATACTAGTGACTGAAGCTTTTCTTCCTGTTCACTGTCTTTTTTCTCCTGAATTTTCTGAAAGGCGTATTCAAGAGAGAACAAATATTAGCTACTTCTGAAACCTCTTACCACTGTTTCCAAAAGAAAAGAATTGAAAGCTATACCTTGGTCACATCTTGATCATAACTGAAAGCCAAACATTGCATATTCCCCTTTTCGTGGGAGATGTTGATGTTGCTCAGATTCTTACCATCATGGTCCATCATTGTCATAGACTGAGCAGCAGCCGGTTCAGAATTATGATAACTCCCCTTGGAAGAATCCTGAAAATTACATCATTTAAAGAGATTTAGGTGAGGATCCCATGATAGTAAAAAAGGAAATAAGAAAATATAACACATGAAAACAGAGCACCCTGAGTCCAAAAACAATAATAAGTAGCAAATAACCAATACTGTGTGATCAAAAGACCACCCAGTAAATATCAAAATTTTCAGAATATATGATACAAAATCATAGTTACTGGTTTCTTGATAGATAGTCGAATGATAACAAAATGTCTTTGTAAAGCCCTTCCAATTTGACAGCATGGTGATGTGGGTTCTAGAAGCAACATACCTAGATTTCAAAGGTTATACATTAATAGCAGCAGGAAAATTACCTAATGGTTCATGACCACAACCAAAAGTACTGTAAGATATCTCAGCTGGGCCAAAATTAAACACACTACCAAGTTTCTAATCTGAATAAAAAAATGATGCAGTTTAGGCATAATTTATGTATTTATTTATGTACATTGATGTTAGTTTTTAATGTCTACATCACAAATTGAATAACAGGAACAGGACGACAGTGATATGTGTTTCCCCCCATAATTATATTATTTTAATCAACCCAGACAATGTGTTTATTCTCATTCTAGAAACTAAATCTTCTTACATTCAAAAGAGTGCTAATGCATATATATAATAGTACATTGGACTTGAACACAGCCCATCTTGGCAAACTAATTAAAGAAAAAGAGACGCGACTCAAATCTGGATTTCAACAAGATCCCATACAAAGGGAACAAAAAGGGGTTCACTAAACCTGCATCCTAAACGTTTCAAAAGGGGGCAGACATGGGTTTGGCATTAGATCTGGAAATCAGTGAAGTATTGCAGCCTCAAATTGGCCCGATCCCTTACAAGTGACATTATCAGATCCATTGGCTCAGATCACAGGTGCAGTGAACCAGCACCCTATCCTGAATCACGTTAAAGTAAGGACGGGATTCATGGAACCAGGCATGATCCCAACCCATTATAAGGGTATTTGATTAGCGGTTCAATATGACCTTTTGTCATCCGTTCATTTTTCACATGAAAAGAGTTAAGAGAGGCAGCAAGCCAACCTATTGAGATCCTAGGGTTCCATACCATCACATATATAGGGTTTTCTTACCTGCTCACTGCAGGTTGTCAAATTGACTTCCCTTAACCAGGTTCTCTCTTCCTCACTGACATTGATGTGTCCTTTTTCTTCCTCTACCTTATTGATTTTCTTTTTTCATTTTTTGATGAATTTATACCAGTTTTGGATTAGTTACAGTTGAAGCCCGATAGTGCATCTTTATCAACCGAGACTGATATTTTCTACCAGTTTTGAATCCGGCCCATCCAAATTCAATCCGAAATGGGAAATAACTTATTGGCTTTTTTCAACCTTTAGTTTGCACCGCTCTTGGTTTTTTCCATATCCAAAATGTCAATTTTGAGTTGCTATATCTATTTCACTGTGATTTAGAATAAAATTTGGTAAAAATGTATCACAAAACTTCCCCTTCACACAGTGTTCTAAATTTCGGTCTAGGCGGCCGTCCACCGCGCCAAAAATGTCATGTTCGGCAGTCCTAGGCATCTGTTCGGACTCGTTCGCCACCTAGGCGGGCATGTTTGGTTTTAACTTGAAATTTCAAAATATATTTTAAAAATCAGATTTCAAAAAAAAAAAATCAAATTTCAAAAAAAAAAAGGTGCGGCCGCCTAGGCGGCCTAGTCACTAGGTGACCCTCCACCGCACCGATTTCACCTAGCGAAATTTAGAACACTGTCACATTTGTGACTTCAAACAGTTCTCAAGTACTGAATTTTCTTTTGCCCTTGAGAAGTTCCTCTAGTGCTTTTGTTTCTAAAGGTTTTTGATAATTTTATAATCTTACTAAAAATAGTATACTCAGTGGGTATTATCTTTCATTATAGGCAGCATTAAACCCAAGACGAAGGGAAATGCCAAACTAACAAAGATAACTTCTTTAACACCGGAGGAAGAGATCTTTTGCTGAAATTTAGAATTCCATGTTCTTATTTTTCAGCAACTATTGGCATGGTAGCCCTCTCTCACCACCATTAGTGAACTTTTTCACTAACAATCAACAACACTCATTGTCCAATAGCACACCACATGACGTCCCACTACTATCACTAGGGCCATTAAACTCTCCATTATCAGCAATAGCGCTCTTCCTGGAGCAAAATCCCTTCCTCCTGTGCACAAGCTCATGTAGGAAGAGAGATGTTCTTTAGAAAATAGAATTACTTGTCTCACTGTTCAAAACCTATTAGCATGACACCACAACTGTCGCCACCAGAACTAAAACTTAGTGCTACCCAAGAGTATTGGAATTCCATTCACAATTTCACATCCAGCACATGCTCACTACTTCAATACCATAAGGCGAAGATAGTCTACTGTTATCACTATTGCACTTCCATTTTTCCATATCCAGTGTTCTAAATTTCTGCCTAGGCGGCCGTTGACCGCACTGAAAACTTCCTAGGCGGCGGTTCTAGAGGCGGGCCTATTCGGCCTTGTTCGGCCTGTACGGTTGCTCGATTTTTTGTATGCATAGTTGTATTGTGGATATGTTATTTGGGTTTTAAGATTGGATTTGGATTTTCGAACATTGAAATTTTAAATTTCAAAAAAATTATGCATTGTATTGGATTTAGAAGTTAGAACATTTTTGGCTTTCAAATTTGTATTATGGATTTCACATTTCAAATTTCAAATTCAAAAAAATATATATATATCTTGTTCGGCAGCCTATGCAGCCCGCCGCCGCAGTGATTCCGCCTAGCGAAATTTCAAATGCAAGTGTCTGTCAATCCATACTGGCCTCCACTTCCAGCAGCAAACTTAAACCAGAAGGATGTTACTTCATGATGGAGGCAGAAGAAAACAACTGGAAGAAAGGCGGATTTAATCAACAGATTTAACATAGAATAGGTTTGTAAGTGGCTGGCCGTCCAAAATGACCGACACAAAATCAATGACACCACTGTAGAGAGAGAAACCTCGAAAGCATGGACATTTCAAATCCCTGTCGTGTCAGACAAAAACACACCAACATATATACGGACAAAACTGAGTGCCTTGTCCATCTCATTTTATCCATCTAATGTCAGCAGCATAGGAAAAGATATACTGGGTAAAAGAATTCATACAACGATTATCACAAATTTAACATCAAATAGAAGGTTTGGAAATCCGATTACATAAACAGACTCTGAAGCTTCATGTTTCATGCTACATTGTTGAAGTTCATGACAACCAATCTGGATGAGAAACCACATCATTAAATAGTTTAGTAACATGTTTTTCAGAATGTAGTGAGTTTTTCCCCCAGCCTAACAACAGTTCTGATATGAATGTTCCACAATCAGTCAACTAAAATATCAAGCACCATTATATAGAAATGGCAGCTTTGAACTGGTAGTCACACCATAACAATAACAAACTTAAGCGTAGGTATTATATGTGCATGACTTTTACAAACTAGTTATCATGCAACATATGATATCTAGGACACTTCTACCTATTAAAACACTATGTGTTCTATTAAAACACTATGTGTTCATCCACGTCTGTCATGACATGTGTCAGATATGTTTACTACAAATAACAAAATATTCAACAGATGAAGAGTATTTCTCTTTGTAGCAATTACTATATGGTTTCAATATACTTGCTCATTTTTCTAATTATTATGTTTCTTAATAGCGAAACACAAACTTAACCATTTATCATTAAGTTACACACATTTAAAAAGATAAACACACATAGCATTGTTCCCATGCTTAGATTTTGGAGATTTGTTGTGCCCAACATCTGTGTTAAAGTGTGACACCCTTATCCATGTCCACTAATCATACAGCCAGTTCCAAATAAAAGTACTATGAGAAATATTTGGGTTGGTACGAAGTCATATTTCAGTCATTTCAAATGATGATAGGTATCAATCAGAAAGCAAAAGTACAAATACTTGAACTATGTACCTTTTTGTTCATGATGGAAAATGCTTCAAGATTGTCAATTACTGACTGGATTACTTCATGATCATGGTCCTTCAATTCACTAGTGTCGAAGTTGTCAGAAAACAAGAGCCTCTCTGACAGATATTGAAGTGTCCCAAGGAAAACATTCAGTGGTGCCTCTTTAAACATGACAAGAGATGAACCAAGTGATTCAACAATAGCACTAGGAGTAGCGTAATCAGTAACTGGAGGTTGACATTCTGATGAACTACCATGCACTACACACTTATAACTGGTCTTATGATTAGCGATACCTGCTGTCAATTTGGGTTGACTGCATAAAATAACACTATCTTGACCTAACAGTACCACCTCATTATCATTGTCATCAGGTTCTCTTTCTTTATCACTTCTCACTTCAACATTTTCTTCTCTGCAACTACCTGAGTTTTGAATCTGCTTCCCGCAGTCTAAGAGTGTTTTACAAGTATCTTCACATTTCTGCTGCGTAGTTGGCAAAACTGAGGATTCTTCCCTCCTCAATTGATCCAAAGAAGACGAACAATCAGAATATTCAGAGGTGACAGCAAGATGATTTCGACATTTCTCTGAAACGCTCAACAGTCCTAATCCACCTTCTAACTGCTTTGATCCATCTAGAGAGTGAAGCATTCTTGACAGCTGTGATCCACCTTCTGTAGAGTCATGAAGCAATCTTGGTTCAAGAGAACTAAAAGGTGATTGTACACTCACTGAAGCTCCTTTCCAACATGGGGAATCCACAGTCTGATCAAGCGTTCCAGAAGAATTTTGACTGGGACTATGAACAGGTTCCGTCAAACCATGATCTGAGGCGAAAGCACTAGGAAGGTCTACATGATTAGTTTTCAACGCAGAGTTCAACCCCATAGAATGAAGCCTGGATTTTTCTAAAGTTGATTCAATGGAAGAAAAATAATCCATGGAGATACCAGGATAGGTTTGCACGTTAGTAATTCTGCTAACCTCATCGCAATTTTCTTTAGCTTCAAAGTTTTGATTCATCCTGTGCTTCTCCTTCAATGAAACATGATACACATTGTCAGCACGGGTACCATATCGATCCTCAACTGTGAAAGATTTATCTTTTCGCATACTTAAGCCTGTGTATGAACTAGTTACATTCGCTGCTGGGGCAGTTGGTTGGAATGAGGTAGAAATAGAACATGGTTTAGCTGGATAATAATAGACCATAGGTTCTGTTGTAGGAGATTCAAGTTCTGCTATATACTTATCATAGGAACAATTTGAATCATAGGTCCCGAACAACTCAGAAGGAATTGGATTTAATACATGAGAGTACGGCATTCCCTTGTGCAGTGAACTTGGAGCCCTCACTGATTCAGAAGTGTTATGTTGGACCATATTTTCTTCCTCCGAAAATGTATACATAGTTTCTGCACTGAACTTATTGCATGTCACCTTCATGGTAACTGGCTCAGATATATGAACGCCTCTAACAGGGGCAATTCTACTCGAAATTGGAAGAATTGACACTTCCGAATTGCTATAGGGGTAGCTGTCCGTAACAAATTCTGGGGTCTCAGGTCGTAGCCAATCTGTGCATTCTGATCCATAGTGCAACTTTCTTGTTGAAGAATGAACTTGTTTCCCTTGCCAAAGGTTCGAATCGTTTCCATATGCCCTAAAACCTTCAGAAGCACCAACTGCAAGACGATACACATCAACAAATTTCAGAATGCATGAAACTATAGAATTTTACCCCTTTATCCTTTTCTAATCAGATAATCCATGGTTTGTAGAGCATATGAATATCATAGAAGAATAAAGTGACTTCACCTTATGCAAGGACACTCCAACGGTATCAATTTAGTGTGTGTGTTTTTTCAATATAAGCCGCTCAAATCTTGTCAATTTCAACATAAGCCCTCTGAATCTTATTATTTCGAAGGAGACCCTTCAAATCATTGGCATTATTGATCATACTCCCCCGCAACTGAGGGATGTAATGGATTGCCCTCAAAGTTAACGGATATCATATTTTTGGACAGTTTTGCCCCCTCTTCTTCATCCTCAAAATCAAACCATGCATTCTCCGTCATTCTTCAACATAACCACCAACCCCACTTTCTCTATAACCAGGTGCCAACTTTCTCCTCCTCCTTACCTTCGCTACCCCTCCCTCCACTCCATCCTCAAATCCAAACTGAACAAACCCATCCTCCAACACAACCACGTCCTCTTCCCTACCTCGGCCACTCGACTTCCCCCCTCCTACTCCCTCTTTATGCCATCTCCCTACTCCCTTGGCCATTCTCCTCCTTCCTATCCTTTAACCTCAAACCCATCCTACCAAACCCTAGGGCTATAACAGTCATTCACCTAGTATGGTTTTAGGATTAGCCTATTAGGTTACTCTAATTTGAACATAAGCTAATGGGAGGGCTTATGTTGAAATGGGCAAAGACTTGAGGGATAGCCTCCCAAATAACAAGTTTCGAGGGCTTATATTGAAATGGGGAAGATTTGAGAGGCTTATACTGAAATTTGAAGGAATAATGTTCTTGACAACAAATGAAAGAGAAGAGAGCTAAAGCGTTGCTCAATCTACTAGAACTATTTGTGTCAAGTAGAAGCGGCACAAGGCAGGCTGCCTTGGCAGGTATGCAAGGCTACAAGGAGCAGTAGTTTACTTTAGGGGCTACACGCGAGAGGAAATTTATGTGGTCATCTAACCAGGAAAATAATAAGGATTGCTAGATGGAAAGGAAAAGGGAAGAACTACTGGTTTAGTATATAGGGTGCAATAGAAATATATGATAAAGGAGAAGAGGTTTATCTAGGGGTATAGGCAATCTCACCGTGAGACAAATAAATTGTTCAAACTCTTCATTATTAAAACCTTGTGATTTCATATTTATACTTTATATAGGCCACAAAAACTTGGCATTCAAGAAAACAATCTTAATCCAAGTTACTAAATAAAACCACTCATAATCCTAATAATAAGCCAAGCCAAAATAAACCAGACCAAAAGTCTATAAAGCCCAATGTGTCTGAATTATAATCGCAAGTATCAGCCGGTACCCGTATCGACTGTACCACCACCGATACTGGTCGATACCGATGTTGGGGCTCTCTTTTCCAACCCAATTCAACAGAGAAAAATTAAACCTAAAAAGATAGAAGCATGAAAAAATAGTGTCAAAATTCACAAAATTAATCCACCACCTAATATTATTCCATTTCACAACTATCTATTGTGGTTGTATTATGTCTAAAGGCAAGTAATAAATGGTAGTATCTATTGGTACAGATAATAGGGTTGTCAATGGCCGAGCTATTTGTGAGCCAACTCGAACTTAGCTTGCTGAAAAGCTAGTGAGCCAAGCTTTTTGAGCTCGAGAGCAGAAGCTCGAGCCTGAGAATAGGTTTGTCATGTATACAAACCCAAGCCCGAGCTTAAAGGTATTCAGCATGTAAGCTCGAGAGCCAGCTCTGTTTTATTCATATCTATAAATATAAGATATACTAAAATAGCTCACAGTTGATGATGAGCAACATGTGGTAGCCATTGATAAATAAGTTTCCTGCCTAAACCAAAATCAATCATGTCTTATTTATCTCCTAGTTGTTTCTTGATTTATTGCTCCTATCCCGAAGCAAAAGCAATAGTGCCTCATTTAATCTTATTGCCTAATTTGTTTTCTTATATATTGTTCTAGCTTCCCATAAGTTCACCTATTATAAGGCAACCAAAACAAAGGCAAAAGCTTTATTAGGTGATTTATTACTCTTACTACCATAAATTTTTTGTGATGATTTATTTCTTTAAGCCTCTATAGATTCACTCTATACCATATATGTTATTTCTCTCTATCCAAGTGTTATCAACTACTTGCATTCCAGCCTCCATATTTTCACTCTATACCAGTGTAAATCAATCTCTCTATGTATGTGTGTAGAAAATATTTTTCAATCCTCAAGAACATATAAGCAACAACACCCAGCAAGGCACTAGTGGTAATGGAAACCTACTCATGTCTTTGCAGGAAAAGTAATTGAAAGCTAATGGTCCCGCTAGCCCTACATTTTAGGTATCTAGATGTTACAATTATAGCAATGCGAGGACAAGATTAGGGAAGATCGTTCTAGATGGTTTGAACATGTGCAACATATACCAATAGATTCTCCGGTAAAGAGTAGTGATGAAACAATAGTTGAGGGCGCTACTCGGACTAGAAGTAGGCCTAAACAATAATGGATCGAGGCTTTAAAGAAGGATATATCTTTAGTGTTACATAGGGCATTACCCATAACATAGCTTAATTGAAATAAAATGATTCAAATAGCTCCAAAAATTTGGGAAAATATTTTATTATTATTGTTGCTGATGATGTTAGATCAACACACTCATAAAAACTATAAATTCTTTCATGGAGTTTTCGTATATTCCATAGCAAATTCATAATGATGGGAGAAGGCTTGGATAATGAGGGATGGATCCCATATATCCTTCGCTGCAAAAAAAAACAAATTTTAGTAATACCACCTCCAAATCCGGTGATTGCCTCAATGTCGCAAAGACGCAAACTAGAGGTAGCTCACCATGCTATGGCATGATAGATCCGTGGACCCAGTGGCGGAGCTTGACTAAAAATTTTGGAGGGGCAAATTATATTTTTAGAGGGGTAAATTACATTTTTGGAGGGGCCTGATTACATTTTTGAAGGTGTTAATATCTAAAATTTGAATTTTTGATAAGAAAATAAAAAATTTGGGGGGGTGGTCCCCCTTAGTATTCATTACGCTCTGCCACTGCGTGGACGTCTTCAGGTAAGATCTTCTCCCCCTTCCCTTCCCTTCCCTTCCCTTCTCTTATCTTTCTTTTGTTTTTTTTCCCAGTTTCGGTAGGTGGGTATCGCCCTGCTTCAATCTTTTTTGTACTAGACCGGCTGATATTTGCAGAAATCTTAAAACTTAAACCTAAAACTGACGAGTAAAACAACTCATACAGATTTTTGTAGCACTTTTTGGCTGAAATCTTAAACCTAAAACTGATAATGAGCAAAACCAACTCATACTGATTTTCGTAGCACCTTTCTGATCAATTATGTTTGAAACTAAACCTAATACTCTTAACTATTTCAGAAATAGATTCAGCGGCAGCTTCATAAAAAAAAATATAATGTTACTCAGCAAGTACTTCCCATAGGCCAATGTAGATCCGCCCATGTTCTAACCTAAAACCTTAAATGACATCGAATCACTAAAGCATCAGTTCCTTCGTAAGCCTACGTGTTTATTAGAGCATCATTAGTAAGGTCCATCCCAATTTCTAGATTCTAGATTCAAAATGTAGGAGCTAATTTGGTAGAATAGTAAGATCCATCCAAAGTTTCAATTTCTAGATTTTCAAGTCCAACCCACCCACAGGAGCTATAGTTGGGCTTGAGAATTTCTAGATTCAGAATGTAGGAACTCATATTGTAGAATAGTAATTCCCAATTTGGAACCCTAATTTCTAGATTCTAGATTTTACATTATTTTTCCACATTAATTTTTGACGACACAATTTTTGGGACCAAATGTCTTTTTATCATTTTCTACTATTCTCATATAAACCCAACTCATTCTACATTTACCTTCTTCTTATTTACAATTTTGGACCTCAAGATGCAATTTTGAGCACCATCTACTAAGGATGCTCTTACTCAAATCCAAGGTAGTCAAAGACGCAAGGCCCACTCGAGACGCAAAGAGTCTTTATCGTCTGAGGCGCAAGGCGCACTTAAGGCGCACGTCCGAACGAAGTGAGGCACAAAATAAAAAATAATAAAAATATACATAAATAAATAAATAAATTAGCAATGTAAGAAATAAAACTAAATAACATATTAAAACCAAGAAAAACATGTTAAAACATAACCAAGTGAAGTAGCAAACCAACAATAGCACTCAACAGAACTAACAAGAATTTGTATTCTCCCTATCACATTTTTAGTAAATTTTAGTTTTTCAAGTTCAACTGTAGCAAACTTTGGCAACCGTGAAAAAGACTACCTCCCTCCCACTTGTATGAGGTAAGGATTAGGGCCATAAAAAAATATTTAAATACATAAGGCACGTCTTTTCTTGGGTGTGCCTTGCTGAAAGGCGCATCTTGGGTGTGTCCGAAGAAGATGTGGTGCCCCGTTCCCCCTATTCGGGGAGCGCGGCTAAGAAATACAAGACGGTATCGTTCGATCGAGATAGATTGAAACAAGAACCCATCCTCTTTATGGATTTGCTTCTTCGGAATCGATTCTCATATTCAGTGGACCTTGCCCCCGGGATCGACTTAGCGGCAGAGTCAGGAGGGACCTCTCCGCTGCATCTTTTGTTACCTAGTTTTCGATGTCGCTTGTTGCTTTCGTGCTTTGAGTTGGTTTTCGGATTTGCTTGAGATTTCTTGAACGGTTTCGATGATTTCATTGTTTTCGTTCGTGAACTGTACTTCAATTCCGATAATGGAAAGAGAGGAAGAGGTACTGATCAGCTGTTCGTGGCAATGCAGGTGATCCAGCAGTAGGCGCCGCTCGAACGGACTCCTAAAGCACTTCTTTCCTTTTCCTTCCAATTACTAAGTGAGTGGCTACCATCCCGATTAGCTAGCCCTGCTTGCTAGTCTTCACATCAAAATCTTGTATTCGTGCTTGCCCCGATCAAACGATACCAAGTAATAACTAAAAGACTTCATGATAATAAGGGAATAGACTTGGGAAATTATGCTTGTCAAATGAAACTTGTGAACGGCTACTTACTTACTTGCTTGTTCGTTTGGAATGTTCATTCATATGCATGAAAACGAGTTAGAGTATAAATACATCTTCTTAATTTGTGCTATGTATAGAACTCATCTTGAATGCAATAAACTGAACAGGAGGACTATGCAAAAGTTAAATCATGCCCTGTTACTGCCCTGCGCCTGATATTTTCCTGATTTGCGTCAAATCCTAGCTTAGTGTACTACGTTGATCACGGACAACTTGTGCACAAGGTCTTAGTTCCTGCGGACGGTCGCTGGGGCACCGGCACCGATCCGATCCGGACGGAACTCATGATAGTCGTCTGCTATAGGACGGAATGCCCTGGGACGTCCTGATCTATGCGTCGCACGGCACTCCGTACCGAGACTAGCCCGTCCATTATGGCAACGTGCCAGTGATCCCCTCGTATATTTAAACCTGTTGCAACTAACTTGTGTCTTCTTGGCAGGGAAGGCAGAGTAAGTAAAAATGCAGGTGGTTCAGACGGGCAGGTAAATGTCACCGAACGGTGGCGGGTTATTTCATTGATTTTTATATCTACTTCTTGCTGTAAAATGAACTAAGGCAAGATAGAAACCCACAATAAATATGCATGCTTCATCAGAACAACGTGTTGATTGGTATAGTTGGGTTAGCTTGCCTTCACCAGTACGTTTCGATGTACTGACCCTCGTTGAAACAGGTTCCCCGCGCTAAGGCGAACCAAGCGAGGAGCAGGAGACAAACCCTCAATCCAGTCCAGCTGTAGGCACGCCTTGACCGTGCCACCTTTTGAAGTATTTTGAAGAAAAAGCTAACAACCCGAAGAAAGTATGCAGCTTCGTGGCAAGGCCGCCATTCCAACCGGAGGTCTTATATTTTGAGTTTTAGTAAGGGATATAATGTACAGAACTGCTATCTCATTTTGTGTCAGCACTTTTGTAAGCCCATAGAGGCAACCTTATGACTCAGTTCAAGGAGTTTGTAATAGATGTTCATATTATCAATAAAAAAAGAACTTTTTCATGTTTCAATCTGTGTTTCAATTATCTGCGTACTCTGAATATGTGCTCGCTATGCAAAACAAAAATACTTAGCCTTGTGCGGTGCGCAACCTAGGCCCGCACGGCGGTCACGCCCGGGGGACGACTATCGATTCCACGAAATAGGGGGGGCGTGACATGTTGGTATCAGAGCACAGCTTCAAAGTTCCTTTGACTCTTGAACTGGAAAAGTTTCCTTAACGATAAATTCCTGTGCGAACTCCTGAACTCGTTAAGGCCAAAATGAGATACGTTCATGCAATGAGTCCATAATACATTATGATCCTGATGTAATTTACCTTCTTTTGAAGGGATGGCGCAAGCGCAACCATCAGCGCTAGCACCAGGCGAGACACAGGCTCAGGAGAGCAGCTCCGGCACATCAGGAAGCTCTCGGAGCCAACGGGGCATGTCTCGAGCAGACCCGCTTCAACAAGTGATGCAAATGTTAGAAGCACAACGACAGAGAGATGATGCCCGCCAAGCCAAGTTCGAGAGCAATCTAGAGGCCCGACTCTCAGTCCAGCAAAAGCAGGTAGATACCCTGCAGCAACTTGTTCAGACTTTGGCCACCAACCAGTCCACAGCTACAGCAGCGACTCCGGTGGAACAACCAATACTTGAAGTCGAGACACCGTCAGTACCAAGGACGAGGGAAGTGACTACCTTCACCTTTGGTAACTTCAAGAAGGTCTGCAACACGCCATTCAAAGGGACTGAGGACCCGATCGTGGCCCTAGATTGGCTCGCCGAGCTTGAAGATCATTTTTCTCTCCTAGATGTGCCTGAAGACAAGCGCGTCGTCTGTGCTCAACTACAGCTTCGCCTCAATGCGCACGACTGGTGGGACGTACATCGACGATCTCTTCAACTTGGCCATGGAGAGGAGGCGATCGCGTGGACGACTTTTCGTGCCGCGTTTGAGGAGGAGTTTATTCCCCCGCATGTACGCCGTCAGCGAGAAAACGAGCTTGTACAACCACGGCAGGGCAGCATGACTGTAAAGCAATACTCTGCAGAATTCAACAAGCTTGCTAAGTTTGCTAGCGCCTATCTACCGGATGCAGCGAGTCGTGCCAGACTATTCGAAAGGGGGCTACGTCCTGGCATCCATGCGCACGTAGTCGTTCCGCAGTATCACACAATGCGGGAAGTCTTAAACCATGCTCTCTCTCTCGAACCGCAGTATCCTTACGTTGCTGCCGGCGCTGTGCAAACTTCCAATCACAAACGCCAAGGCAACGATAGAGGAAACAACGCTGCAAAGCGTCTAAATAACGGCGGTAAACAGCGTGGAGACACCAACAAGACCTGCAACTTTTGCAGGAAGCCAGGGCATATCGAAAAAGATTGTCGCCGTAAGCTTGGCACATGCCTCCGTTGTGGCGATCCTAGCCACCAGATCAGTAATTGTCCGGTCCTTCCACCTCAACAACAAACTCAGGCGCCTGCGCCTCAGGCCAACAGAGCTGCGCCTCAGCAAGGGCGTAATCAAGCTCAAGGACGGGTCTATACCATGACACGGGAAGAAGCTTTGGCCTCGGACACCGTGGTGTCAGGTACTTTGCTTTTTAATAACATACCTGCTCGTGTACTATTTGACTCTGGTGCAACACATAGCTTTATATCTACAAACTTCGTCACGGAGAACAACATAGAAATGACTCCGTTGCATTTAGATTTAAGTGTTAGCACCCCCTCCGGTATGAAAATACATGTCCGTTCAGCATGCCAAGGCGGTTATATCTGTATTGGGGAGAGAAAGTTGTCACTTGATGTTTTAGTCCTAGATGTTCGGGACTACGATATCATCTTGGGAATGGATTGGCTCAGCGCGTGCTCGACAACTATAGAGTGTGCAGAGAAACGAGTCATTTTCCGCCTGCCTGGAGAAGCCGTGTTCTGTTACACTAGTAGTCCAGCCACTGACGCGACCAGGGCCTGCATGGTGGTTTCTGCAATATCTGCTCGGCGAATGCTCCATTCAGGCTGCGAGGGATTTCTAGCATCAGTTCGGGATACACGGCAGGGCTACGCAAACGTCGAGTCTACTTCCGTTGAGGCGGAGTTCCCCGATGTATTTCCGAGCGAACTACCCGGCATGCCGCCAGACCGAGAGATAGAATTCACTATCGATACATTTCCAAACACGCAGCCAATCTCCAAGCCTCCATACAGAATGGCCCCTGCAGAGCTGAATGAATTAAAATGTCAACTTCAGGAATTACTTGAGCGTGGGTTTATCCGTCCGAGCGTGTCTCCTTGGGGCGCGCATGTGCTCTTCGTGAAGAAGAAGGACGGAACTCTACGCCTCTGCATAGACTACAGAGAATTGAACAAGGTCACAATCAGAAACAAATATCCTCTGCCACGGATTGATGACTTATTTGATCAGCTACAGGGGGCAGCAGTGTTTTCAAAAATCGATCTTCGCTCGGGTTATCACCAGCTGAAGATTAAGCCTGAAGACACGCCGAAGACTGCCTTTTGAACCCGATACGGCCACTATGAGTTCTCAGTGATGCCGTTTGGACTGATGAATGCACCTGCAGCATTCATGGATGTAATGAATCGTGTATTTAGGCCCTTCATCGATAAATTCGTGGTGGTTTTTATCGATGACATCTTGGTGTACTCGAAGACTAGGGATGAGCACGCAGGACACCTGCGGATGGTGCTGCAAACCCTTCGAGACAAGTTGTATGCCAAATTGAGTAAATGTGAATTTTGGCTAGACAGTATATCCTTTTTGGGGCATGTCATCTCTTCGCAAGGCATTTCAGTTGACCCGAAGAAGGTAGAAGCCATTACGCAGTGGAAACGACCGGAGTCAGCTAGCGATATCCGAAGTTTTCTTGGACTGGCAGGCTACTACCGCAGGTTTATACAAAATTTTGCTAGAATTGCTTCGCCCTTAACTCAACTCACACGAAAGGGTGCAAAATTTACTTGGACGGACGACTGTGAAGCTTTGTTTACCGAGTTAAAGCAGCGTCTCGTCTCTGCCCCAATTCTCACTCTGCCGAACGGACCGAAAGACTTCAAAATTTATAGTGATGCTTCAGGAAAGGGTCTGGGATGTGTCCTGATGCAACGGGATAAAGTGATAGCCTATGCGTCTAGACAGCTAAAGCCTCATGAGTAGAACTACCCAACGCATGATCTCGAACTTGCCGCGGTAGTGTTTGCATTAAAGCTGTGGCGCCATTACCTTTATGGCGTGCCGTGTAAAATCTACACGGATCATAAAAGTTTGAAATACTTGTACACACAAAAAGATTTGAATCTTCGGCAGCGGCGGTGGCTTGAACTCCTTAGCGACTTCGATCTCATGATCAGATACACGCCTGGAAAGGGAAACGTAGTAGCTGACGCATTGAGTCGAGTGTTTGTAGGGAGTTTGGCTATTGATGATAGGCTGCGCCGAGATCTTGAATCACTGGGCATTACTCTTAAAATCAGGTACAAGAAGTGGGCGCAAGTAGCACAACTGCGCCTCGAGCCCGACTTGTTACAACAGGTTAAAGCCGCTCAGAAGGATGACCCGTTCCTGCAAAAGATTCATGCCCTTATTTCAGCAGGAAAGGCGTCCGACTTTGCGGTAGGCATGGACGGGATGCTTCGAGTGAAGGGAAGATTGTGCGTTCCAAACGACGCGGCCCTCAGAAAAGAGATACTCACGAAGGCCCATTATGCTAGTTATACTTCTCATCCGGGTAGCACAAAGATATATCGGGATCTTCGCACGACGTTTTGGTGGCACGGCTTGAAATGGGATGTGGCGCAGTTCGTGTCGCATTGCATGGTTTGTCAGAGAGTAAAGGCCGAACACCAGAAACCAGGCGGAGAGCTTCAGAACCTTGCTATTCCGGAGTGGAAATGGGAACATATAACAATGGATTTTATTGTTGGCTTGCCAAGGACGCAACGGGGACATGATGCTATTTGGGTTATTGTTGATCGTCTCACCAAGTCTGCCCATTTCCTGCCCATCAAATCTACTTGGAGTGCTGATCGCTTGGCTCAAATCTACCTCAACGAGATCGTTCGGCTCCACGGCGTGCCCGTATCCATAGTCTCCGATAGAGATGGTCGATTCATATCGCGTTTCTGGGGAAGCCTGCAGTCAGCAATGGGGACGAAGTTGAAGTTTAGCTCCGCCTACCATCCACAGACTGACGGCCAAACAGAACGTGTCAACCAGATCCTCGAAGACATGCTGCGACTCTGCGCCTTGGACTCGAAGACTAGTTGGGACCTTCATCTACCCTTAGCCGAATTTGCTTACAACAATAGTTATCAATCAAGCATTCAAATGGCGCCGTATGAGGCGTTATACGGGCGGAAGTGTCGGTCTCCGATCTGTTGGGACGAAGTTGGTGAACGGCAGATACTCAGCCCTGAGCTTGTGGAGCAGACTGTCCAGAAGGTTCGATTGATTCGGGAAAGATTAAAGGTAGCTCAAAGCCGTCAAAAGAGCTATGCGGATATACATCGTAGACCACTAGAGTTCCTAGTAGGCGACCGGGTATTCCTCAAGGTCTCGCCCATGCGAGGAGTCAGCAGGTTCGGGGCGAAGGGAAAGCTAAGTCCGAGATTTGTCGGTCCGTTCGAAATACTAAAGCGGGTTGCCTCAGTTGCTTATCAAATTGCCCTACCACCATCCCTATCCGACGTACATGATATATTTCATGTTTCACAACTTAGGAAATATGTGTACGACCCGAGCCACGTGGTAGACATAGAACAACTGAACCTCCAGGCCGACTTGACGTATGTTGAACAACCTGTACAAATTTTGGATAGGAAAGAAAAGCTGCTTCGGACTCGTTCGGTTCCTCTCGTGCGCGTGCTTTGGCGGAATCACTCTGTCGAAGAATCTACTTGGGAGCTTGAATCTGAGATGAGGGAAAGGTTCCCCTCATTATTTCCTAGTGGTAGGTTCTATTCCTTAAGTTTCGGGACGAAACTTCCAATAAGTTGGGTAGGATGTGGTGCCCCGTTCCCCCTATTCGGGGAGCGCGGCTAAGAAATACAAGACGGTATCGTTCGATCGGGATAGATTGAAACAAGAACCCATCCTCTTTATGGATTTGCTTCTTCGGAATCGATTCCCATATTCAGTGGACCGTGCCCCCGGGATCGACTTAGTGGCAGAGTCAGGAGGGACCTCTCCGCTGCATCTTTTGTTGCCTAGTTTTCGATGTCGCTTGTTGCTTTCGTGCTTTGAGTTGGTTTTCGGATTTGCTTGAGATTTCTTGAACGGTTTCGATGATTTCATTGTTTTCGTTCGTGAACTGTACTTCAATTCCGATAATGGAAAGAGAGGAAGAGGTACTGATCAGCTGTTCGTGGCAATGCAGGTGATCCAGCAGTAGGCGCCGCTCGAACGGACTCCTAAAGCACTTCTTTCCTTTTCCTTCCAATTACTAAGTGAGTGGCTACCATCCCGATTAGCTAGCCCTGCTTGCTAGTCTTCACATCAAAATCTTGTATTTGTGCTTGCCCCGATCAAACGATACCAAGTAATAACTAAAAGACTTCATGATAATAAGGGAATAGACTTGGAAAATTATGCTTGTCAAATGAAACTTGTGAACGGCTACTTACTTACTTGCTTGTTCGTTTGGAATGTTCATTCATATGCATGAAAACGAGTTAGAGTATAAATACATCTTAATTTGTGCTATGTATAGAACTCATCTTGAATGCAATAAACTGAACAGGAGGACTATGCAAAAGTTAAATCATGCCCTGTTACTGCCTTGCGCCTGATATTTTCCTGATTTGCGTCAAATCCTAGCTTAGTGTACTACGTTGATCACGGACAACTTGTGCACAAGGTCTTAGTTCCTGCGGACGGTCGCTGGGGCACCGGCACCGATCCGATCCGGACGGAACTCATGATAGTCGCCTGCTATAGGACGGAATGCCCTGGGACGTCCTGATCTATGCGTCGCACGGCACTCCGTACCGAGACTAGCCCGTCCATTATGGCAACGTGCCAGTGATCCCCTCGTATATTTAAACCTGTTGCAACTAACTTGTGTCTTCTTGGCAGGGAAGGCAGAGTAAGTAAAAATGCAGGTGGTTCAGACGGGCAGGTAAATGTCACCGAACGGTGGCGGGTTATTTCATTGATTTTTATATCTACTTCTTGCTGTAAAATGAACTAAGGCAAGATAGAAACCCACAATAAATATGCATGCTTCATCAGAACAACGTGTTGATTGGTATAGTTGGGTTAGCTTGCCTTCACCAGTACGTTTCGATGTACTGACCCTCGTTGAAACAGGTTCTCCGCGCTAAGGCGAACCAAGCGAGGAGCAGGAGACAAACCCCCAACCCAGTCCAGCTGTAGGCACGCCTTGACCGTGCCACCTTTTGAAGTATTTTGAAGAAAAAGCTAACAACCCGAAGCAAGTATACAGCTTCGTGGCAAGGCCCTCATTCCAACCGGAGGTCTTATATTTTGAGTTTTAGTAAGGGATGTAATGTACAGGACTGCTATCTCATTTTGTGTCAGCACTTTTGTAAGCCCATAGAGGCAACCTTATGACTCAGTTCAAGGAGTTTGTAATAGATGTTCATATTATCAATAAAAAGAGAACTTTTTCATGTTTCAATCTGTGTTTCAATTATCTGCATACTCTGAATATGTGCTCGCTATGCAAAACAAAAATACTTAGCCTTGTGCGGTGCGCAACCTAGGCCCGCACGGCGGTCACGCCCGGGGGACGACTATCGATTCCACGGAATAGGGGGGCGTGACAGAAAGGAGCCTCGTCTAGTGAGGTGCGAGGCGTGCCTTTGACTACCATGCTCAAATCCCATTATTTAACTCCTCCCTGCACAAACTTCTATATCTAGCCACCAGCATTACATATTACACTAAACACATGACAAAACTTCCAACTTTTAGACCCAAAAGCCTTGGAATTGACATAACAAGAACCAACACAAGTTAATCGTGACCCACCAACATCCCCTATTACCCAAATAAATAGTATTCCATCCAACTTCTTTAATCCACGGGCCAGTTCAGAAAAACGACACATTTTTACTTATGTGCATTGATCTACTTAAGATGGACATGTTTTGCTACTTTGAAGTGCCAGCAAATTTTACATTACACAATTATCCTTGGACAAAGTGCATCACAAAAATTTAACTTTGTTAGTCCCGAAGTCAGATCAAAGAAGAAGAGGTAGCCACAAAGTAGAGACTCACACAAGAGTTCGTCTCTACAAACTCCATAAGAGAAGTTGGTGCACTGAGATTCACACAAGAGTTCCTCTTCAGTGACACACAACCCCACAGAAGCACTAAACAAAAAATAGGTTACAAACTGGCAACCCAAAGAAAATACAAATACAACAAGAATCAGAAAACCGTTCTTCTCTTTACGTTCTCTTCAGTAACACACAACCCCGCAGACGATACACCGAGAAGAACGAAAACAAGAACAGAAATACAAAGAAGGAAACTCTTGCTGGGGTGATCAAAACCACCATAGCTCAAGACAAAACTCGCGCTATACAACGATCTACTCCCAGGATCCAGCAAGTTCACACGAGAACTTCTGGAACGCTCTTGGTCACCTTCGGATCACTCGCAAGATTCCTTTGGAAGAATGGTAAAACTGCCGCAGGTCCTGCTGGTGCTCTCGGTTTTCTCTCTCTCTCTCAATTTTTCTAACGACCCTAAATGAAATAGGAGAGCCTCTATATAAAGAGGATTTCAGCTTCCATGCGGCCTGAGGAAAAATCAGGCCGCATGAGCCGCCTGCGCCGCTGTACTGCACAGAGCAGACAGCGCCGTCAGGCGCCGAAAGCTGCAGCCGCGTGGCACAAAGAGCCACGAGCCGCCTGCGCCGTCTGCGCGTTGTACTATATAGAGCAGACAGCGCCGCACCGAGCCGCCAACAGCAGTCCATGTCCCCTCCACACTTGACTCGCTCAAGCTAACTTGTTGGCCGAATAGCTCCAGGCCGCATGCGCCTCTGCCCGCATTGGCACCTGGCCGCATGCACCCTTGACCGCATGGCCCCTGGCCACATGCGCTCCTGGCCGCATGGCCCCTGGCAGCATGGGCACCTGACCGCATGGCCCCTGGCCGCATGCGCACCTGACCGCATGCGCACTTGTCTGCATTGGCACCTGACCGCATGGCCCCTGGACGTATGCGCTCCAAGGCGCATGGCTCCACGAAGAATGCGTCCGAGCAAGCAACCGTGCATGTAACTCGCGCATAAAAGGAGCGCACGAACGCCATGCGACGATGCTGACGTGCTAAGTACAAAGTGTGCCAACAAAGCGTCCCTTTGCGTCCTTGATTCCGAGTCCGAGTTGCTAAGCCCCTTTGGGACTTAGCTCCTAAGAAAAACTTTCCAAAGGTGGTGACAAAATAAAGATTGTCATAATGAGGTGCACACTTAATCCCTCTAGGAAAGTCAACCCACATGGGCCACCACCCCATGTGCATATACCAATACTAAGCAAAGCTACATATTGAGATATACACATTGGTGGTTTTCCAATGTGGGACTAAAACTCCCAAAGCAAAGTGAAAAACACCAATAACCTCCCACATATATCACAATATATGGTTGAGCGTTCCTCACAGTGACTACCCATCATGCATTAGGATAGATGTCGCCCACGAGTTGAATCTTCCCTCATGGGTCAAACAACAGTACGATACAAGAATGGACTATGCCTTGAATTTTGAACCATAGTTGTTCTTCCCACTCGCACAATGACATCAGCTGTGCCTCCGGTCGCACATTAAAGGCTCTGTGCTGACCTGGTTTCGGTGTATGTATCTTGGGTGTCTACAAGTTTACCCTCAAGAGACGACATGTATCTTTGTCCATATACTTAGGTGAGTTCCCTTTTTAAGAGAGTTTAATATTTTCCAGCATGAAGCATTGCGCTTCCGTGTGGTGCTACGCCGCTGTGACATGGCTCGTAGCCGAGGTTAACTACCTCATGTGGTATCACCTACAGTAGCATGAGATCACTAGTCTCTTAGTAGTGTTATACTACAACCCAGCATGAAGCCTTGCGCTTTCGTGCGGTGCTACGTCGTTGTGACATGGCTCGCAGCCGAGGTTAACTACCTCATGTGGTGTCACTCACTGTAGCATGAGGTCACCGGCCTCTTAGTAGTGTTGTGCTACAACTCTCTATCTTTTCAGCATTAGGCTACCTGTCTATTTGCGGTGCTACTGCCGCTGTGACATGGCTTACAGCCGAGGCTTTATATCTCTTACTCCATCGTTGTGTCACACCACTGTAGCATGGGATACAAGTCCCTTGTAGTGCTGAACTACACGTGCTTCCTGCAGCGCATGCCGGACATTCACTCTGCCTGAGAACTCATTAAGGCGTCGAAACCAACCTTACACAGGAATTGTTCTATAGAACAAAATAGTAGGACTACATTGGTTTCGGGTACGTATCCCACATTGTCCATAAGGACTACCCACTGTACCTGATATTTTTCAGTGAGTGGTTTTCCCTTGAACCAAAAGCTAGATGCCTAGTAGATTTTTCTTTGAACTAATAGCATAAAACTTAATGGTAGGATTACAAAGACACAATATCAGAGGTCCTTCAAGCCTATTTTACTTGTTGTGTCTTTTCGACTAGCTGGCGCCTGAGACCTTTAGTGAACGGATCCGCCATGTTCTCCTGACTCCGAACATCCACAACTGCAATGACACCAGTCTTGATGAGGTTGTTCCGTGCTCTGTGCCGAAGCCGTACAGTTCTCTTCTTTCCATTGAAGAGATTATTAGATGTTACTGCTGCAACTGCTTGATTGTCGCAGTATATTGGTACAGCCGGAATCTGCACACCAACCATTAGAAGATCGTACATGAGCTCCCGAAGCCATTCTGCTTCATCTGCTGCAGCTGCAAGTGCATAGAACTCAGACTCCATCGATGAACGTGAGAGCATAGTTTGCTTCTTCGACTTCCACGATATGGCAGCTCCTCACATTGAGAAAACATATCCTCCTGTGAATCTCTCGTTCTCTTCTTCTGAGCACCAACTAGCATAACTGAAGCCTTCTACCACTGCTGGATCTCCGTTGAAGTAAAGTGCAAACTTCTAAGTCTTCTTAAGGTATCTAATCACCCTCTTCACAGCTTTCCAGTGTTTTAACACCTGGGTTACTCGTGAATCTACTCAACATCCCCACAGCAAAAGCAATGTCAGGCCTAGTGGCATTTGTAGCATAGAATCAAGATCCCAATGACGCTAGAATATTCCAACTGTCTGACGCTTTTTCCTGGATGTAAACACCCGGATTTTTCAGAAATTAAAATATAAATTTTTGGGATTTTTCGGTGATTTTTAAATAATTAAAATAAATATTTTTCAGGAATTAAGTATTTTTGAGTATTAAATTAAATATTAAAATATTATGATAATTATATTTTTGAGTGTAAAATAAATAATTAGTCATAGTGTAATTTTTCTGGAATTTATTGGACCCAAAAACTATTTTTAAACCCCTAAAAACACTATTTTTAATTAAACCAAAATAAACCGTATTAAACCATCCTGAACCGAACCGAACCCTAAATAAACCGAACCCCTAATAAACCCAATCCCTATTGGATCGGGTCGGATCTGAATCCGACCCGACTCACTACCCGCTATCCATTAACTGATACAGAATCCTAAACCTAAACCCCGTCGATCCGCCTCCCCCGCCGCCGATTCACCCGTCACCGCCGGCCTCGTCGTCTCCCCGACCCGCCGCCGCCAACTCTTCGCCTCCCCGACCGACCACCTCCCACAACCTCCAACCGCCGACCATCCGCCTCCCCGCTTCCCCTATAAAAACCCTCGACCCGCGGCCATCACCATCATCTTCCACCACCGTCTCTCCGTCGACCCCCGGCCACCGAGCCTCCGGCCGACCTCGACCCGGCAACCTCCGGCCGACCCCGACCTCGCCGGCAACGACCATAGAGCAGCCCCAGCAGCCGCCGCAGCTACAGCATCCGCCGTCGCCTCCTATCACGACAGCATACATCATCGAGGTACCCCTCTTCTAGCTCGCGTATCTCCTTGTGCATAGATCCAAATTTTGTTCTGTCGAATCCTATACGTAGACCACGTGACTCTCTCGAACTCCGTACAATTAGTTCGGGGTATCGCGTCCTTTATCGGTCGTAAACCGCGACACAAAAAACAGAAAAAATAACCCAATTTTTTTTCAAAACTGGGTGCGTCCCGCTAAACGAGACGACTTCGTCGTGTGCGAATTTTACCGAAAGGTGCGCAGCGTCAATGCGGACGTGTGGAATTTCGCGAAAGTTGATTTGGATGTGCGTGCACACCGAAATCAACGCGTATCCGTCGAAATTGCCCCATATCGAGCATGTTCTAAAACTCGTTGTAACTTCGTGTATGCTTGTCGTTTCGCAACGAAACTTGCAACATCGGATTCGTAGCATTATGCTGGTCCTGTGACCCAAGTTTGGTTCGATTCTGAGAACGTTGACAAAATCCCGTATCGTGGGCCTCACAGCTCCACTTGACGGGCGATTTTGTGATCGGCTCATTGAAATCCATTTATGGACATTCCGTTGGATTCGTATCATCGTTTTGGACTTGTAGACACTAAGTTTGATGAATTTGGAGAACTGTCTCTGGCACATTTTTCGGTGCGACGTGGGCCACATGTGGACCCCGCTTTGACCAGAAACTATCAATTTTGTCCATGTGTCCAAATTTGACTTATGGATAGGCAATCCTAGCTATTTCATATATTCTGAGAATGATGGTAATGTTTATTTCAGCATCCGGAGGAGTACCTGAAGATCTCGCTGTGACCGGAGCAATTGGAGGAATCCAAATCCCAGGCAAGTGTACATTGTCAATCTTGCAGTACTTGCTTTATATTATTCTCTTGATTTATTTAGGTGACGTATCTGTTTAACCTAGGACCGTGGGACGTTGCTTAGCGTCCGAATAAGATTCGGGTGCCGACGATGTACGCGAAGTCGTGTAACGTCACTTAGAGAATTGATATTGCGATCTATATATTTTTCGTGCTTGCTTTATCAAGTACGTCATACCACAGGACACCTGACACTATTCATGACACATAATCTTTCCTGAGTCATTCATGGTGATTCTGTATAGGATTATAGGATTCGTGACATAGATATTACATATGCATAGCTATCATTATGACTCGCTGCATTAGTTAGAGGTCATGATCTTGCGTGTTATGGACATGAGACGTCGTGGATATGAGACGTGTGATTACATTGGGTGGGGAGAGACACACAGGCTATAGGTTGATTATATATATATATATATATATATATATATATATATATATATATATTATTACGGTGCCGTAGCCACTACAGAGCTAGGCCCACTACATGATATCACTGCTACAGGCTCCCTGACACAGAGCTTATAGTGGTCTCAGCCTGAGTTCTAGTGATGCTCTCATTTGCATATCACATAGTTGGTTACATATTTTGCCCTATTGATACATTTTATATACTGCATTTATTTGGCTTGAGTTATTCTTGTACCTTGCTATGTCCCCTGAGGACCTGGATCCGGATTATGTCCCCAGGTTTAGCAGAGGAGATCTACCCCGAGATATACGGGACAGGAACAGACGCTGGAGCAGTACCAATACCAGAGGACGAGGTGATGCGAGAAGATTTCTCCTGAGTATTTGCTTATATACTCAGTCATTTTTGTTCTTGATACTCTATTTCATATCTCGTGGATTTCTGTATTAAACTCATTATCGAGTTGTTTCCCAAGATATTTTATTGAGACTTGTTGATTTATATTTCATCTTGATTATTCTGATATTTGAACTGTGATTTTCTGTGGATGAGATTAGAATTAGACTGTGACTTGTATCATAAACCTATTTACTGTTGTTTTACAGCTTAAGTACACTCTAACGGGTCCATTAAATTAGTTTGTCCATTGGAGTGTGCTGCTGGCCATTGCCACATGTCTAGTCCCTCGATATTTTGGGACTGGGGCGTGACATAGTTTTTTTGGTGGCCCATGCAGGTCAGAGCATTAAGGTCTACGATTAACGTCTTCGACTATGGTCTACGACTGTGGTCCTCGACTATGGTCAACGACTATGTTGCTTCGGTTTCAACTAGGGAATCGAGCAAGCCTGCGATAAGGATAGGATAAGTTATAGGATCTCATCCACTTGATTGATTCGTTCTTGACCTCTATATCGACTTCAAATAAATTCTTGACTTGCATCATGTCTTGATTCCCCTGTGCGCCTTTTATAGTTTATTTTGGATGCAGAGTAATTGAACCACAAGCAAGCAACGAGACTCCCGCAAGAATACCACAAGTTGCAGTTGTCACCTACGACGATGAAGTGACACCAGTGGGTGAAGGGCAATCAACTCAACAAAGCAATCAAGAAGATCAGCTAGCCTCAAGATTTCGGCGAGACGATATTCCACCTTCGCCGCAGTTTACTCCACCGATGCCTAATTTTCCACCAAGACAGCTTATGGATGGTCAACAGATGTTCCAAATGTTCTACGCAATGATGCAAGCCCAACAGCAGGTTTATCAAGAGGCCCAACAACAGCAGAGGACACCACCACAAAGACGCGGACAAGCTTTTGCGATGACAATGGAGGACGCACAGACTCGTGGAGTAGCGAATATGCGTAAGATTTAAGTTTTATTATAGCTATCTATTCCTAGTATTGCTTTAGCACGTGCCTGTTAGTTCCATTCCCTAGCCTAAGCCTAGTATTATGAACTTGTTAGTATTTGATACCCAAGTTTTCCTAAGCTGTAGTTTTCCTTGCTCTAATCAGACTCCTTTACTCTTGTATTACTTATCTCCCATTGCTTAGGAAAATATTTTTATTCCTTCCCTACGTATTCTGCTTAACCCTCACACTTTCTCTCGATTTTTCTTTGTTCATGATTCTTATTCCCTTGTGTCGTGCTTCCAACATGTCTTGCAACCGCGTCATCTCTCCTGACCGGTTATGTTTCGTTTTCTTAATTGCGAGGACGCAATTCTTTTAAGGAGGGTAGATTGTAAACATCCGGATTTTTCAGAAATTAAAATATAATTTTTTGGGATTTTTCGGTGATTTTTAAATAATTAAAATAAATGTTTTTCAGGAATTAAGTATTTTTGAGTATTAAATTAAATATTAAAATATTATGATAATTATATTTTTGAGTGTAAAATAAATAATTAGTCATAGTGTAATTTTTCTGGAATTTATTGGACCCAAAAACTATTTTTAAACCCCTAAAAACACTATTTTTAAGTAAACCAAAATAAACCGTATAAACCATCATGAACCGAACCGAACCTAACCATAAATAAACCGAACCCCTAATAAACCCAATCCCTATTGGATCGGATCAGATCTGAACCCGATCCGACCCACTACCCGCTACCCATTAACTGATACAGAATCCTAAACCTAAACCCCGTCGATCCTCCTCCCCCGTCGCCCATTCACCAGTCGCCGCCGGCCTCGTCGTCTCCCCGACCCGCCGCCACCAACTCTTCGCCTCCCCGACCGACCACCTCCCATAACCTCCAACCGCCGACCATCCACCTCCCCGCTTCCCCTATAAAAACCCTCGACCCGCGGCCATCACCATCATCTTCCACCACCGTCTCTCCGTCGACCCCCGGCCACCGAGCCTCCGGCCGACCTCGACCCGGCGACCTCCGACCGACCCCGACCTCGCCGGCAACGACCATAGAGCAGCCCCAGCAGCCACCGCAGCTACAGCATCCGCCGCCTCCGCCGTGCCGCCTCCTATCACGACAGCATACATCATCGAGGTACCCCCCCTTCTAGCTGGCGTATCTCCTTGTGCATAGATCCAAACTTCGTTCTGTCGAATCCTATGTGTAGACCACGTGACCCTCTCGAACCCCGTAGAATTAGTTCGGGGTATCGCGTCCTGTGTCGGTCGCAAACTGCAACACAAAAAACAGAAAAAATAATCCAAATTTTTCCGAAACTGGGTGCGTCCCGCTAAACGAGGCAACTTCGTCGTGTGCAAATTTCACCGAAAGGTGCGCATCGTCAATGCGGACGTGTGAGATTTCGCGAAAGTTGATTTGGATGTGCGTGCACACCGGAATCAACGCGTATCCGTCGAAATTGCCCTATATCGAACATGTTCTGAAACTCGTTGTAACTTCGTGTATGCTTGTCGTTTCGCAACGAAACTTGCGTCATCGGATTCATAGCATTATGCTGGTCATGTGACCCAAGTTTGTTTCGATTCTGAGAACGTTGACGAAACCCCGTATCATGGGCCCCACAGCTCCACTTGACGGGCGATTTTGTGATTGGCTCATCGGAATCCATTTCTGGACATTCCGTTGAATTCGTATCATCGTTTTGGACTTGTAGACACTAAGTATGCTGAATTTGGAGAACTTTGTCTCTGGCACATTTTTCGGTGCGAAGTGGGCCACATGTGGACCCCGCTTTGACCAAAAACTGTCAATTTTGTCCATGTGTCCAAATTGGACTTATGGATAGGCAATCCTAGCTATTTCATATATTCTGAGAATGATGGTAATGTTTATTTCAGCATCCGGAGGAGTACCTGAAGATCTTGTTGTGGCCGGAGCAATTGGAGGAATCCAAACCCCAGGCAAGTGTACCTTGTCAATCTTGCAGTACTTGCTTTATATTATTCTCTTGATTTATTTAGGTGATGTATATGTTTAACCTAGGACCGTGAGACGTTGCTTAGCGTCCGAATAAGATTCGAGTGTCGACGTTGTACGTGGAGTTGTGTAACGTCACTTAGAGAATTGATATTGCGATCATATATATTTTTCGTGCTTGCTTTATCAAGTACGTCATACCATAGGACACCTGACACTATTCATGAGACAGAATCTTTCCTGAGTCATTCATGGTGATTCTGTATAGGATTATAGGATTCGTGACATAGATATTACATATGCATAGCTATCATTATGACTCGCTGCATTAGTTAGAGGTCATGATCTTGCGTGTTATGGACATGAGACGTCGTGGACATGAGACGTGTGATTATATTGGGTGGGGAGAGACACACAGGCTATAGGCTGATTATATATATATATATTTATTATTACAGTGCCGTAGCCACTACAGAGCTAGGCCCACTACATGATATCACTGCTACAGGCTCTCCAACACAGAGCTTGTAGTGGTCTCAGCCTGAGTTCTAGTGATGCTCTCATTTGCATATCACATAGTTGGTTACATAGTTTGCCCTATTGATACATTTTATATACTGCATTTATTTGGCTTGAGTTATTCTTGTACCTTGCTATGTCCCCTGAGGACCTGGATCCGGATTATGTCCCCAGGTTTAGCAGAGGAGATCTACCCCGAGATATACGGGACAGGAGCAGACGCTGGAGCAGTACCAATACCAGAGGACGAGGTGATGCGAGAAGATTTCTCCTGAGTATTTGCTTTATATACTCAGTCATTTTTGTTCTTGATACTCTATTTCATGTCTCGTTGATTTCTGTATTAAACTCATTATCCCGTTGTTTTCCGAGATATTTTATTGAGACTTGTTGATTTATATTTCATCTTGATTATTCTGATATTTGAACTATAATTATCTTCTGTGGATGAGATTAGAATTAGACTGTGACTTGTATCATAGACCTATTTACTGTTGTTTTACAGCTTAAGTACACTCTAACGGGTCCATTAAATTGGGTTTGCCCATTTGAGTGTGCTGCTGGCCATTGTCACGTGTCTAGTCCCTCAGTATTTTGGACTGGGGCGTGACACTGGGCTAAGCTTCAATTTTTTGTCACACCTATATGGAGTATCGATCCCTGGAAGATCCTGATATCCATAGCGTATGAGCATTTTCTCCACGTAGTGAGCTTGTGAAAGAGCAAGGCCAGCTTCCGTCCGGATTATCTTAATCCCAAGGATGACATTTGCATCTCCCATTTCTTTCATACTGAATTTAGACGATAGGAACATCTTTGTTCTAGTGACACATTCTCCATCCGTGCCTAGAATTAGCATGTCGTCCACATAGAGACAAACGATGACACCTCTATCGCCAACGAACTTTGTGTAAACACACTTATCAGTTTCGCTGACCTTGTAGCTATTTGATCTGATAACTTTGTCGAACTTCTCGTGCCACAATTTGGGAGCTTACTTTAGACTATACAGATTTTTACCAGTTTGCATACTGTCTTCAAGACCTTTGACGACAAACCCTTCTGGCTGCTGCATGTAAATCTCCTCAGTCAGTTCACCATTCAGAAATGTTGTCTTGGCGTCCATCTGATGAATCACCATTCTGTGAATAGTACCTAGAGCAATCAGCATCCTGATAGTAGTCATCCGTGCAACGGGAGGATAGGTATCGAACTAGTCAACCTCCTTGTATCTGAGAAAACCCCTTGACCACTAATCTGGCCTTGAACTTGTCAACAGTTCTGTCTGCTTTCATCTTCTTCTTAAAGATCCACTTGCATCTGATAGGTTTAGCCCTTTCAGACAGATCGACTAACTTCCAAATATTATTAGAAGTTATCGGGTCAAACTCGTTAAGGATAGCCTATTTACAGAAAATAGCATCTCCGGTCTTCATTGTCTCATTATAGGTAAGCGGATCAGCTTCCACATGATAGGTAACAAAGTCTTCTCCGAAGTCCTTTGGCCTCCTCACTCGCTTTGCTCTCGGCTCAGCGGGTTCTGGTTCAAATGTTGTCTCATCAACTACAACTTCTTTTTGGACTACTTCTCTCTGAGAGGTACTTGCCTCGTCCGTGCTAGCAACATTCTCCGGGACATCCGCGAGAACAACATTCTTGTGCCTAGCAAACTTGTCTTCAAAGAATTCTGCGTCGCGAGATTCTATAATATTATTAGATTCGATATCAAGGAACCTCCGAGCATCACTCTTATCAGCATAGTCCAGAAATATGGTCTTCGTAGTTCTCATTCCCAGCTTCTGAATCTTGAGGTCTGGAAGCTTCACATACGCCAGACACCCCCACACTCGAATGACATTCAAGTTGGGTCTGATCTTGAACCAGAGTTCATGAGGAGTAATGTCAGATGTCGCAAACGGTACTCTATTCAGAATAAACGTAGCCGTAAGCGTTGCTTCTCCCCAGAGACACTTGGAAGTCCTGTTGTCAGCAACATGGAGTTCATCATCTCTGTCAGCGTCATGTTCTTCGTTTCTGCTATACCATTAGATTGGAGAGAATACGGAGCAGTCGTTTCGTTGACAATTTTATGCTCTTTGCAGAACGATGCGAATTCCAAGAAACGATATTCTCCGCCTCGATCGCTTCTGAGTCTTTTGAGTTGTTGACCGGTTTGACGTTCTGCTTCAGCCCTGAAGTCCTTGAACTTCTCGAACGCTTCGTCTTTCGACTTGAGAAGATATACGAATGCGTACTTCGAGAAATCGTCAATGAAAGTGATGAAATACTTCATTCCAGCTTTTGTGGAGAATTGCTTGAAATCACAGATATATGAGTGTACCAACTCCAGAAGTTCTGTGCTTCGGTTCACTCTTCTGAACGGCTTCCTGACGATCTTCGTCTGCGCACAGATTTCACATTTCTCCACCTCCTTACCCCCACATTTAGAGATAAGGCCTAGACTAGACATCTTGTTAATGCGTTTACAATGCACATGTCCTAGTCTATTATGCCACAACTCAAGAGAATAACCAGAAGTAGAGACTGCATTGATACAAACAGAAGGAGTTACAAACTGCAGTTTAAACATCCCTTCGGTACAGAAAGTTTTTTCGAAGTATGTTTCTTTATAGGACATCACCATCTGACCAGCATTGATATCCATCCTCATGTCCGCCTTGCACAACAGACTCCCAGAAACCAAATTTTTGGTAATCATTGGTACATGCTTCACATTCTCCAGTGTCAGTGACTTTCCAAAAGTCAGCTTCAGCACTACCGTTCCGATCCCCAGCACTGCAACTTGTGTCACGTCCCAGTCCCAAAATACCAAGGGACTAGCCACGTGGCAATGGCCAGCAGCACAACTTCAATGGACAAACCCAATTTAATGGACCCGTTAGAGTACACTTAAGTTGTAATACATATAAAATAGTCTACAAATATCTGTCACAGTTTATATATCTAATCTCATCCACAATAAGTAACGAAATCACAAAGAGACAAGTCCAATCACAATAATATAAAATGATTTGTCCAACCAAATCAATATAAATAATGTCACGGGGAACAACCCGTCATCAAAATTGAAAGAAAAATAACTCCAAGTACAATATCCAGAAGTCACTACAAGATCAAATATCTAAGAACACTAAGCATAATAAATAAATGGTGAGAATACTGTGTGCTCAAGAGAAGTCATCCGGAACAACCTCGTCCTCTGCAACATGTACGTCTCCAATAGCAGCACCTACCCTGTAAACCTCGGGATAGCTCTCCTCGTCTACACCTGGGAACATAATTCGAATCCAGGTCCTCAGGGGACATAGTAAGGTACAATAAACACTCAAGCCAAATAAAATACAGTAAGTAAAAACAGATCCTCAGGGCAAGCTATGTAACCAGCTAAGTGAAATACAAATGAGAGCATCACTAGTACTCAGGCTGAGATCACTACAGGCTCTGTGTCGGAAATCCCATAGCAACAAGTATCTCGTAGGACCAGTAAATGTGTCAAGCTATGGTACAAAGACTAAAGCACCTCCAGTAACATAGAGCTATGTAACCAGCTAAGTGAAATACAAATGAGAGCATCACTAGTACTCAGGTTGAGACCACTACAGGCTCTGTGTCGGGAATCCCATAGCAACAAGTAGTATCTCGTAGGGCCAGTAAATGTGCCAAGCTATGGTACAAAGACTAAAGCACCTCCAGTAACATAGTAGATATATAAACATAATCAGCCGGTAGCATGTGTCTCTCTCCACCCAATATAACCTCGCATCTCATGTCCACAACGTCTCATGTCCATAACACGCAAGATCATGACCTCTAGCTAGTACAACGAGTCATAATGATATCTATATAATATGCAAGTCTTATATCACGAATCCTGTAAGCCTATACAGAATCACCATGAATAATTCAAGAAAGATTCCGTCACATGAAATAGTGTCAAGTGTCCTACAGTCTGACGTACTTGGTAAAGCAAGCACGTAAAAATAGGATCGTGGAATCAACTCTCTAAGTGACGTTACACAACTCCGCAGACGGTGTCGACACCCGAATCTTGTAAGGACGCTAAACAACGTCTCACAGTCCTAGGTTGAACAGGTACATCACAAGAGTATATATATATATATATATGGAAAGAAACACAAGCAGATAATATAACAGGAACAACTGCAAGTTTGGCAAGGTACACTTGCCTGGGTCTTGAACTCCGTCAACTGCTCCTGGAAAAGTGGAATATGCAAGTACGCCTCTGGATGCTGAAAGAAACATCACCAATATTTTCAGAATACATGAAATAGCTAGGATTGACTACTCATAAGTCCAATTTGGACACAAGGACAGAATTGACAATTTTGGATCAAAGCGGGATCCACATGTAGTCCACTTCGTACCGAAAAACGTATCGGAGTCAAACTGCTCCAAATTTATCAAACTTAGTGTCTACAAGTCCAGAACGATGATACGAAGCCAACGGAACGTCCAGCACAGGATTTCGATGAGCCGATCACGAAATCGTCCGTCATGTGGAACCGTGGAGCCCACGAAACGGTATTTCGTCAACATTCTCATATTCGAACCAAACTTGGGTCACAGGACCAGCATAACGCTGCGAATCCAATGGTACAAGTTTCGTTGCAAACCGACGAGTACATATGAAGTTATGGCGAGGTGTCGGAATAGACCGATACGGTATTTTTTGGCAGATATGCGTTGACTCCGGCGTGCACACACGTCCAAATCGAATTCAGCGAAAGCCCACACGTCTGCTTTCATGTTACGCACCATTTAGTGCAATCTGCACGTGACGACGTGGCCTCGTTTGGCGGGACGCACTCCGTATCGGAGAATTTTGGTTTCCGAAAATTAAATTTTTTGACAGTTTTCAACGTTAAATTAATCACTAAATAAATCAAAATAAAATAAAATATTTAAAGGGTTTAAAACTCGGTTATGTTGTTTTCACATAGGAAAAAGAATCACTCGATTCGGCATCACGATTTGGAGGTTATTGCTCTCGAAACATGGGCGATTGGGCAGTTTCGAAACTGTCGCAAAGTCAGTTTTTCTTCCGACTTTCGGGTCGACTTTCGGGTCGACTTTCGGGTCGACTTTCTCCTAATATAAACTACTTTAAATCAATACTCTTGAAGGAGTTTGAGGTCCTTCATATTGTGAACGTATACGGACAAGAAGCTCATAAAAAGATCGAGCGAGGAGGTCGTGTTCATACGTCGAAGAGGGCCTCACGAAAAGGATGTTGCTGCTACGGTCCGCTCGCGGCTGTCCGCGCTCGCTCGCGGTAGCCGACGGCAGTCAGAGATGGCCGCCTGGGTGGTTGAGTTGCTCCGGACTCGCGGATGGAGGGCGGAGTTGCTCTCGGGTTGGGGCCGGCCGGACTCCAATGAGGTGGAGGAGAAGATGACCGTAAGGGAGAGGAAGAGAAGGAGAGGATAGGTGGAGGTTTCGATTGGGGAAGAGAGGGGTTGGTTGAACAATGCATGGGGTGGGTTCTCCTAGGACTTATTAGCTATAAGTGGTAGTAATGAATGGGAAGGAAAAAAGTTGTAAGTTACAAACTAAAACCAAATGTCCATGGTAACTCTCCCTTGCAATCCGAGCCCTCCCTTTCCTTTGGCTGCGGTTGGTCCCCCCGTCTCCATTTGAGTGTATACATGGTGCACTTTAATTAAGATGGTCCAAGGTTTATGCTATTAATAGGTTTATGCTGAAATTTAAATAAAAGAAGGTAAAAAGTGGAATTTTGTGTGAGAAAAATGGGGTTTGGTGAGTAGGAAGGTGGGGGATGAGTGTGTGGTGTTGTGTATGAGTTAGACAAGTTGGTTTGAGTGTTGAAGTTAGGGGTTCGGGCTCGGTCAGGTACAATTAATCAAAAAGGGTCATTTTTGACTAATTAAAATACACGGTGTTTATATATTATTTTTAGAGCCTACGGGGACTCAAATAAATGTGACACCAATGTCATGTGCATAGTTGGTCGTGTTAGGCTAGGGGTTATAAAAGTCAGTTTTAAAATTTGGGTTCATGTTGCTCGTCTAAATTGACCGCAACGAAAAAGTGTCCAAGTGTCATATTTTGAGTCAAAAAGCGTCGTGGTTGTTGTGCGACCAAAACGAAGTGTAGGTTTGTAAAATTATGAGAGACATACATGCCATAAGCCTAATTTGGCTCGGCTAAGCCTATTATGCAAAGTTGGTTGGAAAAAAAAAGCTAGTGCTGTATTCCTGGCATTAAGACTACACTAAAGGGTTTCTAAATTCTAGAAATTGTTTTAATGATTTATAATTATAATAAAATTACTAAAATAATCTTATCTAAATTTCATGGAGTTTACAACTTGAGACTTAACCGCCATGAGATACGCTCATACTTGACGAATAGCTCCTTTTTAGAGCACAGGTGGCAAGAAGCACCAGTATCCACCCACCAATCAGTGTCCACGCCATGTGACTCAACCTGCGCAATCATAGCAACTAGGTTAAGCTCATCTTGCTCTTTCGGTTTAGGCTTCGACCTGCAGTCGCTCTTGTAGTGACCCTTCATGCCACAGTTGTAGCATGTCACATCAGTCTTCGGCTTTGGCTTGAACTGAGTCGACTTCACCTTCAGCTGGTTGAAGTCCTTCTTCTTCTTCTTCTTGTAGAAAAATTTTTGCTTCCCTTTAGAGTCACTAGCATGTACCATGTTGGCCTTAGCCAACTGCTTGGACAAGGAGTCCAATTTTAATTGTCCCCTGGCTTCATCTTCAATGTGAATCCAGTGAAAAAGATCTTCGAGCTGGATCTCCATCTTTTTACGGTACATGTCAGTCTTGAACCTGATCCAGCCTGGAGGAAGTTTGGTGACGATAGCCCCCACCATAAATTTGTCTTCCTGCTTCATAACCTCTTCTTCCAATTTCTGCTGCATCTTCAGAAGTTCATTAACTTGTGGTAACATCACCTTCTCGTACTCAAATTGCAAAGTGAAGAACTTCTCGACGAGATAGATTTTAGACATTTTCTCGTCAGTTTTATAGTGCTTCTCAAGAGATTCTTAGACATCTCTTGCATTCTCCTTATTGTTGTAGGACTCTGCCATCGAGTCGTCCATAGCATTGAGAATCAACAACCTGCAGAGGTCGTTGTCTTCCTTCCACTTGGAGTACGCGTCCTGCGCCACACCAACTGCAAGCTCTCCTCCATCTTCGGGAATGGTAGGTTCGGGATCAACCAACACATAAGCAACTTTGACAACACGAAGATTCAAGGAGATTTTCCTCTTCCAAATGTTATAGTGTTCGCCATCAAACTTCTCAAGCTTGTGAAAGCTAGTATCGAGAAGGTTTGAGCGGTTGTTCATTCTAACTCGGATCTTGCCTTGAGATTGTTAGTCCCGAAGTCAGATCAAAGAAGAGGTGGCCACAAAGTAGAGACTCACACAAGAGTTCGTCTCTACAAACTCCAGAAGAGAAATTGGTGCACTGAGATTCACACAAGAGTTCATCTTCAGTGACACACAACCCCACAGAAGCACTAAACAAGGAATAGATTACAAACTAACAACCCAAAGAAAATGCAAATACAAGAATCAGAAAACAGTTCTTCTCTTTACGTTCGCAGACGCTACACCGAGAAGAACGGGAACAAAAACAGAATTACAAAGAAAGAAACTGTTGCTGGGGTGATCAAAACCACCAGAGCTCAAGACAAGATTCGCGCTATACAACGATCTGCCGCCAGGATCCAGCAAGTTAACACGAGAACTTCTGGAACGCTCTTGGTCACCTTCGGATCACTCGGAAGATTCCTTTGGAAGGATGCTAAAAACTGCGGCAGGTCCTGCTGGTGCTCTCGGTTTTGTCTCTTTCAATTTTTTCAACGACCCTAAATGAAAGAGGAGAGCCCCTATATAAAGAGGATTTCAGCTTCCATGCGGCCTGAGAAAAAAAGCAGGCTGCATGAGCCGCCTACGTCGCTGTATTGCACATAGCAGACAGCGCCGTCAGGCGCCGACACTACCAAAATAAGCGGGATTAGCGACGTTTTTTAGCGACGTCAAACTAAAACGTCGCTAATATTAAATATATCAGCGACTCCAAGGAATAACGTCGCTAGACGTCGCTAATTGGCAACATACAGCGATGTTTAGCGACTGTGATTCCGTTTTCAAAAAATTAGTCGCTATAAGTTTAATTAAGGTCGCTAAACGTCGCTAATTTGTTTCAATTAGCGACGTTTAGCGACGTATTTAGCGACATCTCTGTTTTAGACATTTAGCGACGTAATTAGCGACGTCGAGGACGTCACTAAATTAGCGACGTTTTTACTGGAGTCGCTAAACGTCGCTAATTTGTTTCATTTAGCGACGTTTAACGGCTAACTTAGCGACGTCATTACTTGCGTCGCTAAAAATAAGTTTCATTTAGGGCTGATTCCCCCCATTTTCTTTGATCCCTCTCCCAATTTCAAAACCCCCCTCCCCGCGTCCCCTCCTTCCTCCGGCTCCCCTCCTCCCTCCGGCGACTCGGTTCCTCCCTCCAGGCGACCCCCCTCCGGTCGTGTCCTCCCCCTCTGGCTCCCCTCCTCCCTCCGGCGTCCCCTCCTCCCTCCAGGCGACCCCCCTCCGGCCGCATCCTCACACCTCCGGCCGCGTCCCCTCCTTCCTCCGGCTCCCCTCCTCCCTCCGGCTCCCCTCCTCGGTGAGCTCCTCTCTCTATCTCCTTTCTCTGTCTCTCTCTCTAACACGACACAACACGACACGACACACACTAACCCTAACCCTAACTCGAACACACACCCACTCCAGTTATCTTTCCATAGCAGTAACTTGTAAAGGGGAAAAAGAAGAAGTTAAGTGGTTTGCCGCATAAGGCCATGCCGCATAGAAGAAAGATCGATGCCGCATAGGAAGATTTGTCGTTCATACATGTGGCACTGCACATCTGTATACTGACAAAAAGTAATTATGACGATGACGTAGGCACCGACGGCTGTCTCGTAACCGTCGTCTGTCCAGAGCACTTAGTGATGTGTCAGATATATGCGGCTAGGACGTTTGTCGCATAGTTAAAACTGTTTCGGTTGACCGCCTCTTGACGCATAGTGTTTGGAAACTTAGGTGTATGCGGCCTAAAGGTGTATGCGACCCGATTTTAGACCATTTATTCCTTTGAGGGGCATGAATTTTTAGATATTTTCCATGCTGTATAACAACTTATACAGATCAAAAAGGCAAATTAAGTTCAAGATATTACTAAAGTACAGATATGTAGTTATAGCTTAAGATAAATATCTTATTTTAGAATTATATAAAATGTATTGTTGCAACAATTATATGCTCATAATATACATGATGCGTTTATTAGGAGTGGGCAGATAATTGTTGAAGGAACTAACTCGGGTATACTTGAACAAATATATTTTCGAATTATATAAAATGTTTGTTTCAACAAATAAAATGTTTGTTTCAACAATTATATCGCATATACATGATGCACTCGTTGGGAGAGCAGCAGGTCATTGTTGAAGGAGGTAACTCAGGTATACTTGAACAAACAATAGGTTGAGTGTCCTTAAATGTACGGATGTTTTATGTATTGTGTTTCAAATTTTAAGTGATTTATTAATGCCAGATAGGTCGGAGATTAAGCAGCAATCATGCATTTCTCATGAGGGTTTGGGGCAGCTTGTAACAGTTAATTGGTGTTCCAAATATATCTTATATTGTCAACATGTGTTGCAGAAAAAGAAGAAAACTAAAAAAGTAGTTGAAAATACTGTGACTGGGATCTTACTAAAGAGAGAGCCTATTTTGGTGAGCCTGAGACCTTTATACCAATACTAAGCAAAATTATATATTGAGATATACACATTGGTGGTTTTCCAATGTGGGACTAAAACTCCCAAAGCAAAGTGAAAAACACCAACAAACTTTTTATATCCCTAGAATCAAAATAACTTGAATCAATGCAAATTAAACTTTAAACATAAAAATCAGTATAACATACAATTAGACAAAAAGTACTCTACCGTCTAAAAAAAAAAACCTACTTTTTTAGAAAACGCACAATTTTATAGTAGTATAGCCTTGAAACTGAGAGAGAAAAAATCACGGATATCATTATGCATTAAATTACCATTGAGGAAAGAGAACCTAGGGTCGAAACTAGGGACGGCGACGGAGAACTCTTGACGAAAGCCCGGTCGGTTCACCGAGACGCTGCTAGGGCCGGAGGAACCGGCGGTGATGACTCCGACGGAGGGATCGGCGCGGACCGGGCTGGGGCTGACAGTGAAGGGGGGAGCGAGCGGCGACAGAGTCGACGACACTCTCGGCGGGGGCGGAGGTAGCCGCCGAGCCGGACTTCCGCCGGCGGTGGAGCTTCCGCCGGCGGAGAAAGCCATTGGTGGGAGTTGGGAGGAGAAAAAGAAGGGTTTTTTTTTCGTAAACGAATTGAAGGAATATAAAGAGATTTTGGGTGGAGGGGGAGAGATTAAATCATTTTTAAATTTGAAACTAATCTGTCCGGAAAGTAGAAAAGTTCAAAACCGGAAAAAACAAAACCCAAATAAACCGAAAAAACCGTGGATTAGATTGGTTTTTTATACTCACGGTCTGATCGATTTGATTTCTTTTTATTATTTTTATTTTTCTGTCTAATTCAGAATTGAGAGATTAAAAAAAGGGTTATTTACACCCACAATTCCTAAGTTTTAAATTTATAATACGGGATACTCTTATTTTTAAACTAATTACACTGATCAACCAAATATTTTATGTTTGTTACACAGAATACTTTTATTTTAAGATAAAAATAAAAAAGTTATAACACTAATTCTATTTATTTATTTTTCTAAATGGAGGTTTAGTCAGTATAATTAGTTTAAAAGTAGGGGTAGCTTGTGTTATAAACCTAAAACTTAAGAGTAGTTATTGTAAATAATTCATTAAAAACTGTTTGGACTAAAATAATTTGGTTAATTACGTTGACCGTCCATATGTTTTATATTTATTACACGGGGTACATGGGGTACTCCTCTCCTTTAGAAAAAAAAAAAAATTTAACATAGGGATAAATAGTGTTAGAATTTTCTATAGAAAATATAAAACATCCGTGTAATTAGTTTCAAAGTAGAAATATCCTGTGTAATAACCACAAAATATTGGGATGGTCAACGTAATTAACCCAAAATAATTTTACGAATTTAAGATTATTACGGGTGATTACAGATTTATTCTAAAATATTATATTAAATTGATATTTGGAAAATTTACTATAGAGTGATAAATTTAGAGGATTTTGGTTGTCAATATTTGTATAAATTTATCAAATAAATTTATACAAAGAAAGTTTAGTTACACGCATTTTCAAGTGGGCTAAATTGCAACTTGATACCTTCAAATATTCGAGTTTGGCAATTTATTACCCTAAACTCTCAAAATAACCAACTTAGCCTCCGTGCGCGCTGCCAACCCACGCCGCCCGCGTGTCGTCCGCCTCTTGTGCACACCGCTCGCCTGCGCTACGCCACTCGCCAGCGTGTCGCCCGCCTGCGCACGTCGCTCTCCTGCGCGCGTCGTCCTGTGTTGCGCGCCTCGCCGGAGAGAGAGGGGGGTCGTCGGAAAAAGGAGGGGAGGGGGGAGAGAATGAAGGGTTTAGGGACATTTTCGATTTTTTTTTTTTCAGGATATGAAGTTGATAATATTCAATAATTGATGGTATCAAGTTGGCTATTTTGAAAGTTTAGGGTATCAAGTTGTCAAACTTGAATAGTTGAGGGTATCAAGTTGCAATTTAGTCTTTCAACTGCACAAAATGTGCTACTTAGTCTCGCGCATTTTGTGAGTTCAACATTTTTTGAAAAGTTTGCATATAAATATTTTATATATTCATGATTTTTATATTAGTATTTTAAATTTGACTACAACAATACGAGCTCATGTGTTTCTTTGTAGACCTCGGATGAGACAACTTCACCATTAGATCTGCAACGTCGAACTATTTCTGTGAGGGTGTTTTCAACGAGTTTTGTAACATTTTTTCGAAGTGTCACCCATGGGGTCCGTGGATGACACTCTAGAAAAGCGTGGCAGAACTCGCTAAAAATATCATCATATGGGTAGTTCGAAGGCATTGATCCAACAATGTAGATCTCGTCGTGCTTCAAGTCGCCACGGAAATATTTGATCATGTATTGGTCAAATTGAAAATAAACTTATATACAAATCATGGAAATATAAAATACTTGTATGTAAAATTTTCAATAAAAAAAATTAGTATGCCTATTTTTTAATATATTTTTTTGGAATTTTTGTATAGCCCTCCTATGAAGGTCATTTCGCTACGAGACCTACGTCGTAGGACCAGGAAGTGACGTTTCGAAAATGTGTCATAAAACTCACTGAGTAATTCCAAACTACGAATTCAACGATGTAGGTTTTATCGTGATTCAAGATCCACACAAAAACATGTGAACTCGTATCGTTGTAGTCAAATTAAAATAAACTTATATGCAAATTATAAAAATATAAAAACTTACATGAACTCACAAAATTGCAGTTGGAAATGCATCTAATTGATCACTCTCGGAAGATAGTGGATTAGGTGACATCTTGATAAATTTAAGACGTATGCTACTTGCACGTATGCTACTTATTAAATTGATAATGGATTATGACGTCTTAATAAATTTAGAACATGTTTGCTATTTAAGTATCATAATACATTTGAGAAATCTTTTTGACAGATTTTAACTTAATCTATTTAATCTATTGAAAAAAAAAAATCACAAACTGAGAATTGGAAATCCGATGAACAATTTATTGTGTCGGTTTGGTCGAGGTTTATTTCTACAGACTAGATGAAATACCTTTTCCTAGCAATACCAGTCCTTTAATCCGTTAAAACAAATCAAAGAGCTATTTATATAACAAAATTTAGTTATCTTTCCCAACAAAAAATAAGAGGATAAAAAATAAAGTTTGAGATTAAAATATAGGAACATATCAAAAATATGGCATTAAAAGATAAAAATATTAGAAAGATGTGACACGTGTATATAAACGAGAAGCAATTAAAAAAAACACAAACTATAAACGGAGATAACTAGTGGTATATGAAGTACCATTGCTATCCATCCTGCTGAAAAAGAAGGTTAATTCTAAAGACTCGTCAAAAGTTGTTCATGACAGATTAAATTTTTTTTTTTTATTTACAAGTTTGTTATCGAAAAAATCTACTCGTGTCTGTTCAAATTTTTTTAGAACTGTCAAAAATTTGACAGTCCTACCAATATACTGGACTGTTAAAAAATTTTGACAGTCCAATATATTTATAGTACTGTCAACATTTTGACAATATGCATATTTTAGGACTGTCAAAAAATTTGACAGTCCTTTCAGTAGGAAGGACTGTCAAAAATTTTGACAGTCCTCATCCCAAATAGGACTGTCTAATTTTATGACAGTCCACGATCAAGTACCATGTTGTGGCCCGTCGAGGTCGCCACCTTGAGCAGAGTGTTCAGGAACGAGTCATAGGCGGGCACGTTGGCGGGGTCCCATCCGAGGCGGTGGGTCATGTCGTCGAAGGTCCATCGGACGGAGCGGGAGTCCGGGTGGTCGTCGTTCTCGGCCCCACAGCCTTCGAGGAGAATGGTGTAGGTGTCGACGTCGGGATTCGACGACGGGCTTGCCCTCGCGGCAGAGGGTGGAGAGGAGGGGGTTTGAGTGTGGGGGTGTCGTCGGGGAGGGAGCAGAGGGAGGGCATATTGTCGAATGCCTTGAGGGCGTCGTCAAAGTGGGCGGCAGCAGAGAGGGAGTTGAAGAGGGAGGCGAAGGTGGCAAGGGAGAGGGACCGCATGGAGCGGACGCAGCCCCACATGGCATCGAAGAGGCGGTTGCGGCCGAGGAGGTTGACGGAGAGGTTCCAGGAGTAGGGAGAGAGGAGGGAGGGACCTAGGCAAGAGCCGGACCAGCAGAACTTAACGGCAGGGGAGGGGAGGGAGTAGGAGAGCTTCATGACAGACTCTGACGTCGTAGGGGGTTAGGGTTAGGGGCTGGGTGGAGAGGGCGGACTCGAGGGAGTGGGAAGGTGTGGACAGTCCAAAGTAATTTTTTGGTTGTTCTGAATAAAATTTACTTCAATCTAGATTAGTACTTAGTACCAAGTAATGGGCCGTCATGAACAACTTTCGATTGCATTTAGAATTAGCCTAAAAGAATTTGACTCATGAAAACTGCTGATGTTCGGGTAAGCAACAAAAAGTTCTGGACCTTGCATTGGGTCCAGCTGCTCCTGGATAAGGCAACAAGCAAGAGAGAATAAAACAAGCCAGCACAATATATAACGCACTCAAAAAGTTCATACAAGTTGACATGAAAACGGTGGATATAAAGATACAATAGAAAGCTTGCAGAGTCTGATCTCATAAAAGTGATGTTAGCTTATACAATACAACGTACACGTTCGCTAGAACACACTAAAAAGACGACAAAATACTACATAAATCATCCTGTTTAAAGGTTGCATGGCATCCTACTCGCCACAATCTGCATCGCTAAAGCATACAAGCTTCCATTTGATAAGGTTCTTGCTTGCCAGCAAGTTTCTTTTTAACTCATGTCAAGATACCCTATTTACAAAGCCTAACACTGAAGGAAGAACTATATGAGAAGAAAATCATACAGATCCACCAGCAAGTGACGCACTCTGAGACCCTCCCCAACTCCATACCCCAACACAAATAAGCAGAAGGATTACCAAAAGAAACACCATCATGTTAATGTTACCCATAGACTTATTGGACCTCTGGCTCTCTAGTATCAGAGCTGGGACTTTGAGTCCTTCAGATTCAATAATCTCGTTTTTCTCAGATTCAATAATCTCGTTTTTTGGTTTTGTTCTCAATCTCAGCTTAGGTTCAGAATCATCGGAGATACCAGCACGGGAAGCTTCCTTTGTATCTGCCAAAGCAATAGGTCTAGACTCATGGGAGGTCTCGGAATGATAAGCTCTTCCTGTCTCCGTCAAGGGAAGGGGTTTAGAACCACGCGAGATCTTAGAACGAGAACCTTCATCTGTATCAACCAAAGTAAGAGGTTCGGACTCCTGGGAGATTGCAGAATGAGAAACTTCCTGTGTCACCGCAGAGGCGCTAATGTTACCTACACGATAAGTAAAGAAAAAGGCCGGTCAGCAAATCAATCGAGATGCCCAATTTCTCCATTGAACTATCAAAATCGTACCACAAATAGCTGCGTCCTCATGTTTCCAGGATCCCAGACACTCAGACCAACCTCTTTCTTTGGCAATGTCATCAAGCTCCTCATTCTCTTCTACCTGCAACAGTAATTATTTAGAATTTGATCAACAATAATCAGTGGACTAAAGATAATTTGTCTTGCCTCTGTAAATGTCTGCAGGTCTTCTTTGTCACTGTCCAACCCACTCTCTGTGCTAGAATACTCATCCTCTCCTACCTATGGTCATTAATTTAAGCAAGACTATTAGTATTTGACTGATAATCGAAGATTCCAAGATAACATACCTCTACAGCTGCTTCTGTGTCTTCATAGTTTTCTTTATCACTTCCTGATTCACATACCATGCTAGCAGCAGCAGCTGGTCTAACAGAAGACATGAAAATGATCCTTCTTTTTGCACAGCCCTGTGTTGCTGAAAGATGGCCACCACTTGGACGATGGTTCGACCGGGTCCTGAGTTCAACTCCAGTCCCATTAAGACCGATTCCATTCCCAAATACATTCTTGTTGCCAGTAGATTCATCAACACTATTAAGTAATTCCTGCAAGGAATCTGCACCAGAATCCACCGAATACACATCAGGCCCACTGCTATCACATGGAAGCAAGCTTGAGTTCTGATATAGACCACTGTCATTAATCTCAGGAAAACCAAAAGTAGATGTATCAGCATGGCACCACCCAGGGTTTCCGAAACTTATAGCGCCCTGAAATACAAAAAATTGAAAGCAAAAAAAGGTTTCATTGCAGGTTTTGGGTTGTTCTGGGAGAAGTGACTCATACTTCAATATACTACACTCTACAGCATGCATACCCTACCTGCATCAATCCTTCTTCAGTATCTAGCTCGCTGCTTGACCGACTGTGCATTGCCTCAGTTGTGGAAGACTGCTGAAAGATTGGTGCTTCGGAATGGTGCTCTTGGTTACTCAGAATAGAGTTCAAAAAGTCATTCATAGAGTCTTCGTCCACATAATCAGGTTGACCAAACCCCATATGTGACTCTTGGACAGTGTTGCCAAAGAAAGGATGGTCACTATAAGGAAGCATTGGGGAAGAAATATAGGGAAATTCTGCAGCATCTTTTGGGCCATCTTGTGGATCGCAGTTCCGCTCTAAAGCTTCCAGTAGAGGATCAACCTGAAGGAATAAAAGTACAATTAACATGGAGATGTGAAGAATCCTATTCAAGCATACAAGGAAAACTAGAAGTGCGAAGTTCTGGGATCGAATCAATATTATTTAAATTCTCCCATCAGAACGGGGTGGGTTTGATTATGTAGCATAAGAAAACTCCGTAAAAGAATTGACAAAAAGAAAATTATGGTTGATTGTCGACCTGATGTCAACCCTCTGTATATTAGGGTCAAATTCCTACCTAAGGTTGTTACAAGCATGAGAAGGTCATGCCACAAAACCTAGACGGGTGCCAACCCTCTATATTAGGGTCAAATTTCTAGCTAAGGTTGTTATAAGCATGAGAAGGCCATGCCACAACCTAGACGTCTAGTTGACAATAGGGGTGAGCATTCGGTCTGTTTGGTTCAACTGAACCTAAATTTCCTCAAACAGAATTCAAGCCGAATCTAAATTTCTAGAACCGAACCCAACTGAATTTTTTCTCAAACCGAACCGAACCAATTCGATTCGGTTGTTAGGTTAAACCGGTTGGACCGATTTTGCTAGGCCCATTGCGTAATGGGCTAGGCTAATGTATTTTACATATACAATTTATTTTATTAATCAAACAACAACAACAATTAATTACAAATCAATTGAATGACAAAATTATACAATACAACAACAAATAAGTTACAATTATGCAATGAAATTTTTTTATACATATATGGGGTTGAGGGTATATAGGTAATCTTAAATCGGTTTTATAGGTTCGGGACGGTTCCCAAAGCCCAAAACGAAAAACGAATTTTCAGTTCTCCAATACCGAAAACCGAAACTGACATTGGAAACCGAACCGAATTGCTCACTTCGGTTCGGTTCAGGACAGTTTTCGGTTTTGCACCAGGATATACTCGCCCCTAGTTGACAAGGTAGTAAACCTACCTTTTGGCAATGCAGTTTAAGCACATGCTACCAAGGAGCAACCTCAAAGTTCCCCTAACTATAAAGAGTCTAGACAAAGATATAAGATGATACAATTTGCTATAAGGAATAAAATTCATCTCCATGACACATTAAGCCAAATACAGAAAAGGAACCAAATATTATCTAGAGCAATATGAATAAATTTGAACACTGTTGCTACGGTTGTTACGATTAAACTGGAAATCTTAGGGTTTAACAGAGCTGCTCACCAATGTTCCTACTTTAGCGTCATTGTCACCTTTTACATCCAAAGACACATGCCTACCACCGCTATTTTCCGGTTTCAGAGTAGAGCGATCTGCTTTGTCAGCCAGCCACCTTTTGATACCTGATGGCTGTTTCTCAATAGTGGTTGAAAGTGCCTGTTGTTCTTGCATATCTGAGACTGGAGAAATTTGACTTATCGGTGTCAACATTATTGAAATATCAATATCTTCTAATCCATCTCCTTCATTATGTGTACCATCAGGAGAAGACTTGGTTGGAGTAGGAGAGAAGCCACTTCTCTCAATCTCATCACCGTTGGGACTCGGATTTTTTTCCTCTGCCTTCCTGAATAAACGATAAAGAACATAACCGCCCTGTAGGAAAAGGAATGCGTGCAGTATAAGACTGGGCAGGGAAATATAGCTAATAATTGCATGTTAGTAGACGAAACCGGTTTAATCTTGGAAAACTAGATGCATGTGGGGATAATAATAGAAATATTTAAGGGTCAAAAAATTTATGTGATAGTAGGATCATCAAATCGCCTAATCATACCTATAGGAAAAAGTTTTTTTTCCTGTCAATCACAAGAATTTAACAAAGTCTGGTCTACATCTATTGGGAAACCCGTACTAGAGTACTTCAACGTCAGGCCATTATTTTGCCAAATCCTTTCTATCTTAAGTCCTTCTCCGCCAATTATCAGGCATTAAACAAAAGCAAGTTCTACAACTGTTGGCAATCCCAATGTAATTTTATTTTACTTTTTGAAATAAGGCCAGTCATTAGTGACCGTTTCTTCGTCCTTGTCCTGGGCTACTAGCAACAGGACCCCCTCCCATTCCCATTTTTATTTTGCCAAACTGGGATTCGAACCCACCACCACTCCTCCCCTCCCTTGCCAGTGCCCGTATGTGATTACTGCATTGTCAAGCAATAACTTCAACAAGTAGCCAGTCACACCCTCTCCCTTTCATTTAACTTGGGGCCAAATCTTCATAAGCTTCTACTTTGGACTTCTTTATATTTTTTTTTTCCTTTAGATTACTTCCTAGGTTTCATATATATATGCTAGTTAGTCAAGTGTCATGTCAATAAAAAAATTAACCAACATAAAAGATGTTAGTTTTATACACACAGGCAGACACAGCACCACATTTTGATATAAAATAAAATAAAATAATAAGCTACATATAGTTCGACGTTCCACTGGTAGCGATGATCAATCATCAACTGTTACAAATCTACTTTCAAAAATCTAACATGCATAAAAGCCCATATAGCATCTTCCGTGATATAAAGCAATGTGTTTATAAAATACACACTTGTACACTTTGACAAAACAATAATAAGCTACATATAGTTTGACGTTCCACAGGAGCAGTAATGATCAATCATCAACTAATAAGTGCATTTTAAGATATCAGAAGGGATAGTATCACCAAACCAAAGAAACAAAGGGCTAGATACAAGAAATTGAGAAATGCACTACCAAACACAAAACCTTGCATGTGGAAAAAGATCTTACTATCTGACACAAATACATAAAATAAAATTAAAAAAAGACACCTGAACTACATGCCCACAGTTTAAAAACTCTTAATACTCTTTCCTTGGTGACACACCATAGTAAAATAAGTAAATGAGCACACACACCCGAAAAACAAAACATACAACTGACAATTAAATGCTCTCACATTCCAGTACACAAAATACTACAAATGCTACTCTCTGGATAAAGCAGTGTCAGAAAACAATAATATTATTCATCTTCAGAATCAGATACCCTGAGCTGCTGGCCATGCACATATTACAATCACATGTTAAAAACATCAAGCCAACAGACACCACACTAGCTTCTAAATCTGCATGGCTACAGCACGTCTGAAGAAAACAACATTCACAAGTCACAGGCATGCACTTTCTAGAACCATTAAAAAATTATAAACCCAAATCAATCCTTATCCCTATCACATAACATAATCAAAAGCCAATATAGAACCTGCAATTTTGGCAGAAACAACACAACCTAGAGAAACTAAAGATACATTGCAGTCTAAGCCTTTAGATCTTAAAATCAAATTTGCATACCTGTTCACCGGATTCGAACTCGGGTTCAGTAGTACGATACTCGTGCATGATCCAATGAGTTCGAACTCCCTTCGGGGCTCTTCCCTGGTGGAAGACGAGAGTCTTCTTCATCCCGATGTCGCACGAACCTGCAGAAGCCTTGGACCGGATCTTACGGTCCTTCCCAGTGGCCTTCCAGAATCCGGCCTCCGTTGCACGGTTCGCCCGGTGGCCGTTTGGGTACTTCCGGTCCTTCAGCGAGAAAAAGAACCATTCGGGATCGCACGATCTGATCAAAGATTTATCTACAGCATGCCAATACAGATAACAAGTCTACCATAACTGATTGTGAACCTCATGTATATAATTCAGTTCTGAAGGATTAAAAATTAGTCATTTCCCACTTCCAACAAAAACTAAATTGAGAGATGAAGAATTCCTCAAAATTCTCGATTACTACGTCAAAATCAAAAGAGAAAAAACAATTTTTCCACCAGTAACAGGACTAAAATCCACAATTAAGTTCCAGATTCTACTAGTAGCATCGAATCTATCCTATTCTTTACCAAATCAAGCAAAGATCATAGCTTTAATTTAAAAAAACCACCCACTCCTATAAACTAAATTAAAAAATCAAACTAACATTTTACAAAAAGCAGAAGAAACCTATCTATGAAACTCCCAATTTTTTTTATAAGAAAATCCACCAATAATAAAACTATAATCAACAGTAGACTCCAGATTCTACTAGTAGCATCGAATCTATCCCATTCTTTGCCAAATCAAGCAAAGATCAAAACTTTACTTCAACAACAAACCACCTACTCCCAAAATCACCTAAATTGAACAATCAAAACTAAAATCTTACTCCCCCAAAAAAGTTTTTCTTTTTACCAGGAAGATCCCAGGGCTCCCACTTGCAGACGTCGATCTCGGGAATGACCTCGACTTCCGACCGAATCCGGCCGTTGATCTTCCTCTTGAGGTAGTGGTTGACAAGCTCCTCGTCCGTCGGGTGGAACCGGAACCCCAGAGGCAGCGCCTCCAATGGAAGGACCGTCATTCTCGCCTACGGCGACGTTTCCTGAACTCCGGCCGGTGGGGGATTTGGGGAAGATTCGTTGAAACCCTAGAGTAAAGTTTCAATTTTTTTTTAGAGTTGAGTTTGGGTTTGCTTTGTTGAGAAGGACCAGTAGTGAAAAAAAGTGGAGCACTATATGGTGGAGGCGTGTAATAACACTGGATTTGGTGTATTAACTAGGCCTTGTCTGTTCGCGGAAACGGAAGGAAAGAAAAGTCGATTCTTTTTCGATTACTAAAATAAAATAAAATTAAATTAAATGTAAAAAATTGTATCCTTAGATGGACGGAGGAATCAATTTTTTTCTCTAATTTTTTCGCTAATTCTAAAAACATATCCACAGGACAGCCCAAATTTTTTTTTTTTATTTAAAAATTTGTCACCGAAAATTTTTATTCGCCACTGTCCATTTTTTTTTAGGAAATTTATAAAGGCACTACATTTATTACTTGGGACTAGTCCAATGTATTTTTTTTCAAAATTACAAGTTTGCCACTCTTAAATTACTTGGGGCTAGTCCAATTTTTATCATTGATAATTACAAGTTTGCCACCAAAATTCACTCGGGACTGTTATAATCAGGACTGTCAAAATTTTGACAGTCCTACAAATTGTTAGGACTGTCATAATTTTGACAGTCCCACAAGCTATGTGGACTTTCAAAAATTTGACAGTCCTAATTTTAACCCACTGAAAATTTCATATAAAACTAGGACTGTCAGGATTTTGACAGTCCAACAAACAATGAGGACTGTCAAAATTTTGACAGTCCTCATTTTAATTGTCAGGATATTTTTTTTTTTGTTTTTTTCTATTTAGTTAGTTTTGGATTTTTATTTTTTTTATTTAGTTTAACATCCAAAATAAAATATGTTATCATTGAACAAAAAAAAAAAATCTACCGTACGAATATTACGTCTGCCGTCGATCAGACTTCGAACGGCCATAACTATTTGTTTTCAAATCGTTTTTCGTCACACAATAGGTCGATTTGTATGTTTTCGACGAGAGTAACACAATTCGTGTAGAGAAAATTTTCATCCAAAGTAAGACGTACATATTACAGGCAAAAATATAAAATATAAAACTTTAAAGTATCATAACTTTTGAGTGGAAGATCGAAACAATGTCCAGTTTGTGCCAAAATGACCGTATGGAAAAGTACTTCGGGATAAACAGTTTTATCGTTTGATGGACTTCCCAAATTTTTAGAATCGCAAAACAATGATGTTTCGACCTCCAAATTTTACTTTTGGTAATGTTTTTTTTTACAAAATATTTAATGTACCAATAATAAATTTACTATTTTAAATAACAGAATACTTTAACAAATTTTAAGGATAGAAATTTGGGATATTTTAAATTTTTGATACATATCGACAACTGAGTTAATTTATTTTAATTTTTTGTTAATTTTGAAATTTCGATAGAGTAAATTTACTGTTAATTTATTTTAATTTTATTTCGTTAAAATATATTTTCTTAAATAAAACATAAAATTAACAAAATAAATTGGCCCCCCCACCAATTAAAAAAATAAATTAACAGAAAATAAATTTTAGGACTGTCAAAATTTTGACAGTCCTACCAATTGGAAGGACTGTCAAAATTTTGACAGTCCTAAAAATATATGTTAAATTTTTAGGAATGTAAAAATTACTACAGTTGTCACGCCCCAGTCCCAAAATACGTAGGACTAGGTCACGTAACCATGCCAGCTAGCCCGTATATATGGCAACTCCAATATATTGAAACCATATATACGTGCGTACGCTGTATAATGAACAATAATTCATAAGTGGTAAAACTAATTACAAGTCACAAGGTAATATCTAAATCTCATCCACAGAGTCAAATATACATGAATAACTAATAACCAAGTAACTAGATCTCAATATAAAGTAACTAGAGGAAGACAGTCGGATGGAAACAAATCCACTGCCGAAATAGAATATAAAAGGAACCAGATACACACCATATAAGAACAACATCTGACAATCACGAGGCTCGAAGAGAAGACCTCATCGTAATATAAGTAGCATGTCCGGATCTGTGCTCCTGCGAATACGCAAGAACATATACACCTGGCAGGAAACCAGGTCCTCAGAGGGACATAGCAAGATACATAAAAATAACATGCCATAATGTAAATACTAAATAAATAAATGGGGTGTGCTAACCATCTAAGTGAATGCAATTTAAAGACCTTGTAGTACGCATGGGAATGTGTAGGCTAGACATATGCTGACGTAATTCACCAATCGTCGTGACTGGCTAGTATATGTGTCATATGCCCCCTGACTCAAGGGCACTCTGCAATCGTCCATCCCTGCAGAGTATGGAACGAAGAATAAAACAGGAATACCCCATCCTCCTCGGAGCATGGTAACGGGAACAAGAAAACCAATACCCCATCTCCGAGCAGCATGGTAACAGGAACGCCCCATCTCCGAAGAGTATGGTATCAGGCAACAGGAATATATAAGGAGGGGGTGTCCCATACGCCTACTAGTATCTTTCCCGCCCAATATAGATGTACAAGTCGTGAAAACGACGTGGACACCTCCTACTATGATGCAAGTCTCAATAAAATAGCAACTGAGCTAAATACCGCTACACGTGTTGCTCACACTGATGGCCAGTCGCGCATGAGGCACGCGTCCCTACATGTACTCACTCTGTGACGTGTAATGATACGTGTCAAGGCCTGGGAAGTTATATCAATAACTTTACAACTTTAGGTGGGTCTACTAGACACTAGGTCAGATACAATCCTAACGTCAACGCCTTCGTTGACTGCACCCGAGTTTTCTCGGACGCGCACATTTATATAATAATAAACATGTAACTATCAGTAACTGAATTTAAACAGTACAACAAGGCAAGGTATACTTGCCTGGCGGGAGAGCTGCAAATATAATGTCCAGATGTCAAATGCCAAAAGTTAGAACTATGGCCTCAGAATAAATGTCTCCGGATACTGAAATAAACATCACTAAGAGTCTCAGAAAATATCAAATAGCTAGAAACGCCTGTCCTTAAGTCCAATTTGGACACAGGGGCGAAAATGACAGTTTCTGGTCAAAGCGGGGTCCACATGTGGGCCGCTTTGCACCGAAAAGCGTGTCAGGGTCAAAGGTCTCCAAATTCGCCAAACTTAGTGTTAACAAGTCAAAAACGATGATACGAACCCAACGGAACTTCCAGAATTGGATTCCGATGAGCCGGTCACAAAATCGCCCGTCAAGTAGAGACGGTGGGGCCCACGATACGGGATTTTGCCAACGTTCTCAGAATCGAACCAAACTTGGATCATAGGACCAGCGTATTGCTACGAGTCCGATGGCGCAAGTTTTGTCTCGATCCGACGTGTGTACACAAAGTTACAGCGTGTTCCAGAACTGACGGATACGAGGCGGTGTCGACGGATACGCGTTGATTCCGGTGTGCACGCACATCCAAATCAACTTCTGCGAAATTTCGCACGACCGTATCAACGGCGCGCACGTTTTGGTAAAGACTACGTGCGACCAAGTCGTCCCGTTTGGCGGGGCGTACTCAGTTCCGGGGTGAATCGGGTCGTTGTTTTTCCTGTTTTTGGATCGCGTGCCACGATCGCTACAGGACGCGATGCACCGAGCGGGTTACACGGGCACCGAGAGGGTCACACAGTCTACACGACGCAACTGACGGAACAGAAATCGAAATTACGAGGAGAGAGGAAAGAGTACCTGAACAGGGCTCAAAACCCCGATTCCCGCGTGTCCGAGGGTCGAGTTCGAAGGGCCGTGTCCTGTGTCTTGTGCCGTGTCCGCGTCCACGGCGGCCCTAGGGTTGCTGGAGACTGGCCGGGGCGGCTCGCTGGAGGAGGGCGGCTTGCTGGAGGAGGGCGGCGCGACGAGGGGGCCTCTGACGGTCGGCCGGAGGCAGCGCCGGGGCCGGCTCGCTCGGGGGATGCTGGAGGAGAAGCTCGGGGCTGAGCAGGGAAGTGAAGGAGGATGAGGAGAGAAGGTCGGGCAGGGAGGAGCGGGGTGGTCTCGGCCAGGGGGGGGAGTTCACGGTGGGGAGGAGTCGGAGGGGTCTGGAGCTGGCCGGGGTCGGGTGGCGGAAGGCGGGGTGGAGGAGTGGCTAGGGAGAGAGGAGAGGTGGTGCTGGTGATGATGATGGTGGTGGCGGCAGCTGTGATGGGGGTGTGCTGGTGGTGGAGGGTGGCGAGTGGCGGAGGGCGGAGCTCGGGGTGGAGGGGGAGGTCGAGAAGGTGGTGGGGGGGGGGTTCTGTTGTAAACCCCCTGATTTTTCAAAATTTTAAAAACTGGATTTTTCACAATTTTCTGGAATTTTCTGGGATTTTTCTGTAAATTAAAAACAGGGTTTTAATTATTCAATGATTTTTAATTGATAATAAACAGTATTAAAATATTATGAAAATAATATTTTTGGATGTAAAATGAAAAACTGGACTTAGGGCAATTTTTCTGGAATTTATCGGACCCCGGACCTATTTTTAAATGCCTAAAAAGTATTTATCTATTTATTAAATTAATTAATTAAATAAATTACTGTTATTAATTATTATTATTTTTTTTTTATTTTTAAACCCTAGAATCCGGCCCGCGGCCCGTTGGGCCGGCCCAGCCCAACGGACCCGAACCCAGCCCGCTCCCCCGGGTCGGGTCGGATCGGATCCGCCGCCCGACCCGCAAACCCGACCCGTCCACTCCTTCGTCCCCACGTCTCCCCCGCCCGCGTCGTGCGCCGCACCCGCCGGCCGCGCCCTCCGCCGCGCTGCCCGCCACGACCCCGCCACCTGGCCGCCTTCTCCGCCCCACTCCCCGCCTCTCTCGGCCCCTCGCCCCGCCGCTGCCCCCTATTTAATCCCCTCCGCCTCCTCCCCGATCTCCCCTCAGCCGCCCACTCTCCGCCGTACCCCCACCGCTCGTCTCCGCCGCCGACGAACCCCCAGCGCGCCGCCCCACCCCGGACCGGCCAGCCACCGCCCGCAGCTCCTCCCTCCACCTCCAGCAGCGTCGAGCAGCAGCAGCTCCCCCCCAGCGCCGCCTTCAGCGCCACCGCCGGGCCGTCGCCGCCGTGCGCCTCGCCGCGCTGCCTCGCCGAGCTGCCCCCGGCCCTCCGCCGCCGTCCCAGCCGCCGGAGCCCCGCCGCAGTGAACAGTAAACCCTAACCCTAACCCTAATTTCTCGAATCCGCGTGTCCGACACGTGTCGGACACGGTTCGACCCCGGTTTCCGGGTCCCCTTCAGGTGCGTGCAACTTTTGATCCGTAGCTCCGTTTTCGATTCCGCAAATTGCGTTGCGAAGCCCGTATGACCCTCTCGGTGTCCGGACAAACTGTTCGAGGCATCGCGGCCTGTGGCGATCGCACACCGCGATCCAAAAACAGGAAAAACCCAGACCCTGTTTCACCCCGGAACCGAGTCCGCCCCGCCAAACGGGACGACTTGGTCGCGCGCGGTCTTCACAGATACGTGCGCCTCGTCGATACGGACGTGTGGGTTTTCGCGGAAGTCGATTTGGGTGTGCGTGCACACCGGAATCAACGCGTATCCGCGGACATCGCCCCGTATCCGTCTTTTCTGCAATTCACCCTAACTTTGTGTACACATGTCGGATTGAAACGAAACTTGCGCCATCGGACTCGTAGCGATACGCTGGTCCTGTGGGTCAAGTTTGGTTCGATTCTGAGAACGTTGACGAAATCGCGTGTCGTGGGCCCCACAGGCCCCGCTCGACGGGCGATTTTGTGTTCGGCTCATCGGAATCCAATTCTGGAAGTTCCGTTGGGTTCGTATCAGCGTTCCTGACCTGTTGACACTGAGTTTGGTGAATTTGGAGACCGTTGACCCTGACACGTTTTTCGGTGCAAAGCGGGCCCACCGGTGGACCCCGTTTTGGCCCGAAACTGCCGTTTTGCCCTTGTCTCCAAATTGGACTCAAGGACAGGCGTTTCTAGCTGATTGATATTTTCTGGATCTGATGGTGATGTTTGTTTCAGCAACCGGAGTACCGCCTGCAATTCTCGCCGAAGTCAGAGCCGTAAACATAGCCGGAACCACAGGCAAGTGTACCTTGCCAAACTCTGCAGCTTGCTAATTATTTTCTGGACTTAATTATGCAATAAAGGACAATTAAAGTTTGCCAAATCTCAGTAATCCTTGACAAAGTATTTTACTTGTTTTCATGTGAATTAAAATATAAACTTGTTTTAACTGCTTGACCTAGGGAACGTGTGACGTGCTTAGTGTCCGATCATAGTCGGGTGCCAACTCCGTACGCGGGGTTGTGTAACGTCACATAGACATGGATATCGAGACCCTATAATTCTCGTACTTGTCCTATCAAGTACACCAGAACCCAGGACACTTGACACTATTTCATGAGACAGAGTCTTCCTGAGACATTCAAGGTGATTCTGTATAGGTTGCATGTTGATGACATAGACTTTACATTCTTAGACAATGATTCATAGCTATCAGACTTACTGCATTAGTTGTGATTATGCGTGTCATGGACATGAGACGTGTGATTACATTGGGTGGGGAGAGACACACAGACTACAGGCTGATATTATAACATAGTATATATCATAGTGTAGATCATAGTTATTGCTGCTACCGGCTCCCCGACACAGAGCTTGTAGTGGCTTCGGCCTGAGATCTAGTGCTGCTCTCATATTGCATATCACATAGCTGGTTACTTAGTTACCCTGCTGATTATCTTATTGCTGCACTGATGTTCATTTGGCTTGAGTTTTTCTGTACCTTGCTATGTCCCCTGAGGACCTGGAATGGATGATGTCCCCAGGTACAGCTGAAGAGAACTACCCAGAAGTGTACGGTGCCGGAGCACTTCTCGGAACAGAACCAGGAACAGAGGACGAGATAGTGGCCGAAGACTTCTCTTGAGCGCCGGCTTCAACTACTCAGTATTTACATTTTCCAGCATTTTATTTCCTGTCTTTTCCTTAAATGTAACAAACTAAGTTCTCGGAATTGTTTCCCCGAGATAACCTTATTTGCTATAGCTAATTTAATTCCATTGCATTTATTTCCTGGCAATTAATCTGTGTTATCTGTGGATGAGATTAGAAATACCTGAGACTGTAACACTTTACTGCTAGACTACAGCTTAAGCATGCCCTGATGGATCCATTAAATTGGGTTGTCCATCGGTGCGTGCTGCTGGCCATTGCTCACGTGCTCTGTCCCTCGTCATTTTGGGACTGGGGCGTGACATGGTTTTTGTGGTGGCCCGTGCAGGTCTACGACTAAATTGTTCGGTTTCAACTTAGGGACCGAACAGGCCTGCAATAAGATAAGATAAGTTTTTAGGATCTCATCCACTTGCTTGAATCGTTCTTGATCTCTATATCGACTTCAAATAATTTACTTGCATCTTGCCTTGATTCCTGTGCGCCTCTAATTGGTTATTTTGATACAGGAAGATGGACCCACAAGAATGCAACGAGACTCCAGTCGGAACACCCCAAGCTGCAGGTGTCACCTACGACGACGAAGTGACACCCGTCGGAGGAGTTCCCACAACTCAACAGAGCCAGCAGGCAGGTCAACCTAACTCCCGATTCCGACGCGATGATATTCCGCCTCCGCCGCAGTTCGTTCCACCAACGCCCGTACTCCCACAAGGACAACCAATTGACGGACAGCAGATATTCCAAATGATCTACGCGATGATGCAAGCTCAGCAACAAGTCCAACACGAGGCTCAACGTCGCGAAGCCAATTTCTGGAGGGACAGCATCGTAACTGTACTGGAGCAGGCCAACCTACCAGCCCGACGGCCAACTACAGGCTCAATCACTGACTTCCGCCAACTGAAGCCCCGCACTTTCTCCGGCAAGGAAGAGCCCACAGAAGTTCATGAATGGCTCACCAACATTCAGCATCAACTTGAAGCAGCTGAGCTTCCACGGGAACGCTGGATGACTGCTGTCCGAATGCAGTTGACAGGCAACGCGCACCACTGGTGGTTGTCTGAGGAGACGCGACTCGGACCAGACCGAGTCACTTGGGAGGAGTTCTCCAGACTCTTCCAAGAGATGTACATTCCGGCTATCGCTCGATCAGAACTGCGGGACAAATTCAATCGCCTCACTCAGGACTCTATGACGGTGGAAGAATACAACGCAGAATTTATTCGTCTGAGCCGCTTCGCCCCCACCCTGATCCCGACAGAGGAAGAGAAGGCCGAGAAATTCTTCGACGGACTGAACTTCGAGCTACAGAGACTCATCGGATCCGTCGCACCTACCTCCTACTCAGACGTTCTCGCTGCAGCCCGACGCATGGAACGCGTCACCAGGAGGGAGTCGCGCCACAAGCGGCCAATCACCTCAGCACCGGACAAAGCATCACCAGGAGAATCTGCAAAGAGATCTCACACGCACCAGCCACCGAGGACAGCTTCGCAGACCCTTCCTACCTGTCACTACTGCGGCAAGATAGGCCATGTCGAGAAGGACTGCAGACGCAAGTTGGGATTGTGCCTGATTTGCGGCACCAATCAGCACATAGCCAAGGACTGTCCCCAGCATCGAGAAGGAGCACCGAGGGCAAACCAACCAGCTTTGCCCGCACCGAGGCCACCTCTGGCACCTCAGGCGACACTCTTCCAGCAAGCCCAACAGCAGCAGAGGAATCCACCTCAAGGACGCGGACAAGCTTATGCGCTGACTGTGCAGGACGCTGATGCGAGTAAGTGATTTATAGTTATCCGTTTTAGTCTTGTTGTAGTTCGTGCCCGTTGGTTCGTGACCTCAGCCCCAACCTAGTAATTTGTAACTTGTTAATAACCACCTGGTTTTCATAAAAGTTATAATTTTAACTATATTTTCCTGGAAAGTGTAAAACTTTCGATTTTTAGGGAAACGGTATTTCCCTGAAGCTTCTTGTGATGTGTTTTCAAACGATGCTTGCGACCGCGTCATCTCTGTTGACCGGTTATTCTTTGATTGCGAGGACGCAATCTTCTTAAGGGGGGTAGATTGTAAACCCCCTGATTTTTCAAAATTTTAAAAACTGGATTTTTCACAATTTTCTGGAATTTTCTGGGATTTTTCTGTAAATTAAAAACAGGGTTTTAATTATTCAATGATTTTTAATTGATAATAAACAGTATTAAAATATTATGAAAATAATATTTTTGGATGTAAAATGAAAAACTGGACTTAGGGCAATTTTTCTGGAATTTATCGGACCCCGGACCTATTTTTAAATGCCTAAAAAGTATTTATCTATTTATTAAATTAATTAATTAAATAAATTACTGTTATTAATTATTATTATTATTTTTTTTTTTTTTAAACCCTAGAATCCGGCCCGCGGCCCGTTGGGCCGGCCCAGCCCAACGGACCCGAACCCAGCCCGCTCCCCCGGGTCGGGTCGGATCGGATCCGCCGCCCGACCCGCAAACCCGACCCGTCCACTCCTTCGTCCCCACGTCTCCCCCGCCCGCGTCGTGCGCCGCACCCGCCGGCCGCGCCCTCCGCCGCGCTGCCCGCCACGACCCCGCCACCTGGCCGCCTTCTCCGCCCCACTCCCCGCCTCTCTCGGCCCCTCGCCCCGCCGCTGCCCCCTATTTAATCCCCTCCGCCTCCTCCCCGATCTCCCCTCAGCCGCCCACTCTCCGCCGTACCCCCACCGCTCGTCTCCGCCGCCGACGAACCCCCAGCGCGCCGCCCCACCCCGGACCGGCCAGCCACCGCCCGCAGCTCCTCCCTCCACCTCCAGCAGCGTCGAGCAGCAGCAGCTCCCCCCCAGCGCCGCCTTCAGCGCCACCGCCGGGCCGTCGCCGCCGTGCGCCTCGCCGCGCTGCCTCGCCGAGCTGCCCCCGGCCCTCCGCCGCCGTCCCAGCCGCCGGAGCCCCGCCGCAGTGAACAGTAAACCCTAACCCTAACCCTAATTTCTCGAATCCGCGTGTCCGACACGTGTCGGACACGGTTCGACCCCGGTTTCCGGGTCCCCTTCAGGTGCGTGCAACTTTTGATCCGTAGCTCCGTTTTCGATTCCGCAAATTGCGTTGCGAAGCCCGTATGACCCTCTCGGTGTCCGGACAAACTGTTCGAGGCATCGCGGCCTGTGGCGATCGCACACCGCGATCCAAAAACAGGAAAAACCCAGACCCTGTTTCACCCCGGAACCGAGTCCGCCCCGCCAAACGGGACGACTTGGTCGCGCGCGGTCTTCACAGATACGTGCGCCTCGTCGATACGGACGTGTGGGTTTTCGCGGAAGTCGATTTGGGTGTGCGTGCACACCGGAATCAACGCGTATCCGCGGACATCGCCCCGTATCCGTCTTTTCTGCAATTCACCCTAACTTTGTGTACACATGTCGGATTGAAACGAAACTTGCGCCATCGGACTCGTAGCGATACGCTGGTCCTGTGGGTCAAGTTTGGTTCGATTCTGAGAACGTTGACGAAATCGCGTGTCGTGGGCCCCACAGGCCCCGCTCGACGGGCGATTTTGTGTTCGGCTCATCGGAATCCAATTCTGGAAGTTCCGTTGGGTTCGTATCAGCGTTCCTGACCTGTTGACACTGAGTTTGGTGAATTTGGAGACCGTTGACCCTGACACGTTTTTCGGTGCAAAGCGGGCCCACCGGTGGACCCCGTTTTGGCCCGAAACTGCCGTTTTGCCCTTGTCTCCAAATTGGACTCAAGGACAGGCGTTTCTAGCTGATTGATATTTTCTGGATCTGATGGTGATGTTTGTTTCAGCAACCGGAGTACCGCCTGCAATTCTCGCCGAAGTCAGAGCCGTAAACATAGCCGGAACCACAGGCAAGTGTACCTTGCCAAACTCTGCAGCTTGCTAATTATTTTCTGGACTTAATTATGCAATAAAGGACAATTAAAGTTTGCCAAATCTCAGTAATCCTTGACAAAGTATTTTACTTGTTTTCATGTGAATTAAAATATAAACTTGTTTTAACTGCTTGACCTAGGGAACGTGTGACGTGCTTAGTGTCCGATCATAGTCGGGTGCCAACTCCGTACGCGGGGTTGTGTAACGTCACATAGACATGGATATCGAGACCCTATAATTCTCGTACTTGTCCTATCAAGTACACCAGAACCCAGGACACTTGACACTATTTCATGAGACAGAGTCTTCCTGAGACATTCAAGGTGATTCTGTATAGGTTGCATGTTGATGACATAGACTTTACATTCTTAGACAATGATTCATAGCTATCAGACTTACTGCATTAGTTGTGATTATGCGTGTCATGGACATGAGACGTGTGATTACATTGGGTGGGGAGAGACACACAGACTACAGGCTGATATTATAACATAGTATATATCATAGTGTAGATCATAGTTATTGCTGCTACCGGCTCCCCGACACAGAGCTTGTAGTGGCTTCGGCCTGAGATCTAGTGCTGCTCTCATATTGCATATCACATAGCTGGTTACTTAGTTACCCTGCTGATTATCTTATTGCTGCACTGATGTTCATTTGGCTTGAGTTTTTCTGTACCTTGCTATGTCCCCTGAGGACCTGGAATGGATGATGTCCCCAGGTACAGCTGAAGAGAACTACCCAGAAGTGTACGGTGCCGGAGCACTTCTCGGAACAGAACCAGGAACAGAGGACGAGATAGTGGCCGAAGACTTCTCTTGAGCGCCGGCTTCAACTACTCAGTATTTACATTTTCCAGCATTTTATTTCCTGTCTTTTCCTTAAATGTAACAAACTAAGTTCTCGGAATTGTTTCCCCGAGATAACCTTATTTGCTATAGCTAATTTAATTCCATTGCATTTATTTCCTGGCAATTAATCTGTGTTATCTGTGGATGAGATTAGAAATACCTGAGACTGTAACACTTTACTGCTAGACTACAGCTTAAGCATGCCCTGATGGATCCATTAAATTGGGTTGTCCATCGGTGCGTGCTGCTGGCCATTGCTCACGTGCTCTGTCCCTCGTCATTTTGGGACTGGGGCGTGACATGGTTTTTGTGGTGGCCCGTGCAGGTCTACGACTAAATTGTTCGGTTTCAACTTAGGGACCGAACAGGCCTGCAATAAGATAAGATAAGTTTTTAGGATCTCATCCACTTGCTTGAATCGTTCTTGATCTCTATATCGACTTCAAATAATTTACTTGCATCTTGCCTTGATTCCTGTGCGCCTCTAATTGGTTATTTTGATACAGGAAGATGGACCCACAAGAATGCAACGAGACTCCAGTCGGAACACCCCAAGCTGCAGGTGTCACCTACGACGACGAAGTGACACCCGTCGGAGGAGTTCCCACAACTCAACAGAGCCAGCAGGCAGGTCAACCTAACTCCCGATTCCGACGCGATGATATTCCGCCTCCGCCGCAGTTCGTTCCACCAACGCCCGTACTCCCACAAGGACAACCAATTGACGGACAGCAGATATTCTAAATGATCTACGCGATGATGCAAGCTCAGCAACAAGTCCAACACGAGGCTCAACGTCGCGAAGCCAATTTCTGGAGGGACAGCATCGTAACTGTACTGGAGCAGGCCAACCTACCAGCCCGACGGCCAACTACAGGCTCAATCACTGACTTCCGCCAACTGAAGCCCCGCACTTTCTCCGGCAAGGAAGAGCCCACAGAAGTTCATGAATGGCTCACCAACATTCAGCATCAACTTGAAGCAGCTGAGCTTCCACGGGAACGCTGGATGACTGCTGTCCGAATGCAGTTGACAGGCAACGCGCACCACTGGTGGTTGTCTGAGGAGACGCGACTCGGACCAGACCGAGTCACTTGGGAGGAGTTCTCCAGACTCTTCCAAGAGATGTACATTCCGGCTATCGCTCGATCAGAACTGCGGGACAAATTCAATCGCCTCACTCAGGACTCTATGACGGTGGAAGAATACAACGCAGAATTTATTCGTCTGAGCCGCTTCGCCCCCACCCTGATCCCGACAGAGGAAGAGAAGGCCGAGAAATTCTTCGACGGACTGAACTTCGAGCTACAGAGACTCATCGGATCCGTCGCACCTACCTCCTACTCAGACGTTCTCGCTGCAGCCCGACGCATGGAACGCGTCACCAGGAGGGAGTCGCGCCACAAGCGGCCAATCACCTCAGCACCGGACAAAGCATCACCAGGAGAATCTGCAAAGAGATCTCACACGCACCAGCCACCGAGGACAGCTTCGCAGACCCTTCCTACCTGTCACTACTGCGGCAAGATAGGCCATGTCGAGAAGGACTGCAGACGCAAGTTGGGATTGTGCCTGATTTGCGGCACCAATCAGCACATAGCCAAGGACTGTCCCCAGCATCGAGAAGGAGCACCGAGGGCAAACCAACCAGCTTTGCCCGCACCGAGGCCACCTCTGGCACCTCAGGCGACACTCTTCCAGCAAGCCCAACAGCAGCAGAGGAATCCACCTCAAGGACGCGGACAAGCTTATGCGCTGACTGTGCAGGACGCTGATGCGAGTAAGTGATTTATAGTTATCCGTTTTAGTCTTGTTGTAGTTCGTGCCCGTTGGTTCGTGACCTCAGCCCCAACCTAGTAATTTGTAACTTGTTAATAACCACCTGGTTTTCATAAAAGTTATAATTTTAACTATATTTTCCTGGAAAGTGTAAAACTTTCGATTTTTAGGGAAACGGTATTTCCCTGAAGCTTCTTGTGATGTGTTTTCAAACGATGCTTGCGACCGCGTCATCTCTGTTGACCGGTTATTCTTTGATTGCGAGGACGCAATCTTCTTAAGGGGGGTAGATTGTAAACCCCCTGATTTTTCAAAATTTTAAAAACTGGATTTTTCACAATTTTCTGGAATTTTCTGGGATTTTTCTGTAAATTAAAAACAGGGTTTTAATTATTCAATGATTTTTAATTGATAATAAACAGTATTAAAATATTATGAAAATAATATTTTTGGATGTAAAATGAAAAACTGGACTTAGGGCAATTTTTCTGGAATTTATCGGACCCCGGACCTATTTTTAAATGCCTAAAAAGTATTTATCTATTTATTAAATTAATTAATTAAATAAATTACTGTTATTAATTATTATTATTTTTTTTTTTATTTTTAAACCCTAGAATCCGGCCCGCGGCCCGTTGGGCCGGCCCAGCCCAACGGACCCGAACCCAGCCCGCTCCCCCGGGTCGGGTCGGATCGGATCCGCCGCCCGACCCGCAAACCCGACCCGTCCACTCCTTCGTCCCCACGTCTCCCCCGCCCGCGTCGTGCGCCGCACCCGCCGGCCGCGCCCTCCGCCGCGCTGCCCGCCACGACCCCGCCACCTGGCCGCCTTCTCCGCCCCACTCCCCGCCTCTCTCGGCCCCTCGCCCCGCCGCTGCCCCCTATTTAATCCCCTCCGCCTCCTCCCCGATCTCCCCTCAGCCGCCCACTCTCCGCCGTACCCCCACCGCTCGTCTCCGCCGCCGACGAACCCCCAGCGCGCCGCCCCACCCCGGACCGGCCAGCCACCGCCCGCAGCTCCTCCCTCCACCTCCAGCAGCGTCGAGCAGCAGCAGCTCCCCCCCAGCGCCGCCTTCAGCGCCACCGCCGGGCCGTCGCCGCCGTGCGCCTCGCCGCGCTGCCTCGCCGAGCTGCCCCCGGCCCTCCGCCGCCGTCCCAGCCGCCGGAGCCCCGCCGCAGTGAACAGTAAACCCTAACCCTAACCCTAATTTCTCGAATCCGCGTGTCCGACACGTGTCGGACACGGTTCGACCCCGGTTTCCGGGTCCCCTTCAGGTGCGTGCAACTTTTGATCCGTAGCTCCGTTTTCGATTCCGCAAATTGCGTTGCGAAGCCCGTATGACCCTCTCGGTGTCCGGACAAACTGTTCGAGGCATCGCGGCCTGTGGCGATCGCACACCGCGATCCAAAAACAGGAAAAACTCAGACCCTGTTTCACCCCGGAACCGAGTCCGCCCCGCCAAACGGGACGACTTGGTCGCGCGCGGTCTTCACAGATACGTGCGCCTCGTCGATACGGACGTGTGGGTTTTCGCGGAAGTCGATTTGGGTGTGCGTGCACACCGAAATCAACGCGTATCCGCGGACATCGCCCCGTATCCGTCTTTTCTGCAATTCACCCTAACTTTGTGTACACATGTCGGATTGAAACGAAACTTGCGCCATCGGACTCGTAGCGATACGCTGGTCCTGTGGGTCAAGTTTGGTTCGATTCTGAGAACGTTGACGAAATCGCGTGTCGTGGGCCCCACAGGCCCCGCTCGACGGGCGATTTTGTGTTCGGCTCATCGGAATCCAATTCTGGAAGTTCCGTTGGGTTCGTATCAGCGTTCCTGACCTGTTGACACTGAGTTTGGTGAATTTGGAGACCGTTGACCCTGACACGTTTTTCGGTGCAAAGCGGGCCCACCGGTGGACCCCGTTTTGGCCCGAAACTGCCGTTTTGCCCTTGTCTCCAAATTGGACTCAAGGACAGGCGTTTCTAGCTGATTGATATTTTTTGGATCTGATGGTGATGTTTGTTTCAGCAACCGGAGTACCGCCTGCAATTCTCGCCGAAGTCAGAGCCGTAAACATAGCCGGAACCACAGGCAAGTGTACCTTGCCAAACTCTGCAGCTTGCTAATTATTTTCTGGACTTAATTATGCAATAAAGGACAATTAAAGTTTGCCAAATCTCAGTAATCCTTGACAAAGTATTTTACTTGTTTTCATGTGAATTAAAATATAAACTTGTTTTAACTGCTTGACCTAGGGAACGTGTGACGTGCTTAGTGTCCGATCATAGTCGGGTGCCAACTCCGTACGCGGGGTTGTGTAACGTCACATAGACATGGATATCGAGACCCTATAATTCTCATACTTGTCCTATCAAGTACACCAGAACCCAGGACACTTGACACTATTTCATGAGACAGAGTCTTCCTGAGACATTCAAGGTGATTCTGTATAGGTTGCATGTTGATGACATAGACTTTACATTCTTAGACAATGATTCATAGCTATCAGACTTACTGCATTAGTTGTGATTATGCGTGTCATGGACATGAGACGTGTGATTACATTGGGTGGGGAGAGACACACAGACTACAGGCTGATATTATAACATAGTATATATCATAGTGTAGATCATAGTTATTGCTGCTACCGGCTCCCCGACACAGAGCTTGTAGTGGCTTCGGCCTGAGATCTAGTGCTGCTCTCATATTGCATATCACATAGCTGGTTACTTAGTTACCCTGCTGATTATCTTATTGCTGCACTGATGTTCATTTGGCTTGAGTTTTTCTGTACCTTGCTATGTCCCCTGAGGACCTGGAATGGATGATGTCCCCAGGTACAGCTGAAGAGAACTACCCAGAAGTGTACGGTGCCGGAGCACTTCTCGGAACAGAACCAGGAACAGAGGACGAGATAGTGGCCGAAGACTTCTCTTGAGCGCCGGCTTCAACTACTCAGTATTTACATTTTCCAGCATTTTATTTCCTGTCTTTTCCTTAAATGTAACAAACTAAGTTCTCGGAATTGTTTCCCCGAGATAACCTTATTTGCTATAGCTAATTTAATTCCATTGCATTTATTTCCTGGCAATTAATCTGTGTTATCTGTGGATGAGATTAGAAATACCTGAGACTGTAACACTTTACTGCTAGACTACAGCTTAAGCATGCCCTGATGGATCCATTAAATTGGGTTGTCCATCGGTGCGTGCTGCTGGCCATTGCTCACGTGCTCTGTCCCTCGTCATTTTGGGACTGGGGCGTGACATCTGTGCACGGGGGGGGGAGAAGTCGGCCTGGCTCGGGGAGAGGGGGCTAGGGCGGGGTCGGTTTCAGGGGGGAAGAAGAAGAAGGGGAGGGCGGCTCGGAGCCGTGGCAGTGGTGGTGGTGACCGGTGATGGTGGAGGTGGTGGAGGAGAAGGGAGCTCGAGGCTGGAGACGCTCGGGTCGGTGGCGGAGATGTCGGGGAGGAGGGAGTTCGTTGAGGAGAGGAGGAGGAGGAGCTGATGATGAAGGTGGTGGTGGTGGTGGTGGTGACCGATGATGGTGGTGGCAGTGGAGGGAAGAGGGCGGCTGGGGAGAGAGGACTCGGGGGAGAGGGTGGAGCTCGTCGGGAAGGGCAGGCGGTGGAGCAGGGAGAGTCGGGGAGGGAGATGGTGGCGGTGGTGGTGCCGCTCCGGCCAGGGGGGAGGCCGAGCAGGGTGGCGGGGGTCGGGCTTGGGCTCGGGGAAGGAGAAGAGGGAGGCTGAGGAGAGAGGGGCCAGCGGGGGGTTCGCCGCGGACGGGGGGGAGAGGCTCGCCGCGGCGGCGAGGGGAGGGGTTGCCGCTCCGGCGGGGGGGGGGGGGGGGGGGCTGCGGCCAGGGTAGGGTTAGGTTTTGGTTTTTTTGTTTTTATTTTAATTCTTTTTCTTTTGTTTTCTTTTATAGAAATTTATATTATTTTAATAAGTAAAATATCTAGAGATATTTTACAAGATATTTTGTAGATATTTTCAGGATATTTTCGGGATATTTTCGGGATATTTTCGGGTGGGTCCCGTCTCCAAATGGACGGTGCAGGTTCACCGGCCAATGAGGGGGTGACACCTCGCATGGTAATTTACAGAAAAGTCCCTGTAATTTCGTAAATTGCGCAGAGGTCCTATTTTGGGAAATTGCGCAATTACGAAATTGTCTGGGAAAAACATCTGATTCCTGAAAATACTAAAATTCACAGAATTGAGGGAATTTGCTGCGCGAGGGTCCCGAGGGGGTGGGGGTGAGTCTGGGCAGGGACTGGACCTGGTTTTGGGGTGATACGGGCCATCGTATTTATTTAATTAATAAATACTGCGCACGGTGTTCTCTAATTATTTAGAGGCAGGTAGGGCCATAATTTTCTTGCGGTATCAATACACTAAATGTAGTATACTCAGTGTAAAAAAATAACGTATTTTTGTCTGGGCAAAACAGGTGCAGGTTGGGCCTCAAATCTCTATGGGGACAGGGATAGGTATAGATCTGGGATTAAAAATAGGAATTAAATACGGGCGTTTGTAACGAGATTTGTGCGTCTCATACGAGGCTCGAAAGTGAGTATCTGGGAGTTGCACAAAGTGCAGGATAGTAGACTGGCATGTCTAGGAGAGGTACGTGAACTTCGTTCGGGGATAACAGTCAAGGTAAAGCTCCAAATAATTAGGTGATGGACAGGTGCACAGGTCAGTAGGATATGTAAGCAAAATAAGTTAAAATAATTGCAACAAATCCTAAATTGTGAAAAAGGTTCTTAAAATACTGGAATCTGGTCGAAGGGGTTTACAATCTACCCAACTTATAAAAATTTTGTCCTCGAAATTAAAACTAAGCCATGGTAGAAGTCAAAGACGGCATAAGATATAATTTAACAAAGTAATTTATATTTTGGGTTACGAATAGGTTCGAAAACGTTTATGCATGTCATACTCGCGCTTCCAAGTAGATTCTTCTGGCGCGCTATGCTTCCATGCTACGCGGATCAAGGGGATAGACTGGTTCTTCAATACTGTTTTCTCGATGATCAAGGATTCCCACGGGTTGCTCTTGATACGACAGGTCTTGGCCTAATGGTGATATCCTCAAAAAGACATGATCGTCCTCTTTGAATTCCAAGGGATGATGATGACGGTCTGTCTACTGCTTCTGTCTGTCTTGCACTGCTCGCCAGTGTCCTTGTATATACTTAACTGTCTCTTCGGTTGATCATCAATTCTGGTCACTCGAATCCTTGTCTGGTACAATGCTGACTGGTATGCCGTGCAATCTTACGATTTGCCTCAAATAAGTTAGCTAAAGCTTCTGCAGGCTGGTCAACTCTATAGGTAAGAATTGTGCTGACTTGGTGAGTCGGTCCATAGGAATCTTGATCCTTACAAGTCAACCTAGTCATAGGTGCTGCTATCCATTCAGGAGTCAGTCAATTGTTTATTCAGGTGAAATCCATTTAGACTCCTATCAGCAAAATGATACATTCTATCGTAACACTTGAGTTCTGAACTTGATCCAAGTTACGAGGCAAAATAAAAATTTAATGCTGTTATAGGGATGCACGTACCAGGAACGTAAATAAACGTAGGTAGGTAGGGAAGGTCATTCTAAATATAGCACAGTTAAACTGCAATCATATCTAATAATAGGGTTTGGTAATTACCCAAGAAACAAACAGAAATGCTACAGAAACAATACACTCTCGTATTTATACTAAGCACGAGGTTTCGTCTTTCCGAGATAAGGGAAGACGGAAAACAGTAATCAAGAGTTCAAGGGAGAGGTAATAGATTTAGAAGTGTGGGGATCAAGGCGTTTAAAGAATTCAACGAGAATTGTCAAAGCAGTTGTGGATTTGAGATGCTATTTTGGTAATCCCTATTCACATATTCGGATCAGCACAGTTATGTAGCTGATACAATATGCTCAGGCATATCTAGTGGGCAAGTACATCTGTCTACTAATCACTATATATCTCAATCCACGTAGAGTAGTTATGCGAAGGGCGAACCAAGTGCACTATGGTTGATCAGACCGTAATACACTGATTCTGAAATATATTAGTGTAGTACTCCAATAATACATCTCTCAAGAACAAGCTTGATAAAGAATAAGCTTGCGAAACTAGGCTATAATAGCGGCATAAGTCAAGGTAGTACGGTAAATATAAGTACGCTAGATTATGATGTGAGAAATTTCAAAACAATACAAATTCACAAGAACAAGACTCTACAATCTCTACAGTTATTATTCTAATCCTTGTCTAAGTCGCTAGTTGACCCAAAAGAGGTATGGTCTTCTAAGTTCTACAATCTTAATATACACTATAGGTTGTCCGCCTAAAACAGAGATTTCAAGAAAGTCCGCATAAAGTAGGGATTCGAGGTTGTCGGCGTAAAGCAGAGACAGAATAAATCGGCGTAAGGTAGAAATCCGAAACTGTCTGTGTAAAACAGATTTTAAGTTGTCTGGCGTAACGCATGGCTTCAGAGCTATCCGTGTAAAACAAAGAAGCGTAAGCTAGAGCTTCAGGACTGTCCGCGTAAAAAGTCTGCGCGTAAAGTCTGCGTAAAAGATTGCTGCGTAAAAGTCTGTGGGTAAAGTATTGCCTAAAGGTTGCGTAAAAATGTGCCAGCATAAAAAGTCTAGCATACGCTACAGCGTAAAGTTGTACAAGAAACTCATGAGTTTTGTCAGTCAAATTTAGTGAATCCTGACATCTGACAAAAGTAATTATACAACGATCGAGTGGATGGTTATGATGATGGTTTGCACGGAGTTCCAGGTTGTCGTTTAGGGACCTTATGGATATAAGTCATCTTACTATCGAGGTGAGACAAAACCAGATATCCTGTCAAAAGCTGTTTCTTTTTGCACAGGGCTCGAGGCGTATCTCTGCGCAGGATTTGGTCGTGTCTGGGGAAAGCTAAGGCTGTAATAAATATGCTAACATCCTATTCTTATGTTACGCCTAAACAGGTTACTTTACGCTGGTTATTTATGAATCATCAGGTTTGCGCAGGGCAGTTACCTACGTGGCTTGCATGATGCGTCATACGCAGGATAAGGAAGACTAAGGGCGGCGTAAAGGGGACAAGCTTCTACATAATTTGGCTTTTACGCCAACTAGGCAGTTGTTTGGTTTTTACGCCAACAACGGTCAATTGGTTTTACGCCAACAAGGGTAAAGGGTCTCAGGCATAAAACTCTGGTTATTCAAACTTAGGATGAGGTTTCAGTCCTAGTATTCAACTTTGGATTTCTATTGGTTTCTTAAGACTAGAGTCAACACTATGGTAAATCTCTAACTAATCCTAGTAGTGTTTATACTATACTCAAGTCATACATAAATACGTCAAGAGATAAGGGTAAGTTAATCTATAGGTAGGTGATGCTAGGGTTTATTTAGGAAATCAGGAAGGCTAGGGTTCATTTAGTAGTCTGAACTTAATGATATGACAAAGCCCTAGTGGTATTCTTAATAGGAATACTACCCTAATTATCATCCTATCAACATGGATCCCTATATTCTAGAAGGGGTTATACTCAAGGAATTATTAGGGTAGCACATGAATCAAGCAGGATGCAATTATGTAAGTAGGACAGACTGGAAGGGAGAATAAGTCATAGTAATTTTGGATGAGATTCTATATTCTAATCCTAGGTGCAGGCTTGCTCGGTACAGTAACGTAACCGAGACAATATGCTCTAACCTGCATGGGCCACCACTAAAAACATGTCACGTCCCAATCCCAAAATACGTAGGACTAGGTCACGTAACCATGCCAGCTGGCCCATATATATGGCAACTCCAATATATGAAAACCATATATACGTGCGTACGCTGTATAATGAACAATAATTCATATGTGGTAAAACTAATTACAAGTCACAGGGTAATATCTAAATCTCATCCACAGAGTCAAATATACATGAATAACTAATAACCAAGTAACTAGATCTCAATATAAAGTAACTAGAGGAAGACAGTCGGATGGAAACAAATCCACTGCCGAAATAGAATATAAAAGGAACCAGATACACACCATATAAGAACAACATCTGACAATCACGAGGCTCGAAGAGAAGACCTCATCGTAATATAAGTAGCCTGTCCGGATCTGTGCTCCTGCGAATACGCAAGAACATATACACCTGGCAGGAAACCAGGTCCTCAGAGGGACATAGCAAGATACATAAAAATAACATGCCATAATGTAAATACTGAATAAATAAATGGGGTGTGCTAACCATCTAAGTGAATGCAATTTAAAGACCTTGTAGTACGCATGGGAATGTGTAGGCTAGACATATGCTGACGTAATTCACCAATCGTCGTGACTGGCTAGTATATGTGTCATATGCCCCCTGACTCAAGGGCACTCTGCAATCGTCCATCCCTGCAGAGTATGGAACGAAGGATAAAACAGGAATACCCCATCCTCCTCGGAGCATGGTAACGGGAACAAGAAAACCAATACCCCATCTCCGAGCAGCATGGTAACAGGAACGCCCCATCTCCGAAGAGTATGGTATCAGGCAACAGGAATATATAAGGAGGGGGTGTCCCATACGCCTACTAGTATCTTTCCCGCCCAATATAGATGTACAAGTCGTGAAAACGACGTGGACACCTCCTACTATGATGCAAGTCTCAATAAAATAGCAACTGAGCTAAATACCGCTACACGTGTTGCTCACACTGATGGCCAGTCGCGCATGAGGCACGCGTCCCTACATGTACTCACTCTGTGACGTGTAATGATACGTGTCAAGGCCTGGGAAGTTATATCAATAACTTTACAACTTTAGGTGGGTCTACTAGACACTAGGTCAGATACAATCCTAACGTCAACGCCTTCGTTGACTGCACCCGAGTTTTCTCGGATGCGCATATTTATATAATAATAAACATGTAACTATCAGTAACTGAATTTAAATAGTACAACAAGGCAAGGTATACTTGCTTGGCGGGAGAGCTGCAAATATAATGTCCAAATGTCAAATGCCAAAAGTCAGAACTATGGCCTCAGAATAAATGTCTCCGGATACTGAAATAAACATCACTAACAGTCTCAGAAAATATCAAATAGCTAGAAACGCCTATCCTTAAGTTCAATTTGGATACAGGGGCAAAAATGACAGTTTCTGGTCAAAGCGGGGTCCACATGTGGGCCGCTTTGCACCGAAAAGCGTGTCAGGGTCAAAGGTCTCCAAATTCGCCAAACTTAGTGTCAACAAGTCAGGAACGATAATACGAACCCAACGGAACTTCCAGAATTGGATTCCGATGAGCCGATCACAAAATCGCCAGTCAAGTGGAGCCGGTGGGGCCCACGATACGGGATTTTGCCAACGTTCTCAGAATCGAACCAAACTTGGATCATAGGACCAGCGTATTGCTACGAGTCCGATGGCGCAAGTTTCGTCTCGATCCGACGTGTGTACACAAAGTTACAGCGTGTTCCAGAACTGACGGATACGGGGCGGTGTCGACGGATACGCGTTGATTCCGGTGTGCACGCACATCCAAATCAACTTCTGCGAAATCCCGCACGTCCGTATCGACGGCGCACACATTTTGGTAAAGACCACGTGCGACCAAGTCGTCCCGTTTGGCGGGGCGTACTCAGTTCCGGGGTGAATCGGGTCGTTATTTTTCCTGTTTTTGGATCGCGTGCCACGATGGCTACAGGACGCGATGCACCGAGCGGGTTCCACGGGCACCGAGAGGGTCACACAGTCTACACGACGCAACTGACGGAACAGAAATCGGAATTACGAGGAGAGAGGAAAGAGTACCTGAACAGGGCTCAAAACCCCGATTTCCGCGTGTCCGAGGGTCGAGTTCGAAGGGCCGTGTCCTGTGTCCTGTGCCGTGTCCGCGTCCACGGCGGCCCTAGGGTTGCTGGAGACTGGCCGGGGCGGCTCGCTGGAGGAGGGCGGCTTGCTGGAGGAGGGCGGCGCGATGAGGGGGCCTCTGACGGGCGGCCGGAGGCAGCGCCGGGGCCGGCTCGCTCGGGGGATGCTGGAGGAGAAGCTCGAGGCTGAGCAGGGAAGTGAAGGAGGATGAGGAGAGAAGGTCGGGCAGGGAGGAGCGGGGTGGTCTCGGCCAGGGGGGGAGTTCACGGTGGGGAGGAGTCGGAGGGGTCTGGAGCTGGCCGGGGTCGGGTGGCGGAAGGCGGGGTGGAGGAGTGGCTGGGGAGAGAGGAGAGGTGGTGGTGGTGATGATGATGGTGGTGGCGGCGGCTGTGATGGGGGTGTGCTGGTGGTGGAGGGTGGCGAGTGGCGGAGGGCGGAGCTCGGGGTGGAGGGGGAGGTCGAGAAGGTGGTGGGGGGGGTTCTGTGCACGGGGGGGGGGGGGGGGGGAGAAGTCGGCCTGGCTCGGGGAGAGGGGGCTAGGGCGGGGTCGGGTTCAGGGGGGAAGAAGAAGAAGGGGAGGGCGGCTCGGAGCCGTGGCGGTGGTGGTGGTGACCGGTGATGGTGGAGGTGGTGGAGGAGAAGGGAGCTCGAGGCTGGAGACGCTCGGGTCGGTGGCGGAGATGTCGGGGAGGAGGGAGTTCGTTGAGGAGAGGAGGAGGAGGAGCTGATGATGAAGGTGGTGGTGGTGGTGGTGGTGACCGATGATGGTGGTGGCGGTGGAGGGAAGAGGGCGGCTGGGGAGAGAGGACTCGGGGGAGAGGGTGGAGCTCGTCGGGAAGGGCGGGTGGTGGAGCAGGGAGAGTTGGGGAGGGAGATGGTGGCGGTGGTGGTGCCACTCCGGCCAGGGGGGAGGCCGAGCAGGGTGGCGGGGGTCGGGGTTGGGCTCGGGGAAGGAGAAGAGGGAGGCTGAGGAGAGAGGGGCCAGCGGGGGGTTCGCCGCGGACGGGGGGGAGAGGCTCGCCGCGGCGGCGAGAGGAGGGGTTGCCGCTCCGGCGGGGGGGGGGGGGGGGCTGCGGACAGGGTAGGGTTAGGTTTTGTTTTTTTTGTTTTTATTTTAATTCTTTTTCTTTTGTTTTCTTTTATAGAAATTTATATTATTTTAATAAGTAAAATATCTAGAGATATTTTACAAGATATTTTGTAGATATTTTCGGGATATTTTCGGGTGGGTCCCGTCTCCAAATGGACGGTGCAGGTTCACCGGCCAATGAGGGGGTGACACCTCGCATGGTAATTTACAGAAAAGTCCCTGTAATTTCGTAAATTGCACAGAGGTCCTATTTTGGGAAATTGCGCAATTACGAAATTGTTTGGGAAAAACACCCGATTCCTGAAAATACTAAAATTCACAGAATTGAGGGAATTTGCTGCGCGAGGGTCCCGAGGGGGTGGGGGTGAGTCTGGGCAGGGACTGGACCTGGTTTTGGGGTGATACGGGCCATCGTATTTATTTAATTAATAAATACTGCGCACGGTGTTCTCTAATTATTTAGAGGCAGGTAGGGCCATAATTTTCTTGCAGTGTCAATACACTAAATGTAGTATACTCAGTGTAGAAAAATAATGTATTTTTGTCTGGGCAAAACAGGTGCAGGTTGGGCCTCAAATCTCTATGGGGACAGTGATGGGTATAGATCTGGGATTAAAAATAGGAATTAAATACGGGCGTTTGTAACGAAATTTGTGCGTCTCATACGAGGCTCGAAAGTGAGTATCTGGGAGTTGCACAAAGTGCAGGATAGTAGACTGGCATGTCTAGGAGAGGTACGTGAACTTCGTTCGGGGATAACAGTCAAGGTAAAGCTCCAAATAATTAGGTGATGGACAGGTGCACAGGTCAGTAGGATATGTAAGAAAAATAAATTAAAATAATTGCAACAAATCCTAAATTGTGAAAAAGGTTCTTAAAATACTGGAATCTGGTCGAGGGGGTTTACAACAGTAGTTCCAATTGGTAGGACTGTCAAAATTTTGACAGTCCTAAAACTCAACATATATGTCAAATTTTGACAGTTCTTCTATTTTTTCTTTGTCTTTTTTGGTTTCCTGTGTGCTGTTATTTTTCTTTGTCATTATGTTATTATTCATGTCTTCCGGCGGCGGAGTGGAAGACCTGGTGGTAGCGACGGAGGAAGGAGGGGAGGGAGGAGCGGCGGACGGGTGCCGAGGTAGTCGAGCACCGAAAGGGGGTACGAGACGGAGGAACGGGAGAGGAAGGAGGCGGCGAGAGACGGGAGAGGAGGCAGAGGCGGCGACGACGACGGGAGGCGGCGACGGGAGGCGGCGGTGGAGGACGGGGGAGGAGGCGGAGGAGGAGGGCTCCGACAAGAAAGGGAGGAGGGAGGAGAACTCCGGTGGAGATTAGGGGGGTTTGGGCTAGTATGAGTAAAAAATGGGCTAGTGTGAGTAAACTTTGTTCATTAATGGGCTAGCCCCAATCCTGGGCTAGCACTGAGTAAACTTTGTAGTGCCCTTATAAATTCCCTTTTTTTATGACTGTCAAAAAAATTGACAATTATACATATATACTTGACTGTTAAAAATTTTGACAGTAAAAAAAAAATATGAGGTTATGTTTTGGACTGTCAAATCTTTTGACATTATGTCTATTTTAGAACTATCAAAAATTTTGACAGTCCTCACGACGACGACTAGGAATCATTCTTCGCCAGCTCCTCGTACATCTCCAACGTCCCCTCAACTTCCTTCTGGAGGAACTTCACCTGCGCCATGATTAGCCTTGCGTCCCTCGCAGACTTCTCCGAGCCGGCGACCTCAAATGAGGACTCGAGGCGGAGGAGGTCGGTGTCGCGATCATCGCAGCGGTCCATGAGGACGACGTTCTCGAAGAGGGCCTCGAAGGAGAGTGTGTCAAACGCGAGGATCTCCTCATAGATCCTCCACGAGGACTCCATGTCGCCCATCTCGTTGCGGAACCGGGCGGCGAGGAGCTTCCACTCGGGCTCAGCGGGCCGGAGGAGGAGGAGGAGGAGGTCGATGAGGGAGAGCGCCTCAGAGTCGTCACCATCGGTGAGCTTCTTGTAGAGGAGGGTCCGGAAAGATTCGACGGTCAGAGCAGAGCTCGACCGGGTCGACGATGGCGGGGGGAGGGGAGGAGAATTTGCCAGAGAGGAGGGCGGTGAGGAGGAGGCAGCCGGCGGCGGCAGAGCGGGGAGGGGGTCAGCGCTCCTCTTTCCAATGGAGGATGGATGGTCCATAGTATATTTTTGGTTGCCTGAGTAATTTTTGTTTCACATTGGACTTGCATAAAGTAATAGACTTTCCTGAGTTAGTTTGGATGTGCATTTAGAATTAATCTTTTCACTTTGATTGTAAATTACTTTTCTTTCCTCCTCCATTCATTTGACTTCCAAACATAGAAAATGAATGACTTCCTTTTCCCAACGTAATAATTCCGTGAACCAAACGAAACCTGTAAGATCCCTACTCCTGAAAACCGTATTTCTCTATTATTTAATTTATTTATAGTAGTTATGAGCTAAATAGTGAGAATAGATTTTAGTTAAATCTTTATTTGAGATATTGTACATTTAAAAGATTTGTGGGTCCATTATAAATTTTTTCTGATTTATTCCATGTAGGAAACTCTTTGGACAGTTGTTAGCTTAATGGTGTGCACCAATATAATTCTTAGAAGTTCCTGTGAATATATATGTGTATATATATACAATTCCTATTGGTTATTGGATATCAAACCGCAACTCCTAAACCCACTACCCGCTTGCACCCAAAACACGCGTAGAAATATCAACAGTAGCAGTAGCAAACCAACTTTGCTATTTCTTTCTCCGCGCGTAAAGCAATTCCGCGCGTAAACTCTTTCCACCGCCTCTTACTTCATCTGCGCGTAAAGAACACCACCCGCCTAAATTTCTCTCTCTACGCGTAAAACAAACCCGAGCATAGAACTCCACTACCGTCTAAAAATCTGCTCCGCGCGTAAAGCAAACCTCCACTGCTCCGCGCGTAAAACAGAACTTCACCGCTTATTTACTCCTCCGCACGTGTGGGAAAAATGTCAGCAGCAACCCACCGCCTCTTTACCTGTTATTACTAAATAACCCTCAGCTGAAACCTAAACCAATGAAAGAGAAACAGCAGCAGAGTAGTTTCTTAACCATTAAGGGACCCCCACCGCCTCTTGACCCTATATATATCACCACACTCTCAAACTCTAACCTATTCTTCTTACTACAAACTTAATACTATTGGACGTGCACTATACCGGACTTATGCTCGGCAAGTATACCTTGCCATTGTACTGATTATTCTACATTCCAACTGATGCATGCATATTTATTTCTGCTTAATATAGATGTTTATTTATGTAGGTTTTGGACCTATTTTATGAGACCACCCTAGTATCATGTAACATCAGTAGATTCATTGGCCGTGACACAGTTGTTATACGAGTTGTGAGTCTCATATAGATTTCGGACTACGTACCGGGTTGGCCTCCTGTACGTATGAGCCGTACGTTAGGGATAACTGCTGATAGAAACTTTGTATGCTAGAAGACTCTACAGTTATTATAGGTCCAGGGACATAGTCTATTGAAGTGCGGTGGTCCAATCCTTGTCCTTGTTTGGTTGTAGGATTGGGCTAGGGTACTAAGGATAGGCTATGAACCAGACCATTGCATGGATGTGGCATGATTAGAGCATTGGGCGGGGAGGACTACTAGTAGGCGTATGGGACACCCCACTTCCTCTATGCAGATTCCACACTCGACTGTTACTGTTTACATGCGCCCTTGTACTGGGGGCATATGTGGCATATACTAGCCAGTTGTCACGATTGGTGAATTACGTCAGCATATGTCTAGCCTACACTTTCCATACGCCCAAAGTGCCTCAAGTTGCATTTCACTTAGACGGTTAGGCGACCCAGTGGATGTTTATATTTCAGTACTTATTGGCATGTTATTATGTATCTTGTTACGTCCCTCTGAGGACATGGTCCCTTTCCACATATGGACCAGCAGGAGTATCCACAGGAGTACGGACCTGAACCTGACTCTACTTACCAGACTGAGGAGGTCTTATCCTCAGAGTAGTTGTGATTATTTTCACCATTTAGAGATTTTGTTACTACTGCAGAATAGTCGTTTTGTAGTGGATTTGTTTCCACCTGACTATATGACCTGATACTTGTCTTGGATATTCAGTTGTCATTCAGCTCTTTGTTCCTACTTATTATTTGTGCTGTGGATGAGATATAGATTGTGTGTGACTTGTTGTGACAGTATATTACCACTGGTGGATTGCATATTCATTTACAGCGTACGTATGTATATGATTTTCATATATTGGAGTTCGTATACATACGGCTGGGCGTGTTACGTATTCCTAGTCCTACGTATTTTGGGACTGGGACGTGACAAAACCTACTGGTATGCACTTACGTTGTTTGTTTATTTAAGAATCTAATATTTTTTGCATTTACATAATTGGCCGAACTCAATTGAGTGACCCTTGTGGTTACCTGGGTAGCAAAAAATTGGTGGATCGAGTCATGAAAAAAACATACAATATAGTGTGTACAAATTTTTGAATGTTACATCATGTAAAAAAAAACAGTATTTGCGTAATTGATAACATTTTTTGTAATGATTCTTATTTTGGAGGTGGTCAAAAAAATTCAAAGTGTCTCCAAATTTGGTGTGTTCTACGCTGTGAGATTTAAAGTATACCTATACACGTTTTATCTCCTCCAAAATAAGATATGATCGACAACCATACATCAAAAGTGATAAGACTCGAAGAAAACATATAGAAGCAAGTCACACCTATTATGGTCTTCCATTTAGGTTTACAATTAACAAATCCAAGTGTAAAATCTTTAATGCTACTAACAAGCAACCTCCGCCACTTTTAAAATCTGTCCAAAAAATAGGCTGTTGATAAGGGCATTACTAAATTTACTCGGGACAGTCCAAATATTTATCATTGATAATTACAAGTTTGTTATTTCCAAAATTTACTCGGAACTGTCCACTCTTGATTTTTTTTATAATCAGGACTGTCAAAATTAGGACTGTCAAAAATTTGACAGTCATAAAAATATATGTTGAATTTTTAGGACTGTCAAAATTTTGACCGTCTTTTTCCTCTTTCTTTTGATATTAAGGATGATTTATGTTTGAGAGACTTTATTACGCTAGGATCAGTATTGAATTATTTTAGATGTTTGGAAGAAATATAATTTAGTGATTTCTTGTTTGTAGGGTGGTCCTGCAGTGGAGACCCTCATATATGATCTGGTACTTGAGGCAGCAATGCGTGCTCAGCGTTTTCATCCGAAAAACTTACACATTAATGGAACATGGAAGTGGCTGATGTGTGAGTTTGCTGATTACTATGGAGTATCTGATTCATATACAGAACTAAGGTATTCCAAGTATTCAAAATTTTATAATCAGGACTGTCAAAATTTTGACAGTCCTAAAAATATATGTTAATTTTTTTTTACAGTCCTTCACGACGCTGGAGTGGAGGACCTGGGGGTAGCGGTGGAGGAATGAGGGGAGGGAGGAGCGGCGGATGCCGAGAGTGCCGAGGTAGTCGAGCTTGAGCTAGACGAGGGTGGGACGGGGGTAGAGGGAGGTGGGGGGTGGGTTCGGGTAGTGGATCCTGCGCGGAGGCCGAAAGGGAGGACGAGGCGAAGGAGTGGGAGGGGAAGGAGGCGGCAGGAGGCGAGGCGGCGACGGGAGGCGGCGGTGGAGGACGGGGGAGGAGGCGGAGGTGGAGCGCTCAAGCGGTGGGGCGACGGTGGAGGACGGGGGAGCAGGAGAAGGGAGGTGAAGAGTTTGGGCTAGTCTAAGTAAAATTTGGACTAGCCTGAGTAAAATTTCTTCATAATTGGACTATAGGGCTAGCCCTGAGTAAATTTTGCTGTGCCCTTATCAACAGCCCAAAAATAATGTGTTGGATATTACCAAACAAGGAGTAAATTCACGCACATTACAAGTATAGTAAAATATTATTATTAAAAAAATTAAATAAAAATTTATATTATATTGAAATATTTAAAATATAATTTGAATATATTTGAATTATAATTTTTTTATAAATATATACTTTTAATTTTGGATATACATTTAGTTAGATAATAACATGTATTTAGTTTAAATATAATTTAAATTTTGAATATATTTTAGAATTTGTTGTATGTTCAAGTAGTTTTTAAAAAAAAAATTCCAACTACGCAAGAACATACATGATAGTTAAGTTATTAATTTAAATTTTAAATTTTATTTTTTATATTAATAGTTGATAATATACATACTGCTTAGATGACTCATTTTTGAACCATTTAAACTGTATTATAATAGTATAAATTTATATTATCCTTAAAAAGAAAACTAAAATTAAATAAGCTATAATTAACACAACCAGGACCGACCCTAGGGTAAGCCGGTCAAGCAATCGGGTTTGGGCAACACCCCACCCCCATCCCCCCAAAAGACCGCTAAGTCCCCACATGATTTTCGTCAATAGAGCCTCCGCAGTCCACTCCAACTCTTCTCTGTTAGTTGAACTAGCATTCCATCAGGTCCATATTTTGAGTTCCTATTGGGATGACCTCGAATAGTTTAAGAAGAGGAACTTGGAATCTGAGCTCCACGACCCCGTCAGAACTATAGACTTCAACGTCGCTGCCAATTCCATTCGCAATTAATTTTTTGATATCTTCTTTTGAAGTCAAGGACAAGGAACAACCAA